>JAKRZM010000263.1:1743038-1811944 GCA_036379175.1 Heliconius cydno galanthus
GGGGGGGGGGAGTTAGGACACCATTCTTACGGACTGGATGAGGATGTAAGAGTGGCGGCTCGAGGATCCGGGGTCGCGTACCCGTATGCCCACAAACAAATATCGGACAGATATTAGTCAGGACATCCTCTGGATGCTATATGGATGGATAGGGCACTCTTAGTTCATATATTGTTTTTGTTGGTGTACACGATTTTGATTATATTTGTTGTAAATTTAATTGTTTAAGTGCTCTTTCTAGTTTTCATATTTTTCTTTAAGTACCGTCTACAGGTTTCTTGCACGACCAAGATAACAGTATATTTATTTTTCATAAGATATAGTATCGATCTTCACTTATTATTATGATTTCATATAAATAGATTGTAGAACTATTTATTTAGTAGGTCTAGCAAACATGTTAAATAATTTAACTATAATTTTTTTATGCATGTAATGCAATATTTGGTATTGTAAATAGCATGTAGAGAAATAGAATTGTGCTCGGTTATGAATATGTATATTTAGTACTTACGAGTTCAAGATTTTAAAACGATTTTCTTTTTGTTGTATAGTACATTTTAGTTTCTTAGAATATATATATATGTGTTAGTATAATAATATATAATTACGAATATAATAAAACATTTGCAATTTTTTTTTAACAGGATAGCCCAACCTGTCTTCCTTGGATGGCTCGTCGAGTACTACAGTCCTGATCAGAATGTCGTGGAGCGGACTGATGCCTATATATACGCGGCAGCGGTGGTCCTATGTTCTGCCCTCAATGTGTTCGTAGTACATCCGTACATGATGGCCATTTTGCATATGGGCATGAAGTTCAGGGTCGCCTGTTGCTCACTTATTTATAGAAAGGTAAGAAATTGGAAACATTTATTATGTACAAGTTATATAATACAGCCGTCGTAGCGCAGGGGCACAAAGATATGATTGTAAACGCGACGGTAGTGGGTTCGATTGACACTTGAGGGAATGATTAATTATTAAAATTTTCATTTCTTCTCTCTGGTACCAAGGCAAAGCGCAGCATTGAGTTCTGTCACTAAACATATAGTGCCTCAAAACTTCGAGGGAAAGTGGGAAACGAGTGTTGTAACACTAGGTTCCCTCTGCCTACCCTGCTATATGCGGGATACAGCGTGAAGCTGAAAACAAAAGTTGTATAACAGCTTCAGTTATATAATACATTACGTTCGGAACGTCTTTAATAAATATTTTATATTAACCATATCTTTAGAGTTTGAATCATTATAGTTCAAATAAATGCAATAAAATTATTAAAGAGGAAAAGTAAATGAAATTTTCATTTATCTGCTGAAATACTTATCGAATATCGTGAACACAGAGTTAAATTTAACCAAGGTCAGTGGGAAACGTCATAAATGTTGGTGAAAACCAAACAAAAACTCTTTACCAATTAAAAAAATAGTATTTAGCCATATCATCTTCATTATAGCAACAAGTCAAAGTCCAATTGGTGACTATTGGTTTTAATTATTCAATTACTATACTATATTTATTATTTTAATTTATAACCTTATAAATGTCATGTAAAATTGTTTACAATAGAATGCTGCATTCTCAACATATATTTCCTCATATACCTACCTTCTCATATACACCTATCGGTGTGCCGGTCCTCTTAATGTTATGACATTGCTATTGATGACGTATTCAATCTCCAAGAATTCCCCATGTGAAGAACTTGGGTGACCGTGGATTTATTTTTAAATTACACACAATTGGTTACTCTAGTGGTTAAATAGATTGTGTGAAATATAACACTTATGCTGACTGTATGGTTTTTCGTTGTTGTGATACGTAACTGTTACATTTTTTGTTTTTATATGGATATTGAGGCCGAACGGTTGTAGGTTCGATTCCCACTTGGAGGAATAAAATATTTTATATTTCGAGTCAAACGCGGAGTTGAGTTCCGCCACTCAACACGTAATGCTTTTGGTTTTGAGAATTTGGCGTAAAATGAAGAAATGACGGTCTTAACCAGGTTCCCAGGTTCCTTCTGTCTACTCTGCTATGAGCGTATCACAAGGTGAATCTAAAAAAATATCAATGAAATAAATAACAAATGTAATTGTCACATGTGCGTGCATTTTATGAATCAATTAAATAAAGTAAACATATATTCATTGCGATAACGGTAAATAAACTAGCAGTCTTTTAAATTTTCCATTTCCATGGTGATTGCTTTTTTAGTCTCGCCTTGTGTCACGTGAACCTATTTTATACAGCTTGTCCTCATATTTTTTTTGGTTTGCGAAATTTATGGATTCATTGAGAGATATCTATTTAAAACGAAATTATCCTTTTTATTGTATTGGCAGAGTTTCTACGTTCAAAAATGCTAATAGAGTCAACAAAATTAGCATTTATCCTTTGAATAGCAATATATTACTATACCTGAAAATAAAATGCACATAATATTCGAAACATTTGTTTCTTATTAACGTTTTTAATTTTTATGTTCGAAAATTTATTACTCTTAATTTTGCGTTTTTGCAATTCAAGATAGGGCACTGCTCACTCGATCTACATAAAAAAAATGCCTTATCATAATATTACAAGATTTTTTTTCATACATTGTTATCAGTCTCTACGGTTATCAAAAACGGCTCTTGGGGAAACCACTGTGGGGCAGGTGGTGAACCTCCTGTCCAACGACGTGAACCGTTTCGACGTGGCCGTCATCTTCGTGCACTACCTTTGGATCGGACCCCTGGCGACAGTAATTATCACTTTCTTCATGTGGAAGGAGATCGACTGGGCGGCGGTGGTAGGAGTCGGATTCATGTTGGCGTTTATACCGTTGCAGGGTATGTATGCGTTTGTTTTTTTTATTTATTAGTAAAATAATGACACCATAATATTTTATTGAATATAAGAAATATGTAAAAATTGTTGCAAAAACTTAATTTTTTTATGTTCTCTCGTCTCTCTATTTTGTTAGATAAGTAGAAAAACCTAGTGTATATGTTACCTTCTCCATTTTTATACTCTTAAAGACTATACACTGTGTGGAGGAAATGCACCCTTTTAATTTAATGAGCTAGCAGCAACGGCGATGGCCTCAAAATAACCTTCTAAAGTTATTAAATGATAACTACTTCCCATGAAATGTTTATAAAGTTTTTCCTTAGTCTTGAGTAATATTTTTCACATATCTATTATCAAATTTTCGTTTCTTTTATATTCACGCTGTATCCCGTGTATAGTAGGGTACCTAGGCCAGAGAGTACCTAGTGCTAAAACTTCCGATTTCCCACTTTCAGCCGCATTCCGTGGTGTGTTGAGTGGTGGAATTAAACGCCGTGCTTTGCCTTATATTACCAGGGCGAGAAATGAAAAACATGAAATACTTAATTCACTAGAGTGAGAATCGAACCCGCATGCTTGTGCCACTGTACCACAAACGCTTCAAAATATAAAATTGTTTGTTATTTAATAACTCGGGTGATGAGCACGTGTTTTTCTTAGTAGTCATAATGTAAAATGCTTAATATTGTATTTTACATCGCCCTTGAAACGTGAGACTATCTAATGCTAGAGAAACAAAGCATAACATTAATGACAAGTTAAGTACAGGGTACACCCTATATGTAAAGTAAGTAGGTTTATGTTACAAAAGTAAACTTGTTGCGAGTGAATGAACCCCAAATTATTGATCTTTCCTTATCAGATGCTATCGTTGCTTGTTTTCAAAGCACCTACTGTAGAGGTTAATCTTTATTTAGAATGAAAACTGTTTTGTCTATTAATGCTGCATTATATTCTATATGAAACTTTAATTAAAAACATTTTTAATTTCTTCAAAGTATAATATCTGACAGCTACTTTCTTTAATAATATAAACAAATAGACATTTTAATCGAATTTATGTCATTAAAATGTCAAAAGAATGAAAGATACAAATTAAACATTATTTACTAAAGACATAAAATTCATTAGCTCATAATTTAGAAACATTTTTCAACTTATGATTCTATTGTTTTGAGACCGTTGTTCTGCGAATAGCATATCGCTGCCTGTTAACTATATGTCATTTATTATAATATTTTTAGCTTCACGCTGTATCCCGCATATAGCAGGGTAGACAGAGGGAACCTAGTGTTGAGACACTCCGTGTTGAGAAGCTGTGTTATGCTTAGTTAAAAATGTAGACATTAATCTTATACGACTATTACACTAATATGACACTGGCTTACCTTAGACTAAGCTTTAGAGGTCAATTCACGTGTCATATTGGATATCACAGCGTTTAAATAGTACCTAGATATGTCATAGGTAGACATCACTTTATATTATTCCTTACTATACTTTATGAATATTAGTCCGTTTTCCTTATATTTAAACTATAAAAAGATTTACTTTTTTATTATCTATTTTTATATTTAAACTATAAAAAGATTTTCTAAAGAAGTAAATGTAATAAACCGTAATGTTATATAAAGGTAACTCTTATGCAATTTCTAAATGTATTCTTAACCTATCCTGTACTCACAATAGTAGTTTAATACATTAACATTGAACACCAGGCTAGTTGTGTACAATGTTCGACTTTAAACAAGTCGTGGGTTCGATTTCTTCGTTCTGGTGTCGAGGCAAAGTGCGGTGAAGAGTTCCGCCACACAACACGCAGAAAATGGGAACCGAACGAACACTAGGTTCCCTCCGCCTTCCCCTTTTTAATGAAAAAAAAAAAAAAACAATTAACATACAAAAATATTACAGGCTACAATCACAATAACAACATAAACCACGTAACATAATTGTTCGTCTGTAATGTCATTCAGTGCATTGATCTATTCTAAAAACATATTTCGATAACCACAAGGGCAATTTTAAAGACATATTTACCAATATTTGTTACAATTATGCAACGGTTATTGACACTATATAATAAATAATAATATAATTTTATTACAGTTTAATGAACTAATCTTTATATAATTTCATAACCTTAGTGCTTTTGTATTAACAAATAATTTTATTACTTATTTAAAATATTTAGAGTGCTATTTGTGATAATTACAAAGTATGCTCATTATTTTTTTTACGCTTCACGCTGTATCTCACACGGTTGGATCTGCAGAGGGAACCTGGGAACCTATTGTTAAAACACTCCATTCCCATTAAGACACTTTTGTTCTCCACTTGACTGTGACGGCTCTCAACGCCGATGTTGTTTGCTATTCCAATTTAATGCAAAACTACTTGATTGTGACAAATCTTATAGTTCACGTGGGTGTATATATGGACCGTTCATTTTGAAAGTGGTGTAAGTCCATTTTCTTTTGTTTCGAGAAAATTAAAGGTTAGTATGTCGATGATTATGCAATTTCATTTACCGACCGTTTTTAAGTTGTTCAAAACATGGGTTTTTTTTGAGAAATTAAACACGGACTAGTTATATATAAAAAAAATAATTACATTAAATTAAGCATGAATTACGTGATAGCTCATTTTTCTCAAAAATGGACTTACACCACTTTCAAAATAAACGGTCCATATATATAAACGAAAGGTCACTCACTCATCACGAAATCTTAGAAACTACATGTGCTAGGTATCTCATATTTTGCATAGGAGTTATTTATAGGACGTAGGTGCTCGCTAAGACGGGAATTTGCAATATTCGACTTCTAAAGGGTTGTTTTTGGGGTTGAAAGTTTGTATGAAACTTCGTTACTACAAATGCTAGGAGTCTCAAATTTTGCATGGACGTCACTTATAGGAGGATAGGTTCTTATGGAGACAGAAATTAATAATAACGTACTTCACGCAGGCGAAGCCGCGGGCGGGCCGCTAGTTTGTAATAAATAATAGATTTAGCATAGCATTAGCTTTTAATATAGGTACATAAGGTAGAGTTCTTAATATACTGAATTTCCTTACTTACTGACTTTGTATGGTTCAAATGTATAAACAAAAATACTCACAAATATTGTACCTACTGTAAAATCGACCATATTCTGTCTGTTTATAATGATTTCGCCTTATCATTGGAACAGATGAGAAGCGTGTGTTTGTGGGTGTAGTGCATGTGATTACATACAGGTACCTATACCATAGGGAAATTTTATTCCACCCTCAATTATTTTTTTCTCTTTTGGTTATGAGTTATCTTAGTTAAAATTATTATTAAAATTAAAATATATATTAATATTTAGTGCTTGTAATTTAAAAAAAGTTAATATTTATCTAAGAAAAATCGTTAATACGTCAGCTTGTACAGATTCAATATTTAATAATCTTTATATATTTTGATCTATTACTTTTTTATGTCATTAATTTCACGACTACTTATGATGACGCATTTAAAGCTCCTCTAGAGACAGATAGGTGCGTCAGATAAAAATAGATTTCTTCATATATGTAAGTGGATGACTTTTAACTCACATTATGAAACTCTGAGTTGATGCAATAAAGTTTTCCACGCAAAAATAGATATTACGCAATAATTTTTGAATACATTTGAATAAGGGTAAAATGTGTAATTGGTAGGAATTGCAGTGTACTGTTGTTATCTAACATTTGGATTAATCTACTAAATCTAGGGAACCCTTTGATTTTCTCAACCAATTTTTATTCGTTACGTATTTTAAGCAACTTATCGTGTTCATAAATTATCTTAAGTGACAATAAACACGTATTAAAGAATTCAATTAAAATTTAGTAGATATTTACATGGTTCATGCATGTAGGTTCTAAACATAATTTGTTTTGACAGCGTACTTGGGCAAGCGTACATCAGTGTTGCGATTAAAAACAGCTCTACGGACGGACGAGCGAGTGCGACTTATGAATGAAATTCTATCGGGGATCCAGGTCATCAAGATGTACACGTGGGAGAAACCCTTTGCGGATCTTGTTGCTAAGGCGAGGAAGTAAGTGATTTTTTTCTCAGTTTCACACTGTATCCCGCACATAACAGGGTAGGTAGAGGGAACCTAGTTTGTTAAGACACTCCCTTCTCCTTTTTCCGCCGAATCCTCGAGGCATTACGTTGAGTGGCGGAACTTTACGTAATTGATCTGTATACTTAATTTTTGGTATGCATATGTAAGTACATTTGTGCAGTTTGCTCTTGATTATTTTCTTCTCAAATATACAAGGCGCAAAAATTCAGGCGGCCTCCTCGACCGTACTATATATTCATTTTGAAAGTGTTTAATGTCATTTAATATATCTAAGATTGTTATAAGTTACGTTATCCATTAATATTATTCTTTATGTTATACAATACGCCGTTGAAGACAATAGTGCAATAAAATTAAATATTAATTGTCTATAATTCAAAAGAAAATCTTTTTATTAATATCACCACCTCGTTTAGCGGTAAATTGAATAACGATAGTATTAATTAAAAATATTAAATCAGCTTCATGCTATATCCCGCATGCATCAGAGTAAGCAGATTGAACGTAGTGTTTGGACACTTCGTCCCCACTCTCCGCCGATATTGGTATTCATAATACCATATTAATTCACGTTTAATATTTCCAGGCAAGAAATAAAACAAATTCGAGCGACGTCGTACATACGAGGCGTGTTGACCTCCTTCATAATGTTTACCACTAGAATATGTTTGTTCTTTTCTATCCTCGCATACGTCATGGAGAACAAAGTGATTAGTGCCAAGCAAGTGTTCGTCGTCACAAGTTTCTATAACGTCCTTAGGCAGACTATGACGGTGTTCTTTCCTCAGGGTGGGTATTGTTTTTACTTGAAGGTTACTTGTAGCTACTTCTGAATTAGATTTTCTTCGGAATCGAACCCGCAAGCGTCACGTCAACAGTGGCACGCCTCAGGACGACGTGAAGTTTTTAGTGTTCTAGTTTCTCTTAAATTCACATTTTAATATTATTTTTTATATGAAACTAGCGACCCCCTTGCGGCTTCGCCCGCTTTTACTACTGGATTATTCATATAATGTATGTTTGCAACGCACTTAATATAATGTGNAAAGTGATTAGTGCCAAGCAAGTGTTCGTCGTCACAAGTTTCTATAACGTCCTTAGGCAAACTATGACGGTGTTCTTTCCTCAGGGTGGGTATTGTTTTTACTTGAAGGTTACTTTAAGCTACTTCAGAATTAAATTTTCTTCGGAATCGAACCCACAACCGTCACGTCAACAGTGGCACGCTTGAGCCTATGCGCCAGGACGACCTCAAGTTTTTAATGTTCTAGTTTCTCTTAAATTCACATTTTAATATTATATTTTATATATAAAATATATCTTAAACGCCCACGTTTCTATTTGATACAAGAAATTTAATTACTTATAAGTCAAATAAATAATTTAATAGTGAACAGATCATATCGGTCCATTTCGTGCCTGGCGCGGCTTGCGGAATTACCTCTTCGATTTTCAAAGAAAAACTGGAGGAAAAATGTACTTTCGCATTTCCTGTTTTGTTTATTTAAATAACTTGACTCTGTACTTCGTACGTAACATGGTAGGCAGACAGAAACTAGTTCTGAAAGTTGTACGTGTACGTTTTTCGTGTTGAGTGGCGAAACTCAACGCCGCCCTACATCTTGCAAAAGCGTGAAAATAGAAATAATTTTCTCTCCAGAGTGTTGATCTCACTCACAACCGCGCCCCACTGCCTCACGATTATGATACAATTATTAGAAATGTTGTATATGTATTATGTACTCTACTTAAGTTTGTGTACTTTAATAAAAGAAATTCCATTTTTTTTCCTATTGCCAGGTATCGCTCAAGTAGCCGAAGCGACAATATCAATTAAGCGCCTACAAAACTTCATGTTGTACGAAGACACTAGCAAACCAGTACCGGGATTGGCAGACATATTAACTTCAACAAAAAAGAAAGAAAAAGATTTAAAACAGGAGCAACTAGAGCCCGCCTTGCCTATAAAAGCTGGCCTCGACACCGACGACGTCACTAAGCCTTTACGAGAAGACACTAAAAAAGTGGACGATGATATTGAAAATGGAAATGGTAATTAGTCATTCTAAACAATAGTTTAAGATAATATAATATTTAATTATTTAGTAGGTCAATGTTTTCTATTATGCAGATAACTAACGTTAAGACTTTGTAAATAGTTAAATTAAACTAACAGTGTGAATAATCTTCATATTTCGCGTGATGTAGGACAAATTATATTTCCGTTTAAATAAATTGCACTGAAATGTACTGATACGTTATGTTGATAAGTTTTTTATTATGAATGTCACGCTATGATTTTTTTTTATTTAAGTCATAATTTTATGCATTTTTTGGTTTTCATAAGGTCTAGGCTAAGCTTTATATTTGTGTGAGTGTTCTCTAAAAGTTAAGTTTGGGAAAAATGTTAAAAAAATGAGTTGTTAGGGATTCATACATTCTGTTACGTCATTAAGAACAGTGTTGTATCCACGTTTTTTTATTTTCCATAGTCATCATCAGAAAATTCCTCACTCATGGTAATTTTTCATAGATAGTGTCAACTTTATCTTTTCACAATCGAATATAAAAATGATATATTATGCATTTGATACTTGACGCTACTATCGGTACAAGTGATGTAGTCCGGTTGTCAAAAATCGGTATAAACCGGTTTATGGCAAGTAAGGGATGGCCGACTGATAAGGAATAAAAAAATATTATTTATTAAGTAATTAATTGTTTGTTAATTTTATCATCTTTACTTTTATACTAATATTATAAAGCCAAAGTTTGTTTGGTTAATCGCGCCACTCTCATGAACTACTGGTTCGAATTGAAGAAATCTTTGTATGTTGATAATCCATTTATAGATAGTATTGTAACATTACGTTAATTGTGAACACAAGTAAAAGCTAGCATATCTATATACAGATTTATCAACAGATAAAAAGAATGCACCGCTAGAATCAGGCGAGGAGGACACCTCTGAGTTGTCGGCGCGGGTGGAAGACGACGTGCGCGGCGTGCGCCTTAAGCACGCCACCGCCAAGTGGATCGCGGCGCACGCGGAGAACACGCTCACCGACCTGTCGCTCACTGTGAAACCTGGCAAGTGAGTGGGTTCATATATTGGTTATAGATATATTACTTAGTAAATAGTTAATGTTTAAAATTTAAACTTAATAGTATTTCATAGTTTGAAATGATTTGTTATTATAAGTACTATATTATTATTGAATGAATTCTCACGAAGCCGCGTATTATTGGTGTAAATGAAAAAAATCATCTTCTTAAAACATGAAAAGCAGCGTATGATTGCATTGCCGTACAGCTTAGATGGCCTTTATATATCTTTGATGCTTATATAGTTAGTATAACCACATTACTGTAGTGTAGACTATACTTTTAATATAAATAATTTGCGTGATATTTATATAAAAAAAGATTAAAAAGAATATCTTATCACAACTAACGCAACGCCGTGCGTTCTTACCAGAGTATGGAATAAAAATAATCATTCCCTCATGTGGGCGTCGAACCTACATCCATTGCTTTTTATGTCATACGTCCACTATATCACAGTGACTTAAAAAAACATATTTTTCGCTACAGGCTTATAGCAGTGATCGGTCCAGTAGGGGCAGGTAAATCCTCACTACTGCACGTGTTGTTAAAGGAGCTTCCACTACAGTCTGGCAGCGTCCACGTTGGTGGTACTATTTCTTATGCGAGTCAAGAGCCGTGGCTGTTTGCAGGTGACTATATTTTTATACTAATATATAAAAGATATTCACTATTAAAACCATAGGCTTTTCTACTTATTACACAAAGTGTATTTATTATTCCACTTCAGTTATCATATTTGGTCTTCTTTGTACAAATTATTTCTCCTCGTACTTAGTACATGAGTGAACGACATCTGTCACCAAGACCTGATTTTTAGATGATACAATGTGTTTTATTCACAGACACACAATATCTATCTCTCTAAAACATATTTTGATATTCAGGAAGTGTCCGTCAGAACATACTATTTGGCCAGGCGATGGACAGACCGCGTTACAATGCAGTAGTACGACGGTGCGCCCTCGACAGAGACTTCTCGTTACTGCCGCACGGAGACAAGACTGTTGTCGGCGAGAGAGGAGTTAGTCTTAGTGGAGGTTAGTGTTAAGATATATAGGGTATTAATATGTTTATTAATATAAAGGGGCCCGTTAATACGACACTGGCAGTAAAATAAATAAAGCATTTTAAAAAATGTACAATTTTTATAATGATTTTCAATATTAAAAAAAAAATCATCAGAAAACTATGCATAATTATGTATTAAAATTCTTCTAAAAAAGAAGGAATGTTTTTGTGTGAAACCTTGTCTCGCATATTTTTATGAATTACTTATTTCTCTCTGACTACAAGGCTAGTGATAAAGCGTAAAGCTAAAATAAATGTTAGCAGTGATTTAATTACACAGCACTGTCTGCGTTGTAAGCGTTCTGAAATAACTTAACACTTTTTCTTATATGTCTTAAATTGAAATTTATTAAACGAAGTCTAGGCTGATTTACTCATTAGAAACCCTCTGTCAACCCCACCCGCATTACAACTAATAAGCTACTATGTTTATAATATTTACGTCTTATACTACTCCGCCTCCCACAGGTCAGCGCGCCCGCATCTCGCTAGCGCGTGCCGTATACAAGCGCGCGGACATCTACTTGCTGGACGACCCGCTGTCGGCGGTGGACGCGCACGTGGGCCGCCACCTCTTCGAGTCGTGCGTGGTGGGCTACCTGAGGAACACCACGCGTGTTCTGGTTACTCATCAGTTGCAGTTTTTGAGGGATGTTGATCAGGTGACTAGTTAATGGACTTTTCCTTTTTTTTAATACTTAATTTGGATGTTGTTAGTTGAGTGGCGGTATTCAACGCCACGCTTTGTGTTTTTCCAGAACGAGGAGATATTTGTGTACTTGCTACACCACTTAGAAGATTATTTATTTATTTTACTTATGTATTTGATAAGTAATTCAAAGATTGATATTAATTATTTAAATATTTTTAACTAGATCATAATTTTGAAGAATGGTACCATAGCGGCCGCAGGTGACTTTGAAACTCTTAGCGCGTCCGGCTTAGACTTCGCCAAGTTATTGGCCCGTGACGAGCAGGATGACGAGAAACCTGTGTTGGAAGAGAAACCTGTCGATGCGGAGGAATCAGTATTGCAAGGAAGCTTTAGAAAACGGCAGATGAGTATACATTCTGTAAGTATCTACATAGTTGCAATGTAAAAGTACCTGCTAAAGAGTGACATTTTAATTTTTTATTCTTTTATTTCTTATAATATTTGCAAATGTTATGTCAATTTAACTGAAAACCTTAAATATATATTATTAATGTCATTTAATGAATTAATTATCTATTTTATAAAACTTTCCAGGTCAGCTCAGTAGATAATCTAACAGCAACCGCACCACCTGAAGGCGGTCGCGAGGAAGCGGAAATGCGTTCGGCGGGAGCGGTCTCGGGCAAAGTTTACGGTGCTTATCTACGCGCGAGTGGACACCCATTGCTGGTCACCCTCATGGTGATGGTGGCTGTGCTGGCGCAGTTGCTGGGATCGGGGTCTGACTGGTGGACTAGCTATTGGTTTGTATTTGTTTATTTTTTTCTGACGAATTTGAATTTGATGAGGTCAGTCGTGGCGGAGGGGCACAAAGTGTGAGTGTAAAATCGACTGGTTGTGGTTTCAATTCCCACTCGAAGAGATGAAATATTTATTTAATTTATATTTCCATTTCTTCGCTCTGGTGTCGAGACAAAAGGGTTGAGTTCCGCTACTCAACACGCAATGCCTCCAGAGTTCGGCGGAAAGTGGGGAACGAACCACTAAGTTTCCTCTGCTAATAGTATAATATATATGTATGCGGGATACAACGTGAAGCTGAGTTAATTTTACTTTGAATTATGTACTTTTGATGACGAAATTTATGTTCTCGTAAATATTTGTTTTATAATTTTATCAATTCAAAGGGTAAATCAAGAGGAGGATCATCCAAAAGCAGTAATGGATGCTTTAGCTGCAAAGAACATTTCCAATCCCATCCAAGTGTATGAAAACTTCACTCGCGCTCTGCCCGACGACGCTACCTTCAAATCTGGACTCACTAGATATGACTGCATTTATATTTATACGGGTGAGAAATTGTATATTTTATACATTTTTGGATTAGTTATGACAATTTTTTTCATAAAATAAAAAACTAGAAGCTGTTTATTATTCTTCTCTGTAACATGAAAAATAAATCATANTGAAAAGAACATTTCCAATCCCCTCCAAGTGTATGAAAACTTCACTCGCGCTCTGCCCGACGACGCTACCTTCAAGTCTGGACTCACTAGATATGACTGCATTTATATTTATACTGGTAAGAAATTGCATATTTTATATATTTTTGGATTAGTTATGACAAAATAAAAAACCACAAGCTGTTTATTATTCTTCTGTATAACGTGAAAAATAAATCATAATTATTTAAAATAATGGTCAATACTTGATCCATTTGAAATAAATAATTGGATGTTGAATGATTTATTTATCGAATATAAATAACATTTTTTTTATAGCCATGGTGGTAGCCCTCGTCGTAGTGTCTCTTCTCCGTTCCTTCATGTTCTTCTCGATGGCGATGGATGCGTCAACGCGCCTACATAACAACATGTTTTCAGCAATAACGCGCGCCCCCATGCGTTTCTTCCATACAAACCCGTCTGGCAGAATATTGAATAGGTTCTCTAAGGATATGGGGGCAGTTGATGAAGTACTGCCGTCTGCTTTACTTGATGTATTGCAGGTGGGTTTTATGTTTGTTTTGTTTTTCATTTGCGTGATTTTTCCGCGTGAGCAGATAAAATCTAGTCTTAGGGTTCTCCGTTACCCACTTACAGCCGTATTTTCGAGGCATTGCGTGTAGAGTGGCGAAACACAACCGCACGCTTTGCCTTACCAGAACAAAATAATGAAGTTTTATAATTATCTACACTTAGGAAAGAAAAAAGCTTTGCTTTATTTATAAATTTGCTATCTGCATCTATTAGTTTCAATGTATTGTTATAATTTTCCACATCTTAATGTAGAATATATTGTACTACATGGAAATTAAAACATGTATAAAAAACGTGAATGTAAAAATATATTTCTTGCGACGTATTCATACTTAATTTTGTTCCCATTAACAGATCGGCCTCTCCCTAATCGGTATAGTGGTGGTAGTGGCGGTGGTAAACTACTGGCTGCTGGTACCCACGCTGGCCATTGGCCTGGTGTTCTACGGCTTGCGTATATTCTATTTGGCATCTTCGCGCAGCATCAAGCGCCTCGAGGGTGTGAGTGAGTCATCTCTGAGGCTAATGCCGTTTAGAATTTGCTACTTTTTTATTTAAGTTTTGTTTTATTAATTTTTTATTATTTATTTTAAAAGTAGAGTCTTGTTAGTTTAGTAGGAATTTATGCTTGTGTTAAAAAAATAAAAATACATTAGAATGTGGTCACCCTTTTGTATTGTTTTGAAGCAACTAGTAATGCTACAATATACATTTCTCCTTCATATTCTTTTACGCATTTTATACCTACTCATAGGTGCAAATAACATATTTTTGTTATAAATACATAGTTTTTAATTTTCATTTTTTTAATTTACTGATGCTATGTTTTGTCTTCATAGTGTTCAATTTATATGGTGCTGGTAGACTAGTATTTGATAGCATTTTTATATTTTATAGTAACTAAATTCTTGTAAGTGTGGCATAAATTAATTTTAGGCATGTCAACTTGATAGAATTAACACAAAAGGATTATTTATTTCGAACAATCATGTGTAAATGGATACTCTAAATATTTTTATTCTTATTGTTTTCAGCACGTAGTCCTGTATTCTCCCATCTCAATGCGTCTCTGCAAGGCATCACGACGATACGCGCTTTTGGCGCCCAGGAAGCTCTTATCAGGGAATTTGATAACCATCAAGATCTTCACAGCTCTGCTTGGTAAGTTTTTTTTATGAATAAATAGAATAGAAGTAGTAGGAGTGATTAAATTAATGAACAACTTTATTGTTTTTATTATGGTTAAATGTTTTATTCGAAGATTTTTATTATTTATATAGCAAGGCTATGCTATATAAATAATAGCATTTGTTATTATTTATATAGCAAATATTCCTTGGTAAGTTTGGAAGTTTTTGAAGAATAACAATATCTATAGTATGACAATATCTATAGTAAGTAATAAATAATTATAATTGTAGGTACCTCTTCATAGCAAGTTCACGTGCGTTCGGCTTTTGGCTCGATCTCGTGTGCGTTATATATATAGGAGTCGTCACACTTAGTTTTCTCGTATTCAAACAAGGTAAATTGATATATTTTTTTTACTAGAGAAATGCATGAGGTAGATAAAAAAATATATCATTTAAAGTGTTACATGAAAAAATTAAAAATTAGAAACAAAATTTTCTAAAAGCTTTAGACAATTCATAAATTTGAAATAATATATTTACCTATACATTTAGATGACGAATACGGCGGAAACGTGGGTTTGGCCATCACACAGGCAATGGGTCTCACCGGCATGTTCCAGTGGGGCATGCGGCAGTCTACCGAGTTGGAGAATCAGATGACGAGTGTTGAGAGGTTAGATTTTATTCTTATGTATACGAATATAATATGAATCAAGAGGTTTTATGTTAAAAGGGAACAACTAAAGCACAAATTGAAAAAGAAATGCATATTTTGTGTTGGTTAGTCCATTTTTCATTCAAAACATTTTTTTTTATTTATAATCTTTTTTTATAACAGAATACAAGAATATTCCAACATAGAATCAGAACCGCCATTGGAATCGGAACCTAAAAAGAAGCCCCCGCCCTCTTGGCCAGAATCCGGTCACCTCGAGTTCAAGCACGTGTTCCTATACTACGCACCGGACGAGCCCCCAGTGTTAAAGGATCTGACGTTGGAAGTCCTGCCCAAGGAGAAGGTCGGCATTGTAGGGCGAACTGGCGCTGGCAAGTCGTCGCTTATTAATGCTTTGTTTAGGTAATTTTTTTTTTGTTTTTTTTTTGAGTAAATGACTATATACTTACGTATATTACTGGATTTACAAGTGATGTAGGGGTGACATGGTATATTATAATTAATTATAAGCTTCACGCTGTAACCTGCATAGAGCAGGGTAGCCAGAGGGTACCTAGTGATAAGACACTCCGTTCCCTACTTTTCGCCGCCAGAGCAAAGAAATGAAAATAGTAAATATTGAATTACTTTTATTCATTTCATTGAGTGGGAATTAAACCCACTCTGTCGCGTTAACAGTTGCGCTTGTGCTTATATAAGATATATAAATTAATATATTACCATTTTACTTTACAGATTGGCTACAATTGAAGGTGAAATAATAATAGACGGTCGGGAAACTTCTACGCTGGGTCTTCACGAGCTCCGGAGTCAGGTGTCAATAATACCGCAAGAGCCAGTTCTTTTCTCGGGCACGATGCGACACAACCTGGATCCATTCGATGAATATCCGGATCAAGTGTTGTGGAGGGCTTTAGAAGAGGTAAATATTTTGATTTTTTTGGGGAAAAAAATGTTATCTGTTAACGTAATATATAACATATAAACACACACACTCAGGTGGAGCTAAAAGAGGCGGTGACGGAGCTCCCGGCGGGGCTCAGCTCGCGCATGTCGGAGGGCGGCGGCAACTTCTCGGTGGGACAACGCCAGCTCGTCTGCCTCGCGCGCGCCATCGTGCGCCGCAATCGCCTGCTCGTGTTGGACGAGGCCACCGCTAATGTTGATCCGCAGTTAGTGTTATATATTGTGTATTATTTAGTATTAATACTAAATAAATAATTTAATTATTTATTATTATTTAATATAATAATTTATTATTTAGTATTAATACTAAATAAAACAAAACTTCAAATATTTAAAGAATTTTATCTTTCTAATGATATTATTTAGTATTAATACTAAATAAGAGTACAGTAGACTCGATCGAAACCTTATATGAATAATGAAAATTGCACAAGTTATTAGGTAATAACTTGTGCCATGTTATAATAAGATAAGCTTTAATTTATTGCCTCTCTGAGTACTTTTAGACCTTCATTATATTTTTCAGAACGGATGCTCTAATTCAAGGCACAATAAGGAACAAATTTGCTGATTGTACTGTACTTACTATTGCACATAGACTGCATACTGTTATGGATTCGGATAAGGTAAAATATTTTATATTATTTAGGAGAAAGTGCCAATATCATATTCCTTTTGTATTTTTTTTACCGTATATAGTATTGTAAAAAGAGGAAAACTAATATTAAAACATTACGTCCACCAGTCTCCATCCAATTTCGGAGACATTGCGTGTTGAACGGTGGAACTCAATGGAACATGTGGTAGACAAACCACACCTGGGAAGTGGGAATCGAACCTACAACTTTTGTATTTACAGTCAGAAAGTGTCATTCTACATGACAGTTGCATTTATAAAATATTTGTCACATACATTTTCTTATAATTTTAAGGTGTTGGTAATGGATGCGGGTCAGATGGTGGAGTTCGACCACCCGCACGTCCTATTACAGAAAGAGGGTGGTATCCTTCGCGGAATGGTGGAACAAACGGGACGAGCCACCGCCGACGCGCTGGCCAGAGTAGCTTTACAGGTGAAATATTGTTTTTTTATACAATACGGTTGGTGGTCATTGTTGAAGCTAGTTCTAGTGGCTGTGCAGATTTAATTTTAGTGTTTTTCTTACTTTTGATTATGTTTTTCACGAGTTAACTTGGTGAGAGAAAATTTAGTTTTAGAGCGGCCACGATTCGTTGATCGTACTGTAATTTAATTTTATAGTCGTAGGAAGATTTATGGTTTATTTATAGTTATTATAAACAATTACAAAATAGTTTTAAAAATCGTTAACAGTTTCTTACCTTTATGCCTATATGTCTATGCCAAGGCCGGGTTTAATAATTGATCTTTACGCATTCTATATTAATAATCCATCTTTTCCAGACATACAACAAAAAATATCCACCAATAACAGAAGAATGAAAATGAAACTCCACTGTATAAGATCTAGAAAATTAGAATTATTTTTTTAGCGAATATTGTAACTACATCGAATATTTAATGATCCAAAAACGAGATTATTTTAGGACAAAATAAATATATAGCTGTGCTGAAATAGTGAATCCCTATTTTTGAACTTATACTTAATTAGAAATTTACTTAATTTTTATTGTTATTTATACACCCCATTTATATTTATAAATTTTTGTAGGTTATTTTCAATCAAATGAATATGTTTTAATTTTACAAACGACAAGTGAATTTATGTTTGTGTTTTTACAATTTAGGTGATTTTTTGTGAAAATTTATTATTTTAAATTTTTGAGATTTTCCACTGCTCAAATGTTGAAAATGTTCCTTAAACCAAATGTTTTATATATTGTACTGTAAAAGTTTCAACCTATACTAAGGTGCTAGTACGTTTTGTGTACTTAATTTTAAGCACGATTTATTTTTTATATTATCATGCGTTATTTATTTACTTACTTCCATTATTATCATCCCTTCTATTTTATGCCACAAAAATGTGATTTTTAGTTACCGTTTTACGAACGAGGTTCGATTATTGTGAGGGGACTTTAAGTTATTGTTAAAGTTCCATCGAATTATTCCTATTTTGTTTAAAGTAATTTGTGTGATATTAATACAATGTGTCCAGTGCCTGGCTACTTATAAAACTTATATTATAATTAATGTGAATTTGTTAGTTAATTATTATAATTAAATACAATTTTTATATTTGCAACAAATGTTTTATTTGACTTTTTTATTATTTTCTGAAATATAAAAGTTACATCTTTGCCAAAATATTAATTTGTTTAAACATATACATATGTTAAAAAAAAGCTTGAAAGTTAGTTACGTATCCACATAAGAAAATATGTATGTAGTAACTTTTATATTCATATATTTTTTTAATTAAAGCATGTAAACAATAAATAATAACAAGTGTTGCTAAAGTTGCATGTTATTTTCAGGACTTGGTCGTTGTAAAGATATTAAAGATATTTTTTTCTAAGCTAGTCTCATTAAGTAATTTTACATGGGAGTTTTTTTATCTATATGCATTTCTTAAAAACAAATTTCCAGTTGCCTACAAGACTATTTTAACTTCCGCATTCAAGTCACAAGCTGTAATATTTTTTATTAGGATTTATGATGTACTTCAGCTTGGTTAGAAAAAACGCGAATGCCGTACCTGGCCATTGCCTCGCCCGTTTATTTTGCCATGTCATTTCCAACTATTTGTAAATGACATAGTACCTATGTGCGATTTCCTAATTATACGGTTTATGTACATTTAAAGATAGACTTCCTTAGAACGAGAGAGTTTGATATTTAAAATCGTCGTCGTATGGTTGTTTGTAAGCGTATGCGATGGATGTGGGCTCAAAGCCCGCTCCAATCATTTGTGATTATGGGCTTTGTAATGGAATAGTATTTATGAGATATAAATAGTTGTAGATATTCTCTCTAGCTCTCATGCGCAGACTGAACAATTAAATATAATGCTGTCTTTATACATTCAATACAAGCGTATATGTGTGTGTGTACTCACAGTAAGTTTACTGATTTTATAAATAAAACAACAATAAAAGTATATTAAAAACTTTATTTTTTGGATTTATGCAGTTTTTACATTAAATTTATATCAACTTATTATAATTCTGGAATGTAATGAGTAAAACATGCTACAAAAGAATATCCAATATTCATTTACAGTATAGATAACACAATAGTGGTAGTTGAAGGAAATTTGCATTAAATATTTTTAATACAATATAAAAACTGGGATATGGCAGTGTGTTAGGTTTAAAGCCAAGTCACAGAATATAATTCGGAATATTTCTTGAGATAATAAATGTATAAAAATACACATGCATATTACATCATATAGATTCATTATTTTAATTTCTAAGGTAAAGCAAACTATAAAATACTGGAAGTTAGCTATTATTGTTTCAATTAAGCCACATAGGTAAGTACATTCAAGTTTGTGCGACTTTATTTTACAATTATTATAGATATAAATATCCATAATCTAAATAAGAAAACCATCGTTTTGAATTATGGTGTATTTTACAATTCTTAATTCACTTTTTCTGTATGAAGAAAATATTTTTTACATTAAATAATACTATTAGCCTTGCTAGGTGAAGAACAAATCATACTAAATACAGCCTGACTCCTAAATTATAAAATACGGTCTGAGTTTCTTACATAATTATACTTAATCAATAATTAATTTAGCTTTGTAGTTATATAAAATAGAAATTACTTGAAGTAACCGACACTGATCTTGAATAAGACAGTTTCGTAAAAAGGTGTAAGATTTTGTGAATAAAATTTTATGTCAATTTTTGTACTTAATTATGTTCTGATTTAAATTAATTATATTTCTAAGATCAGTACCAGTTAGCTATAAGACATACAAAATATCTTTGGAACACTTATCAGTTCCTTTTATTTTTACAATGCGAAACTGTAACGAAATATTCATTTACATAATAATATAAATATTTAACAAAGTTATTACACAATGCTGCCTAGTAGCCATTTATCACAGACCTCAAAACCGTCACAACATTTTTGTAATTCAGACATGTTTTTAAAAAGTAATTAAAATCATATAATTAATACTAAACAAATGGACAGAATCACATATCTATATTAATACTCATTTTTACGATAGAACAATTACACAGAAACATAAATAAAAATAAATAGAATACAACCGAAAGTTATAATATTAATTGTCATGCTCGAAATTTCCCTTTGGCACGAGAAAGAGAAACAATAAGAAAATAATTTTAGACAAGAAATAGTACTGAGATCTCAGAAAACTGTATACAGAATTCGAGTTGCCCTAAATTACTAGCTAATACTTAATGTGATCAAAAAAAGATTATTACCTATAATTACTCACAGTCTTCATACACGCAGTCCGCGGCCCGCGCAAGTCCCTCAGTGTCACACACTAGCTACTGTCCCATTCCCTTTGCACGCACTAGCACGCATTAACACGCACTAGTACGCGTTAGCACTCACAAACACAACACCGCCTACAACCGCGCACGAGTCAAAGTCACCAAATAGTTAATCGATTGCCGTGTAATGTCTCACACGAGCGCCGTCAGACTCCCCGAACGAGAGTTTTTGCTGTCCTCTGTCTCGATTGTGTTGGATAGGTCCTGTTATAACAAATTAAAAATAAAAGTATATTAATAACTTTGCATATGAAACAAATATATGTAGATCCCATAACAAGTACCAAATTGAAGAAGTTTTATTAGGCTATAATGGAATTAGCCCGGACACAGCAGGGTAGATGAATCCTAGAGTGCGGATTGAATGAAGAATATGATTATGAACAATAAGGCGGATCCAATATGAGAAATATTCTTATATGCTTGATTGTATCGGAACTTTTGTTCCAAATTAATTGTATCATAAAATAATATTTTAGCAGACTAAGATCGAACCGAAAATCGGCCATAACTGGCACTATGTGGGATGGGCTTAAATACATGCATCTGTTTGTAAGGTAGTAGGTGTGGGGGGCGACTATAATGCGGATCCGGCTTAAGTACATACATCTATCTGCTGGGCAGCGGGGGTGGGCGCGGGACGCGAGGGCGGCGGCGGCAGGGGGAGCGCGAGGCGCAGCGCGGTCCAGAAGGCGCGCTCGTGCACGTGCCGCCACGCCACCAACCGTGTGTGTCGCAGCACCTCCACGAGGCTCTCGCCCGAATCCTTCGCTTCGCGTTTTAGTTTTGGTAGATCCTGGAGTAATGTGAAATAGAAAATTATTATTAGTTTTAAATTCAAACTCGAATTCAACTGTTAATTACTTTTTTATTATGACATGCGTCTTATTCCATGTGTAGGTAAATGTATGTATGTGAATCAAATACATATATTTATCTGAATCAAAAGGCAGGAAGGATTAACGTGCACCTACAATCTTTATAACTAAACATATAAACAAAGATAGATATTAAAGAAGAGAAAGATTACCTGCAACAAGACAACAACAGGCGGTACGGGCAGCGCGCGCAACTGCCGCAGCGCCGTCAACAGCTGTGGCGCGGAGTACTGCGCCGGCGACAGCACCGCCACCACCGAGCGGCAGCGAGACACCTCCCCAACTATTGAACTGTACCCTGTCGGTAACATTTTGGTTATTGACTAGTTTCTAATTTATATACGAAATATTTTTATTTAATTAGACTTTTGCAAGCAGTTTAGAAACGTCGAAAGAACCCTACCGTACAGTTGGGTCAAACGCTTCATTTCATTTCATTCCCCCAGTGAAAGCAGGACCGACAACTGTGTAACTAAAAAAAGTCTTACAATTATCAGGCTGTGTAGAGAGCATGGCGGTGTGTACGCGGTACTTGTACTTGAGCGCGAGCGTGGGCAGCAGCGCGCCGCGCACCAGCTCGCCGTCCACCGCCGTCCAGCACACGAGCACGTCGAACTCCTTTTCTAGTACTGAAAATATTTTATGGTTATAATATGGTTTCTTATATATAAAGAATAAATATTGTTTTTTATGTGAGATATTTTCTTGACAAGATGTCAACTGACCAAAAACTTTATTCTTACGGTTTTACCGACATAGTAGTCTAAATTAATAGGTACCTCTAGCTCTGTGCGCAGCAGTAGCAGCTCGGGCACGCGCGTGGCGCGCGGCGAGCAGCAGGCGCGGCGTGCAGCGGCGGTGGCACGCCAGCAGCGACAGCAGCACGAGCGCGCCCGCCGCGCCGCCCAGCGCCAGCGCGCGCCACGGCACCGCGCCCGACCCGCACCACGGCGACGACGTCACACCCAGGTCTGACAGAAGATTATGTTATTTATTCCTCTTTGGTTTTTAATAGCGACGCAAATTTTACTTAATTGTTCATTTTACTTATTTGGTCATTTTATAACCAAATTATACAAAATCTTTACATAAATTGTAGCCTTTGTAATATGCTGCCATGTTACAGTTAAATTTCATCTACATTTATTCAGTAGTTTTTGCGTGAATGTGGAAGCATCCATCCTCACAAATTTTCACATTTATAATAGTAGTAGAATAAGTCTGAAAGTGAATATAAATCAAAATTTGACCTTGTTAAAAAAAGTCAAAAAAAGCCGACTACAAACTTGGCAGTTCTATTGAACTGTCGAATCGTGGGTATCGATCCTACGACCCCCGAGTTTCCAGGTAGATACTTCCAACTGTGTCATGATATAATATACCGCTACATTGTCAGTTTTACTATGAAGCAGGTTTTATCTCTCTAAGATCGTTACATAGAAATTGCAATAAAATCACTAGCTTTCAAAAAACGAATAGTATTTAAATGCGATTTACTAATTCTTAGTTATGCATTTTTATGTAGTCAATTATTTTTGGTGGTTTAAGCAAAACTAAACAAAAATACCTTCTTACTCAATAAAATAAAACGTATGCTTATACAAGCCTCTACGTATTTTTTTTTTACTATAACATTTTTTATATGTTAGCTTAGCAAAATTGATAAGAAAGATAAAAGAAAGAAACAAAACATCACGTTTTCGTCTACTATTTGAATAAAGTTTACAGATTGTTTTATTTAAGTGCTTCAAGGTGTTTCGTATTGATATCTCCCGAGTAAGGCTCGAGCGATCAGTGCTCGGTGTAGAGTTCCACCACTCAACACGCTGTGCTAAATTCAGGGTGAGACACGAGTGACTTAACACTGTGTCTCTCTGCCTAACTTACTATATGCGGGACAAAAATCTCGTTTTTATTTTTTGAAAAAAAAATTGTATGACACATACAAAAAAAAAATAATGTCATGTGTCATCTAAAGCAATCCACTTACATTTATAATGTATAGTGACATAGTTGCGCGAGATCACGTCGTTGCTGTGCACCACGCACACGTACGTGCCGTAGTCCTGCGCCGACACCCGCTGTATGCTCAGATACGAACCGATTATGTCTTCGACGTCGTCTCTGGAAATTGATGGAATTATTGTAATATATTAGGTATTTTAATGGAAATAGAAGGGCAGACAAAGAGAAGTTCTCCACTTTTCACTAAATCTTGAGGCGTGGTGACCAGAGCCAGGAAATGAAAATATTAAATAATTCATGTACCCCAGTGGGAATCAAACCTGTAGCTGTCCCGGTTACGATTGCCAATGTGCCCAAAGTGCATTTTAAAAAGATTATTTTTACTATTTTCAATAGTTAAATTAAAAGTCAATAATTAAAATTAATTATGCAATTATAAAAATCAATAAATTTCTTTTATTTAAAAAAAATCTTAGTTACTAAAATCCATATTGTTTACCGCTTGTGTCTATTTGAACTTTAATTCCCATTATAACTAATTTAAAGTACTATTACATAACAAACGCCAAAATAATTATTAATTGGTTTTACCAATTCATTTTACATGGAAGCAATCGTTCGCTATCATCTAAACACAGAGATAATTCCACTTTTATACGGACAAATTGAGCTAGTAATTTTGCTAATGGACACCACGTACAATGGAGGTAATGGAGATGATATTACGTGCAATTCTGTAGAAATTTCAGCCATAAAAAGGCAGGAAACAGATAGAAACATATATGATTATATGAGTATATATATGATTATGTGAGTAGATGAGTATTTTTTGATTGAGGCCATTCGTGGCGCAGTGGCCCAGAGTGTGACTGTCTACGCGTCCAGTTGTGGGTTCGATTCACGCTGGAGGAAATGGACTATTTAATATATTCAATTCTTTGCTCTGTTGTCGAGGTCTTAACTGTAAGTTCTCTGGTTCCTCTGCCTATCCTGCCATGTGCGTGATACAGCAGGAAGCTAAAAAGAAACTACGAAAGAAAAGCTCTTGCTGCGTCCGTATCTACTTATAATAATCATTATGAAAAATAAACCTATATTTACGATTATTAAAATGCCATTTACAATTTATTATAAGCATACGTTTCGAGAAGACCTACAATGGGTTATATAGGATTTACCTCGCCGTCTTGATCTCGGTCTGTGTGGATAAAAGGTCACCCTCGGTGTTGTTAGACCACACCTTTCGCCATCGAAGGTCGCTAGTTGCATCCGCTAAATATGATCGACCTGCACATTTCATATTAATTAAATTATATTATATTTTTTTTATATTTTAAAGAACAATAAAGATTATTTTATTTGCATGTGCATATAAAGAACTTATATAAACAGAAAAATAAAATAACCAAAATTATAAATTAAAATAAATTTATGCATCATTTGTCCGATTTGCAAGACAGCCAAGAGTCTAAAACAATCATAAATACTTAATAATTCCTTGAGACGAGTAACGACCCATAATATTCTAAGAACATGCAATTGTTTTTAATGTTTGGAATAAAATTAACTGAAATTACCTAAATATGACAATCTTAGCTCGCCGAAGTACTAAATTTTGTGTGGGTCGTGACGTCACGCGTCATATAGACACGTACCTTAATAGAACACATCGTGAGTAATAACTAAAAATATTCCGAGCTAATTCTAAGAAAATTACTCGGAGAGACCAGTTAATGAGAAATTGGCGTATAGATATACATACATACATAATGCAATGTAACAGTTATTGTGCATATTCGAAAGTAGGTATTTACCAATCAACGCTTCGCAGAAGAGGCGCAGCTCGCTCCCCACCTCCACCCACTGGTCCTTTGAAATGAACATCGTTTTCGGCGCATCCGTTGGTTTTTCTGTGAATAATATAAACGTTTTAAGGGCTGTTTTTGTATAAACCGCTCTCAAGTACGAGGTTCAGCTTGAGATGCCGTTTTCAATTATAAATTACATGTCTAGGAATAAAAACAGAGTATCAAGATCGATCTCAGACTTGAGAGCGGTTTATAAATACGGTCTTAATATCGTTATAGCGATAGTCAACTTTATTGTTATATATTTATATGCGAAATACATAAAAAAGAAATACTTAAGTGAAAGTTTTTCGTACGTAAAGTGTAGCTTTCTTTTAATTAAATTAAATTGTATCAAAAAAATATAAGCATTACTTTCAAATAACTAAGGTTTTGTTTTGAGGACAATGACGGAGATAATTCAATACAATGGAAGTGATATTAACAATAGCATTCAAAACGTTAACTTTCTTACAAATTAGGTAATTTATTTTTTCTTTTTAGCTTCACTCTGTATCCCGCACAGAGCAGGGTAAGCAGAGGGAACCTAGAGTTAAGACACTTAGTTTCGTTTTCAAATTCTGAAGGCATTGCGTGTTGAGTATCAGAACTTAACTCGACACCAGAGCGAAGAAGTGAAAATATTAAATGCGAGTGGGAATCGAACCCATAGCCTAACGCGTTCACAGTTACCTGCACGACGTTTGTCCTTCGAAGTAATCTAATAGATCTTTATATTTTTACCTAAAATTTCCAGTCTGACAGTGTGGGTTTCGCTATGAGTTTCATTGCTGAGGCGGCAGGTGTAGTTGCCGGAGTCAGCGCGTGCAGCTCTCCGTGTATACAAAGTTTGGTTAGCAGCCTCTGGATATAGAATGAGGTTCGATACTCCGGCTGACCAAGGATAGGCCACTCCATCTTTAAACCTGTTGAATAATAAAAAAAATCGTATAGTTATAAATGAAGCTTTATTATTACAAGTAAAACAAATCGTATAGTTATAAATGAAGCTTTATTATTACAAGTAAAACATACACAATAAGAATTTCTGTTAATTAGAGGCATTTTCTTATTTTATATACCTAGTACCTACCAAAAGGGTAATTGTAAATTGTCTGTTTTTCATGCTAATTTCATTAATGGCTATCCAATTCATATGCAATTTTCACTCGTGTTTTGGCAACTTTCCCTTAACATTTAATGTTTGTTTTATTTCAATCGGTTTACAAAATAAAACATTTATGTCAAAATAAATAACTGCATCAGACAAATATTGCTACGAAATAAGTATGTTATTGATATGGCTAAAACTTTAACTATTAAAATATGAACATTGTCCTAAAAATGATAATGTTTCTAATAGAATTATGATTTTTAAAATAATATTTCATGATTTAAATACAATGTGTAGTATACAAGCGAAGACGGACGAAGAAAGGCGCGGGCCACTAGTATACTATAAAATTTGATATAAAATTGTCTATTGTAATGCAGTACGAGTACGAGTAATATGTTTGCTTAGAATTGTAGTAGGTAAGTATAATACGTCATTAGGGATTTCCATTTTCGCGTGGATTCTGATCGGGAAATAAACATGACATTGAAGTTGCAATTCGATATTGTTTTTATGTTGGTACTGAAATCAATTATAATTTATTTTATTTAAAAAAAAGTACAATACGAGTGCCAAAAATATATAAATAGCAAAATATAATAAATTTCGAAAACTGCTCTAAATTCTGAAATCGTTCTTGAGATGCCGTTTTCATACAAAAATTATATATCTAAGAACGAAATCGGCATCTCAGGATCTTCAACTTGTCTTATAAATACAGGTTCTGAAAGTATCTACGAATATTAATTTGCAACGAATATTAAAAGCTGATATAATTTTATTGCAATATGCGTGAATTAGACCATATGTTTAATGTGTTTATATTTCATTTAAAAATGAATGAATTATTTCATCACTCTAAAGATACAAGTGATGAGAAGCTTCAACAACTTCTATATTTTTAGACGCAACTAACCTAATTGTAATTCAATTTTTAGTTCAGTACAGCATGTGGATGATTTCATAATAAATTTCAATCCTAAGAGGTGTTCTACATATAGATTAACAACTACTTACATAAATAAGGATAAGGACGGTTGAGATATAAATAAAATCTTACTAAAAGTAGAATGTACCTATAATAAAAAAGAAAACTTAGAGGAAACCTTGTATAAAGATACCCCGTCCCCAATATTCGGCCGAATTCTGGAAGGATTTCGTGTTGACTGGCGGAACTAAACGCCGCACTTTGCCTCGACACCCGAGCGAAGAAATGAAAATGTTAAATATTTCACTTCCTTGAGTGGGAATTGAACTCACGTCTTATCGCGCTAACACTTGCAAGCTTGTGCCCCCTGCGCCACGAGCGTCCCCTATTATGAATTAAATAAATATATAATAAATTCTTAGTAAGTATACAAATAAAAATCAAAGTAACTTAAAGTAACTCTTAGGGCTCAAAGTACTATATACGCTGGCACAATACATTCCATCCACAGCTGCCGGTGTCAGCTGTTCTAAGAATTGAATATTGTCATTATATAAAATGACAAATGAAATCGTGCTTCAAAAAAAAAAAAATGCGACATACTGTGGGACCGTTAATGTTGACGGAATGGACCTTAGAAACGACGAAGCCTATTAAGGCTTATCGATTTACTCGAATTATGAGAATAAATATTTAATATTGTGACCGGCGTAGCGCAGGGGCACAATGGTGTGGCTGTAACGCGACGGTTATGGGTTCAACCCCCACTCGAGGAAATGAATTATTATTTTAATTTGATGATAATTTAGATTCCACAAAGACACCCCACCAAACTATCACNTATATATTATAAATTAAATAAATATTTAATAAATTCTTAGTATATAATAAAAATCAAAATAACTTAAAGTAACTGTATGGGCTCAAAGTACCATGTACGCGGGCACAATACATCGCATCCACAGCTGCCGGTGTCAGCCGTTCTAAGAATTGAATATTGTCATTATATAAAATGACAAATGAAATCGTGCTTCAAAAAAAAATATGCGACATACTGTGGGACCGTTAATCTTGTTGACGGAATGGACCTCAGAAACGACGAAGCCTATTAAGGCTTATCGATTTACTCGAATTATGAGAATAAATATTTAATATTGTGACCGGCGTAGCGCAGGGGCACAATGGTGTGGCTGTAACGCGACGGTTATGGGTTCAACCCCCACTCGAGGAAATGAATTATTATTTTAATTTGATGATAATTTAGATTCCACAAAGACACCCCACCAAACTATCACTGAGGCCGGATAATGGCCACGTTTTACGCGGTTAAGTAATTGGGAAGCTTCTTTACAGTTTCCACAATAAATNCCCATCAAACTATCACTGAGGCCGGATAATGCCCACTTGTACTCTGTTAAGTAATTGGGAAGCTTCTTTACAGTTTCCACAATAAATCATTCATCGGTCATTTTGTTTGTTAAAATTTTACTCAATTATAAAAAAATGTCTCATCCGTAAACATTTTTTTACTGTTACCTCCCTCCCTCCTTCCTTACATATTTATTTTGATTGTTACCCTATTCTCTTTCAAATAATCAGTTAAGAAAAGAACTTCACTTTGCCTCTTATAGTCTGCAAGTTCTAAATCACCTTTCAAAACACGCAACAAAGCCTATTCAGGTTTCTCGATCCACCCGAATAATGAAAATCTAAACAAATATACCTATAGAGATTTTAAAATATTTATTTAGATTCTCATAACTCTAGCACAACTCACCACCAGCTGTAAATCGTTCAAGGAACGGGGTTTGCGCAAACAACACGTCACTATGAACCAACGATTCCCGTGAACAGTAAAATTTTGCGGTAGCCATGTTCAAATCGTTCGTAAGTAAAACAAACATTTGCACGCTGTTTCATCGCAAGGCCGCGCGGTGATCGCTTCCGAGAAGCGTCGTCCGAGCGCGACCTGGTGAATATCCATTAGGTACCTACATCAATCTTTTAGGTATCTACTGGGTACCTACATCCACCGGTAATATCCGCTTATTCGCGAAGTAATACTGTATCGTATAACGGTAACGTGAAACGCCAGTGTATCGACAACACTCTAATATGTTCAAGCATAAGATTTAAATTAAAATTTTCATTTGTTTGATCTGGTGTCGAGGCAAAGCGCGACGTAGAGTTTCGCCAATACGCAATGCGTCCAGAATTAGGAGAAAAGTGGGAAGCGGAGTGTCTTAACACTGGGCTCCCTCTGTCTACCCTGCTACATAAGAGATACATAGTTAAATATATATAAATAAGCGCTTACCATAGCACTTATTCGTACTATTGCGCACACATTTGATTTCAAAGTAGCTACGCATCACAGTTTTCTGAGAATAATAAAATTAATATTATGATTACTGCAGTGCCTGGGAGAACGTTGCTAATATTTTTATAACTTTTACGACAGAGATCACGTGGGGCTTCGCTGTGGGTGTTGTTACAATTATTATAATATAACATATTATATCTACATATATGTAACTACATATAATTAAATATGCAACTCCTTTACATAGCAATAGATTGCAATAAGCTATTTTACTAAGAACTTGTGTCATTATTATATTACCTTATATAAATGTAAAGAAATATATTTAAAATGAAGTCATTATATATATGTTCTCTAGAACTGTGTGTCATTATTTACAATTTTTTCCGCAAAAACAGACATTCAAAGAAAATTTAAAACTAGTCGGCGACCACGCACGCGGTTTTGCCTTTGTACCAAAAGTAAATGCAGAATTTAAAAAAACGAACGCCGAGTGCGTCGCACTCTGTAGGCTCCGCTATCCAGTTTTTTGCACCCCGCAAAAGTACACGACGTGAGACGTCTCCAGTAACTTAAGGGCAATTATTATGAAATTAGTCTGTCAATGTATCATTTCTTCAGAAATGTTTATGGTACGAAGGAGTACAACTTCTTCGTTCAATACACGCAAACTTAGTGAATACATTTTTCCTCCTTGTGGTTTTTATTTAATAACATCAAAATAACAATTCTTACAATATATAAAATATATGGAATATGGGTTTTGCTATCAAGACGTCTTCGACCTAGCGAAGACGGAAAATGGAGAGCTGAGAATCTTTCCACTCACACATATTCTCTCTATCTGATCCACTACATGCTAAATGGGAACTAAAAACAAAAATAATAACAGCCTAAATTTAAGAAATTAACTCTGGATCCTTCAGAATACTCTATTTCTATGATTGCGAGTGGTACGTATTAACCACAAAATCATAGAAACGACTAAAATATACACAAAATAACAAAAGATGACGAAATTAGGTCCTAAAGTCTTTCTTTATAAAAGCACGAGGTTTTGGAATATAAAAAGGCCGACGATGAGGTCATCTCGTCCTGCACGGCCATGCATCTTGCGAATATTTCCGAAAGGCGAACCGGTCTTTGACCCGCGTGTCGGGTTGCAGCCAGGGTCCAGCCACAAATCACTCGTGCATCCAACCAACACACCACAAAGGATATCTATACCGTATATTTAACTGACGATTTTAAATTTGATACGTTGAGGTTATAATTCTACTCTTTATTTTCTCTCAGCTACAGCTGTATCCCGCATGTAACAGGGTAGGCACAGGCTGCTTAGTGTTAAAACACTCCGTTCCCACTTTCCGCCGAATTTGGGAGTATTGCGTGTTGAGTGGTGGAACTCAATTGAAAATCATATATGTAGAGAAATGGTAGCTATTCATTCTTTCGATAATTAATATTGTATTGTTACGTTATACTGCTACAGCAATATGAAGAATGAGATTCATATGAATTGTTACTATTTCTTTTATTTGATTTTTTAGAAAATGCATGAATAATAATAAGTCCTGGTTTTATATAACAGTGATACTAAAACAACTACGCAAAGCTTGAAGCGGCCTCTTTGAAGTGAGACCTCGAGCTCGGGCGGGATTTGGGAAATCCTGAGGAAAATAAATAATAATTAATTGTTTCCGACAATTAAGCTAAATCACGTTACACAACATGTTATGTAAGTAATACGTACTTATATAAATATTGATTACGTTACATAAATTAATTATTTTAGTGACTTTATTTAAATCAATTAAATAGACTATAAGGTTGTTTACATAAAATATGTATTTTTTTTTTTTACTTTGTTTTTTGAATTCCGAAATAGAAATAGATGTTAACTCCAACCGACTGGAACCATTTTTCATCTCAATGAACTAAAAATATTAAAAAAATTATAATATTCTATTTAAGTTATCATACTAAAACAAGTATTATAATAGACAATACATCTTTGTTCAAGCTCAAAACGAGTCCCTTCTACCTTTTTTAGCATTCGCATTACGAAGATTCTCTGAAATGGAAGCAATTATAGAAGTTTCTTACGATATGTTGTCACACGCCGGTGATGATGGTAAGACATCGGCCTCACATCGCCCCATAATAATATGTTTGTTCGACACGCACTGCTGACAATGACGGCGGTACCAACTCTTTTTAAGCATAACAAATGGAAATATATTGAAAAAAAGTGACAATAATATAAATTAGTATTAAAAAAATGTCTTAATATAAAAATATGCATATTTCTATTTATTTTTGTATTTGATTATTCTATAGTTATTTTTTTTTAAACGAATACAATAAGAAAAAGATATGTTGAAATACTGTAATTTAAATGAAACAGTACAAAAACAAAACGACTGTAAGACTATTTTAATGTAAAAGTGCGCACCTAGCTGTTACCGGTACAGAGGCGGCATGGGTAATTATATACAAGTAAAAGAATGTTGAACTACATGGAGGCATTTCAATTAATAACAGACTCGCAGAAATAATATGTTAAAATTGCGAATAAGAACGTTTCTCCTGTAACGAGTATTGCAATTTTTTACAGTTACCCAGTCGAGGGATGTGCGGTGGGAAACGCGGGAACTTAAAGCGATCGACAGAAATGGTGTGTGACAAAAAAATATACTTTTTTACAATTGAACGATCAAATAAGTGGTATATTTTCGTAAAGGCGTTTTTTAGTGTTATAAAGTTTTCCACATATTTAAGAAATTAATACTAAATATATATGAGTATATTAGGTATTAAAACACGAACAAGATGATATGACGGGACGTCACTAAAGCAATTCAAATAAACTTTCTATATCTACAAAATTCATTAACTTGTAAAAATATGGTATAATAATTAAGGTAAAATTAATAATAAAATATTATCATTATTTTTTAATGAAGAAGTTCACGCCAAGATTAAAAATCCCAATTTTCCTAATCTGCTCTTGAAAATAACAATCAAAAACGTCTTTTCATTCAAGTTTGAGATAGAGTAAGGTGGTAGTCCTCAAAATTAAAAAGTATAACATTTGAATAAACTGAAATGTTTGATTTATTTCTATTTTAAGTATTATGGTCATATTTAATCAAGAAACTAAAAAAAAGTTTTAATAAGCAATGTTTCTAAATAAAAATATATTTTTTGATACAAACAGACAAATTAAATACATATTATAGAGTATTCTGGTTAAAAAAAACTGAATAAACACGTTCAACAAGAGTTGGAGAAAACACATCATAATAACTGTCTCATTCTCCAGGATACGTGTTCTCGCAGTAGGTACGCAACAGCACGTCCCGGAACAAGCAGGTGACGTGCCCGACTGCGTATGGGCAAGGAATGCCGCTTCGCACCGCCTGGGAGTGGGAACACGGTGCCCGTCAGCTCGCACCGATTGCTGTACATCTGTTAACCTGATACAGCCACTCGATAACATCCTTCCTGGTATTACTTACTATTTTATTTTCTGATGAAGCTGTTGATTTTTTTTGGATATTTCATGGTAATTTGAACGTATTTTAATTAATTTTCTGGCAATTCTCTTGTTAGGTATGTATAGATAGATAGAATATAAGTTGGTATTTCTTCTTCTATTTATTTTGTTGTAGTTGTAATCTAGATATAAAATCGAAAGGTCACTCACTCATCACGAAATCTCAGAAACTACAAGTGCTAGGGATCTCAAATTTTGCATAGGAGTTACTTATAGGACGTAGGTGCTCGCTAAGACGAGAATTTGCAATATTCCACTTCTAAGGGGTTGTTTTTGGGGTCGAAAGTTTGTATGAAACTTCGTTACTACAAATGCTAGGAGTCTCAAATTTTGCATAGACGTCACTAGGACGTAGTCATGGAGATAGAAATTAATAATAACATAGTTCACGCGGATGTAACCGCGAGCGGGACGCTAGTATTTAAATATATACCTACTTAAAAAGAATTTTCTGAAAGCATTTCTATATTAAATTTGTGAAGACATGACAGTCCATATATGTATCGCTACCGGTGTTGATAAGAAACCTTTGTATTTAAATGAGGTCTATACAATCGGAAACAGGAACCACACACCAATCAACATTTCGTGATGAGTCTGGCATAATAAATAAGTCTACGTGTTTTTACGAACTAAGTTTTTTTTAAATTTAATTTCTAATTATAACCCAATGTAGGTAGGTAGGTAGTATAGATATTCGCTAAGAGATTTATCAAACAATAGACGTTTAACATTCGGTAGCCGATCGCGGTTTCTTGGCACTACGTGAAACTGCAAGTGCACAGGAATTTATTATTGCTATAAGTGATGCTACGAATGCTAAACAGGCTACCAGGTACCTTTAGGTACCCGCAGAGACGTCCGTGCGTGCTCCGGCTGCGAGCGGTCGATTGTGCGAAATATTAAATATCAAATACCCTGAACGGAACGGAAATGCTTGTTTCGTTATGCGCGGCGGGTGCGTGAAATGATCGATTTGGATGACGAGGGCTCCGACGGCGCCGCTGTTCTCCTTAGTCTGAGATAACATCGTTCTTGGAGGTGGATGCGTCTGACATTGGGTCATAAAGGTCAAATCTGATATTTGTTTTTGCCGTATCCACTCGAGACCAGTCGTAAAACACGCAATGCATCCAAAATTCATAGGAATATGGGAAAGGAAGTGTCTTAACACTAGGTTCTCTCTGCCATCTCTCTCTCTGTCTCTCCAGATACCAGATATTTACGCACTAATAACAAAATATAAACCACAAAATTATTCTAAAAGTGTACGAGCAAGTAATATACGGCGGCCACCGAAGTGGATAGAGACAGGCGCGGGCGCAGGCAACACGGCGACAGCATAATAAGCCCCAGCGTGGACATCACTGTCGAGATGCGCGTGCGATAACGTGAGAGACGTATATTGGACATTCTTTAACAACATATTGTTACTGATATAGTGCCACATTTTCAACGTTAAAATAGAAATAATTGATATTCGGAATATAATAAACAATAAAATACTATTGTCATCACCAATAAATAATAATATACATACTAAAACCATTTTCATACATATGAAGACAGATTTCCATTATTTAAAAAAATCATAATCTACTTCATATATCAGGATAGGCAGAGGAAAAATAGTGTTACTGTTAAAACACTCCGTTCTCTAATTTCCATTGAATTGTTCAAGGTAGTGGCGAAACTCATCGCGGAGCTTTTGCCTTGGTGCCAGAGCGAAGAAGTGAAAATAATAATTTATTAATTAGTTTTTCTCGAGTCATCTCTCTCTACATCTCTTATTTACTGCAACATATCTAAATACTCCATATCCCAATCAGTACATCATCGTTTCAACAGTTCGCTAGAGATGCAGAGCGTGATCGCGTGCAGCGCAGGCGGCCGCGGGCTCCGTCGGCGGATCTTAGGAGCACGCAAACATCTTCCAGCTAATCGGACCATGTATCGCCGGCCTCGCTTAGCAATTAGTCTTCTCGGTAGCAAATTGTCGTAATATGCTCAAATTATGTATTATATCGTAATTAAAACAATATTTTTTGTTTGTTAATAATATGTATGTGTTTATTTACATATATTAATTTGTGAACGAGACGGTAAAATCGATATGCCGTAAATTTGAGGTCCATAACCCAACATACAAGACAAGTACCTATCTGGAATCTTTTATTATTGGTACAAAATTACGGATGCAGAACGTGAAACAATTGAGCATATTATACTTTATATTCAAGCTTAAACTCGAAGGTATATGGGCAGTATAAGTTATCGTCAACATATTATTTAATTTTTAGTCGAGTTTCAAAAGTATAGGTAGCACTAAAACATGTATTATTTCAAAATTATTTTAAAAATATTTCTAGTAAGTATATTGAAAATCAAAAAATCAGCTTCACGCTGTATCCCGCACACAGCAAGATAGGCAGAGGGAACCTAGTGTTAAGACCGTTCCACACTTTCTGCCGAATTCTGGGGGCATTGCGTGTTGAGCAGCAAAACTCAACGCCGCGCTTTGCCTCGACACACACTTTTGAGCCGCTACGCCACGACGACGGCCTCATCAATATTAATAAATTCATAAGATAATTAATATACACTTGATAAGTGTAAAAAAAGTGTATAAAAAAATAAACAAGTGCAGAATAATATTAGCACTAATTTTGCATATTGGGCCAAGTGACTCATTCTGCATAAAAAAGTCAACCGAGTTTACGGATATCGAAGTTATCAAGTGGCAATCTACATAAATTAACCACACCTAGACAAGAATATCGATATCACGAGTATAACAATTTTACTTTGTTAAAGTAAGTTATCTTAGAGTGTATTGTTCAATAAAATTATATATATTGACTAATAGATAATAGATATATTGACTACTCAGTCAGGAGTCAAGAAGACAGTCGGATTTTTTTTCCATAATAATCCTATTAAATAGTAAAAAAAAATGTAATTAGCATAAAAAAAATCGTTAATACGCAATTTTGCTCAAACATACATATTATACTTATTTTTGAACGAAAATGTTCGTTTCGAATCATCAAACAAGAAATGCCTCACTAAATATACCTGTAGGTACGGGAAACATGACACTCCGGCCAAGGTATGAAGGAAGATCCAATATTTACTTAAGAGGAACAACGAGAGGGAGGCGAACGAGTCGACTAATGTAAATTTTTACAATGAAGCCATTCGCGGGACGTGCACAGAAAATTTAATGAGCTCTGGTCAAATTTCTCGAAACCTATATGATGGGACGTCTGTGCAATCACTAGTATTGAATCAATAATTATGTAAACCTTAGAAATGAAATTTTAATATTACATACCTACATATTTAAACGATATTCCAAGGTATTCATGGAGTATAGATATGTTATAGTCTTATAAGGTTAAATATGTATTAAAATCTTAATCGCCAGATGTAATAGGCGCCAGCTAAAATAGACGATAAGGGAGTCTTTTAACGTTAGGTTCCCTTTGTCTACCCTATTGTGTGCGGGATACACAGTGAATGGTTAAATTAATGTAAAGGTGACACTTATAATTTTGAGACAACGTATACGGCTTGCGTGTTTCCATTCATGGCTCTTTTGAAGTTGGTGTCAAGTTTCCCATACCACATTCCTCGCTGCTGCGAACATGGTGGTCTCGAGATGAAATATATCATTAGTGCTACAATAATGACTGAAGAATCACATTTCCACATATAATTATTATGTTTTTATGAAATATATTTCATTTATTAATAACATTTTTGGAGTAAGACGAATTTTAAAAAACAGTTAATTAAATTTGATTAAAACAAGTCTTTTAAAATAACGTAGGTACTGTATTTTTTGTTTCATACTGATATTAAAATTCAGTTCTTGTAATAAATATCTATCTAGTTTGCATTCAAAAAAGTCGGTCATTTACTAACTTTTTTTAAACACGAATAGAATAATATTTATATATAAGATATAGAATTTAATTTAATTTCACAGCCGGAATCGTAATATGCATGAAATTATACAAAACTTTTAAAAAGAATTATTAAAGCGAATTCGGTTATTATACCTATTTGGCTACAGACAGTTCCGTGTCTAGTTCAAGTACTCTCTAAAATTTTAATACACCAACGAATATACTCCTGGGGTCATGGTTGTTTTTTTGCGTACCTAGAGCAAATGTTGTTCTCGTTTTGCTTTTTATATTACAAATTTAATGAGTAGTAAGTAGGTTTGAATCTTTTTAATGGTGTTACATTTTGCCACTTCTATATTATTATATATATATATATTGTAGTGTACATTTCGTATGTATGTTTGTATTTGAAAATTATAATATGTATGTAGGTATTTAATATATGACACTACCTACGATTTAATATAAAGTTACATCAATACTGTTTTTAGATTTCCAATATCACACATGAAATCACAGAAGGCGAACGCGACCCTCCTTCTTACATCGGCAACTCTACAGTTTTTCCACCACTCAACGCGCAATGACTAGAAAATTCAGCGCAAAGTGGCTAACGGAGTGATTTAACACTAGGTTCCCTCTGCCTACCCTACCATATGTGGATTACTAGCTGTGCACCGTCCACATGATCTAGTGAAGCTAACTGAGAGCTATGTTTGACATATACTACATTCTAAATGCCAGAAGTAACGTACTATAAACATATTTTAATTAACGTACTATAAACATATTTTAATATTAACATAGATAAAAAAGATAAATAATGTAAATAATGGATATTAAAGATTAATTTCGTCAACTGAGTTCTCAATTAGCACCGCAATGTTTAATAAACAGCTTATGTTTAATTACATACTAAAACCGTAGTAATTTTAAATTGTGACTATTTTTCTTAGAATTTAGAAAATTGCTAAACTGCACTGCATATTAAATTTCTTGTCATCGTTGTGCACGTACCTACCTATGGAGTTGCGCTTGAACAAAAAAACTACACGACGAAATTTAATACGTTCCTTTTTTAAATCAAAATATTATGTTGAAATTTGTTGAAATAGGTAGCGGTGTTGCTATATCTATAATGAAATAATTGCAATTACTTGCAAATAATATTTTATATTTTTATTTAATGTATAGTAATATAAAGACTAGTTTAAACGTTAACATTATTATATTTTAATTTTCTTTATTTAGTATTTGGTGTCTGTATTTTTGAAAAACAATATAAATATGTTACTGAAGTTAGAATATATTTATTTAGTTTAGTTATAATTTATTAAGATTTTTTTAGGTATATAAAAAAAAATCAATAGATAAAAGCTATAAAATTGATTAAAGTGTGAGTTACTAATCATTTCTTCAACTTTTGTATGTAACTTACTAAAACATAGGACGAAAACAATTAAAAATATACATAACCAAATGGGATGTAATATTTGGTAAATGAATTGAAGAACAAAAATACAAACAACAATCGCAAGTAATTCATTAAAGTAGTTTCAATAAGGTAGTATTTCATTATAGGAGCCCAAGACGACCAATATTTGTAAATCAATTTGGCTCTACCTGACGGGCGGCCACTTGTGAAGACCGCCTAAAAAGTAAACGGTTCAACAAAATATCAAGTCGTTTTAACATGTCAGAACAAGCTCTGTTTTTTTGTTTGAGGTAACAGTGGGACGTCTTTAGACGTTTTGTATATTTTATGGTCACTTCATTAGTTGTTTTAAATTGAAAACGACCACTGGCAACACCTTTATTAACACATCAAGTAAAATGTGGAAATTTACGAATTATACAAGCAAATTGAATGCATTATGGAATTATTCGAAACAATCAATTAAGAAATAATGTATGTACATATAAACGCAGTTTACATATCTTTGATAGGATATTAAAAAAATGTACGACGAGGAGCTGCTAAAACAGGAGTTCCCGTTGCCATTATATTTAAAGCATATTCTTTCATATTAAACCAGAAATATATCAATACTTAAGTATAGAAATCACAATAATAATAACCACCATCAAGCACCATAAAAAGTCGAACAGAATTCCCATACAAACAACAGCTAGATGCACAAAGCGCACAGTGCACAGGCGGGGGGGCACGAGGGCGAGGGCATGGGGGGTGAGGAGAGGGAGGATGGGAGGTGGAAGGGCCAGCGGCTCGCAACAAAGCGCCTTCCGGGAACCGCCACAATACTGGTTTGCGACGTGCGATACCTTCGCAGATACGGCCCGCGACCGGCCAGGTACCGAGCCCTTTTGTCAACCTTAACGACACAACGGTACCTACGCTGTACATTAAACGAGTTCTATGCTTATTGGGAGGCCAGTCGTGGCGCAGCGGCGCGAAGTGTAAGTGTAAACGCGACTGGTTGTGGGTTCGATCCCAATTCGAGGAAATGCAAATATTAATTTAAATACATATTTTCATTTAGTCGCTTTGGTCTCGAGGTAAAGCGCGGCGTTGAGTTCCGTCACTCAGTAAAGGGGGAAAACGGAGTGGCTTAACACTAGGTTCCCCCCTCTGCTTACATTAATATTTTGTACTTATTGGAAATACGAAGGGTACATTTTGATTTGACCGATCGAAAAACAATTCGATGGATCAGATAATATAATTGATAAGGCGAGGCAGTGTTTTGAATTTCAACGAAGGTCTTGGATCGTGATGGAATCGGTAGTCGAATTTGCAATTACCTATAGCATTCAAAATGATTTAGCAATGTAAAAAGTTTTTTCATATTTACATTAGAGGTATATAGATAGTGGGTGTTGAGGCCAGTCGTGGCATATGTGCATGCTTATGTGACGCATCAGGTTGTGGGTTCGATTCCCACGCGAGGAAAAGAAATATTTAATAATTTCATTTCTTCGCTTCTGATCTTGAGGCGTAACGCAGCGTTAACTTCCGCCATTCAACCCGCAATGCCTCCAGAATTCAGCAAAAATGGGGAACGGAGTGTTTAATACTAAGTTCTCTGCCTATACTGCGTGCGGGATACAGCGTAAAGCTTAAAAAAGTATATAATAGATATAAAAGTAAAAACTATATTGTATTTAAAGAAAGCAAAAGTAGTTACAAAATTATTCAATCTTTTGGCATCGTAGGCGTAGTTTTTATAGAAAAGTTGTAATGTAATTTAAATATACGTAGGTATGTGTTGCGTAATATAAACGAAAGTTCTTTTTTAATATCGATATATTTAATAATACAGTAAAATTCACATTAAAAAAATTGCTACACAAGTGTGACGTTGGAATATAATATGAAAAACGAAGTTTTTTTTAAACTAGGCTTATACCTAGAGAACTAGATGTTTAATTCCTGAAAGAGTACAGTTATTTCTAGATTGCCTTTTTCCATACATTATATTCTTTATGGATTGGAATAATTCAAGGCATATTCTAAGAATTGCTGCCGGTAAATAAACTAACACGTGCGTAAGCGAGTCAATAACGTATTGTATATTGTAATATGTGAAGGATTAGGTCTGACTCCGGCCGATAGGTTGACACGTGCCTTATTAATTTTATTTATTGATATACAAGAGCGTATGTAAAGCATCTTCAATTTCTTTAAATGAGGAAGAACCTTGGATTCAAAATACATGCAAAATACTAGACTACAATTATAAAGGCTCATAACTACAATTAAAATAAATCAGCTTCACTCTGTACCCTGCACACTGCATACAGAGGGAAACTAGTGTTAATACACTCCTTTCCGCACTTTCCGCTGAACTTCTCGAGGCCTTTTTTTTCGAATTCAACGGTGGGATTTTGAGTAAAATAATAATCATTTCTTTGAGTGGGGATCGAACCCATAATCGTTCATGTTACAGTTACACTCTTGACCTCTGCGCCACGACAGCCTCTATCTATTATTTTTAGGTTATATCTAATTTACCTTTCGCATATATCAACTTGTCAAAGATATTAAATGTATCAATAGCTGTATGTTATCGACCCCGGAACCGTATAAGAAAAACGCGAACGAAAATCAAATAGCACGCATGTTTCTTAGAAGTTTCTATTTTAGATGATTATTATATACTTACATTGCAATTTAACAAGTTAAAACAAGTGGGTAATGACATAATCTATATGGACCGCCGTACTAGAGTTTCATATCAAACGATATCTATGAGTCACTCAAAATATTTTAATATATTTCATCCAGGCTTATGACTAATTATTTTACTTACTATTTGATAACTTTATCGGAAAATATCTATCTTTTCTTTATCTTTTATAAAAGCAGGTGAAAGAGATTTCGATTGAGTAAACATTTTAATAAAATATTATAGACATTTTTTATTGGTCATTTGGAAGGAAACGACGTAAATAAATTAATCAAGTACGACAAATTTTATCAGCCAGAAATAAAAACCACTTTTTGTCATTAAATTTAATAAATATTAGTGCAGTTTCTTATATTTTTTGTAAATCACATACATGTAGGTACATTNTATAGAAAAGTTATGAGAGTTGCGTAATATAAACGAAAGTTCTTTTTTAATACCGATATATTTAATACGGTAAAATTCACATTAAAAAAAAATAGCAAGCCTTAGAATATATGAAAAACGAAGTTTTTTTAAACTTGGCTTATAACTAGAGATCTAGATGAGTAATTGCTAAAAGAGTACAGTTATTTCTAGATTGCCTTTTTACCATACATTATATTCTTTATAGATTGGAATAATTCAAGGCATATTCTAAGAATTGCTGCCGGTAAATAAACTAACACGTGCGTAAGCGAGTCAATAACGTATTGTATATTGTAATATGTGAAGGATGAGGTCTGACTCCGGCCGATAAGTTATAAAAAACTACGATTTTTATAGCAAAATATTAGATTACAATTGTGAAGCTTGGGTTATATCTACAATTAAAATAAATCAGCTTCCCGCTGTACCATGCGCACTGCAGACAGAGGGAACCTAGTGTTAATACACTCCTTTCCGCACTTTCCGCTGAACTTCTCGAGGCCTTTTTTTCGAATTCAACGGTGGGATTTTGAGTAAAATGATAATCATTTCTTTGAGTGGGGTTCGAACCCATAATCGTTCATGTTACAGTTACACTCTTGACCTCTGCGCCACGACAGCCTCTATCTATGATTTTTAGGTCATATCTAATTTACCTTTCGCATATATCAGCTTGTCAAAGATATTAAATGTATCAATAGCTGTATGTTATCGACCCCGGAACCGTATAAGAAAAACGCGAACGAAATCAAATAGCACGCAGGTTTCTTAGAAGTTTCTATTTTAGATGATTATTATATACTTACATTGCAATTTAACAAGTTAAAACAAGTGGGTAATGACATAATCTATATGGACCGCCGTACTAGAGTTTCATATCAAACGATATCTATGAGTCACTCAAATTATTTCAATACATTTCATCCAGGTTAATGACTAATTATTATACACACTATTTGATAATTTTATCGGAAAATATCTATCTTTTCTTTATCTTTTATAAAAGCAGGTGAAAGAGATTTCGATATTGAGTAAACATTTTAATAAAATATTATAGACATTTTTTATTGGTCATTTGGTAGGAAACGACGTTAATAAATTGAATTCGACAAATTTTATCAGCCAGAAATAAAAACCACTTTTTGTCATTTAATTTAATAAATATTAGTGCAGTTTCTTATATTTTTTTGTAAATCACATACATGTACCTACATTAATTAAGACGAATGTAACTTTATTTCTTATATCTTTATTGAGATTACGGAATCACAGAAACAAGGAGCAAAAGAAGTTTGTACTAAAATCTACTACCTGGTGAGAATGTTTCCAAGAACATGATCTATGTCCATCAGTGAGTGACTCTTTACAGAAATTATAAATTTTCTGCGAAAATGCTTCCGTAAGAATGCTTTATAACGTAATGACATAAGTTTCACCGTTTCCGTAAAATGTATGATTTCACCTACAAAATATGTACCTATAGATTTATGCATATATACCACTGTTTTTTTTTGTAGTAGCATTTTCTGTTAAGTTAACCATTTTGAAAATTAAGAGAGTACCGTAGATTAGACTCGATTAACCGGACTAATTGTTGTCGTTAGTCATCCGTATAATCGAATGTATATAAAGAAAAGCTGGTTTTGTGCACATGCAGCACAAAATTGTTATATATCTATTAAAAACAATATGTACATATCAGCGAAAATCAACGTTTCTACATACGATTTATACATACATATAAATAAATTACGTACGTATTTACGTACATACAAATTGTATAAAATAAATATCCGGATAGTCCGGATAATCGCCAAACCGTATAACGGATCCGGATAATCGAGTTTCTACTGTATTTCTCTATACCAATTTTCATATACATATTTACAGCCAACATACACTAACGATTATTGTCACAGATGGTACACTACGCAGAAGAAGGTGTGGGTGTGGAGGTGGAATGGAGCGATGTCGAATGAAGTAGCAATCAGCACTTCTCGGAAGCTCGGCTGTTTTTGCGCAGGTGCAATCAATGTAATGTTTTATTATAACCTGAGGTGACCGCTAGCGCAAAACCGTCGACAAACTACGATGACGAACGATATTTACGCGGGTCGTGTACCTACTTGTATCTAGGTACTATGTTTAAAATATTTCTCTGGACATAATATACGAGGGGTCCCTACGTACCTTTTGAACCACTAAGGAGGGTAATTTTAATGAGTTTTTTTATTTAAAAAAATATATTTTTTTTAATGTATAGGGCATGTATGAAAAGGTTGATGACAGTGGACGACGCAGACCGTAGCATTTGGTGCTCCGTTCTCTCTACCCCGCAAGGGATAAAGCGTGAAGCAATATTATATATTTTTTATGCGTTTTTAAAACGTGTACATAATAGAAAATTATCCGTATTAGTACTACAAAAGAGTAATAAAATTAATTTGCAATTTTTCACTTTCAACACTTTACCTAGGGACCGTCGATATGTTGGTAAAAAGCGGTATGTTAATATAAGCAAGAAGTGACTCGACATAATTACACCAAAGCCATATTCATAGTGAATAATAATTACTTAGTAGTACGTAAACTTGTTTGTAAAATACTTCTATTTCTAGGAGTGAGATAGGTAAATTGAATCAAGAAATAATATAAAAGATGCTAATAAATAGCAAATAACTATATATAAATAATTCTTAGAAATGTTAATATTAGCGTAACTTATATTATTATATTATCGTAATGCGAAGAAATCTTTAATAGTATTGTAAAAATTCTTAGTGTTGCCAAATAACAAAAAAACTTTACGACTCCTAGCGTTCTTAAGCCACTTAAAAAAAAATTAAATATAATCTCATAGCTCCATGGCGCCCAGACACTGACGCACTAAAGGCGATTATAATTTTATTCGCGAACACAATGGACGAAATTTCCAAGAGTTTTTTTTACGCTCGTCCACACACCTGTGCATTGTTCATCGCAAAATGTTTTACATGGCAATCAGTAGGCCGTGAGTGAAATTTTGATCAGAGTTATCGATTCCTTCTTCTCTTTCTCGTTTCCAGACCACGTTTGAGACCAGTCAGTCAGTAAACGCGATAGGATATGGGTTCGATCCCCACTCGAGGAAAGGAAATATTGAACATTTTCATTCCTTCGCTCTGGTGTTGAAGCAAAGCGCCGCATTTAGTTCCGCCACTCAACGTGCAATGCCTCTAGAATCCGGCGGAAAGTGGGGATCGGAGTGTCTCAACACTATGCTCCCTCCGCCTACCTACTACATGCGAGATTTAACGTGAAGCTGAAAGAAAGAAGAAAGCTTATCGATATTAAACTACTCACCATTCGATGCTTCTGTATCCTTTCACACAACAATGGATACTCTTGAACTTGTCCTGGAACCCATATTCGTACGGGATGGGTTCCTTGCTGAAGTGCATCGAAGAGGAGTTCATTGAATACGTGTTAGTGGAGCAGTAGCCCGCGGACAGCGCTCGAGAGGCGCTTAACACGACGCCCAACAGTACTAGCAACCACATCGTGCATTTATATCCTACAAATAAAACATTATAGATATTATAAAAGCTCAACATTGTTTTAAAAGATAAATAAATAAAAAATCAGCTAAACGCCGTATCCTGCAAACAGCAGAGGGAACCTAGATTTAAAATCTTCCCTTGTCATTCAGGCACTTCCGTTCCATTTTCCGCTGAATTCTGGAGACATAATGTGTAACGTAACTCAACGCTACCCATTGCCCCGATACCAACGCGGAAAAATAAAAATATTAAATCATTTATTTCCTCGTGCGGGAATCGAACCCACAATTTGTCCCATTTACAGTCACATGCTTGTGCCTTGGCGCCATGATTGGCCTTAATTATAAAATTTAATATTCTATTATAATATTATTTATAACATCATTAGTGATATATCTAATTAAAGTAATAAGTACTTGTTATATAATTCTTGAGCTACTGTACTGGTTCATGAACTTATAATGACAATTACTTTTATTAATAAAAGAAAAAAAAATACATAATTTAATAATAACTTCAACTTACTTACTGTTACTTCTAAGGCAGTTCTCATACAATATTAATATTAAATATTAAATATAAGATAAATATACTAGTTTCGGATGTCGGACTAGATAATATGTAAAATAAAATTAATTGCAAGTACATTTCAGCTTAATTAGAATTAGAGTTAGTTTTTAAGCAATTAAATACAGACTTTCACATATATGCTGCAAAAACTTGGTCATCGACACAGACTTCCTGTTAGCTATCGACTATATTTTAAGTAAATTTAAAAAAAACTAAAGTGTGGATAAAAAATATACCACGATTTAAAAATAAAAATCAGATATTGGAATATTTATCTTTAATTTTAGTATTTGTAATTTTATTTCCAATTCTATATAATTTTAATTACGTACCTATTCCAATTCTAAAATTGTATTCCTGATATAAATTTTGCTATAAAATTGAATTAGGTATTATTTTTTTGCTTACAACCAACTTTTGAAATCATATAAATAAAGTATTGCTGTCATATTTAAAAAAAAAGTGATTTTAATATTATTAATCTGTTTCTCTTTTCAGCTTAAAATAGTATTATTCACTTTTTGCTTATTAATATGTAATTATGTAATTATAATAATAGATTGAAAGTAACAAAAGAATGAAATAAATAACAATAATAATAGAAGCTTCGAAGTTAAAAGTTGGTAAAGTCGAAATGTATTGAATGCGTAATTTTTTTTGTAAGTACTAATGAGTATTGCATGTGAATGTGTATATAATGCTAAAATCATTAGCGGTCTGTTTAATTAAAGAGTGTTAATTACATCACTAGTCATGTAGAAAGTCTATTTTCGAGGTATCAACGAGATATGACGGTTTCAATTAATTTTTTCGCTCTGGTGTCGAGGCAAAGCGTGGCGTTGTGTTCCGCCATTCAACACACAATGCCATTAGAAATAGACGGAAAATGGAAAACGGAGTGTCTTAACATTAGGTTTCCTAAAAATATGGTAAGTATCCTTTTGTAAAATCTTATATTTAGAGATATTACTAGAGTCCGCAAAATTTATGGAATATTGGTTATTTTCACACACATAAACAATATAAAAACGCAATAACAATAGCATGTGCAAACTTTAAACGTACCAATTACAGGTTTATATCGTTACTAAAAATATTAAAAAAAAAAAACAACATAAGTAATTTTGAGGGCAATTAACGTAAAGGCAGCGAGCAACAAATACCTATATGGAAGCAACGGAATTTTAAATTAACTTGAGAAATACGTGCACGCTGCCGTAGTCTACATCAAACATGGGGCAAAAAAAATGTAATATAAGAAATATACATATACAATACTAAAATGGGCAGGATAACAGCCTAGATGCTAGGACAAGGTATTCTACTAACCGAATGAATGTCATTCTGAGAATGTGGAATTTTACGGGTGACTAAAACTAGCGCGAAAATAACTATAATTTTTTTTATAACAGAAAAGTAAATAGTTATGTTAAATTCATATGTCGGCCGTCGTAGTACAGGTGCGTAACTGTAACGCGATGGTTATGGGTTCGATCCACAGTCGAGGAAGTTAAATATTTATTTACGTTTATATTTCCATTTCTTCGCTCTGGTGTCGAGGCAAAGCGCGGCGTTGAGTTTTGCCACTTAACACGCAATGCCACCACAATTCGGCAGAAAGTGGGGAACGGAGTGTCTTAACACTAGTTTCCCTTTGCCTACCCCAGGGATACAATGTTCATATGTTTATCAACTTAACATCCGGCTAGTGTCACAGTTTAAATAGGTTTCCAATTTCATGAAAATATCAAATCACAGCCGTTTATCATCGCATAAATGAATATGCGTCGTATAATAATTTATATACGATTTTATAGCAAAGTTTAATATAGTGTAGTAAATTATATATTTTTTAGTGTCGCGCAGTATCCGACACCCAGCATGCATGTAGAGGGAACCTAGAGTTATGACACTGCTGAACCCATTTTGCGCTGAATTCTGGAGGTGTCGCGTGCTGAGTGACGGAAATCAAAATATATAATATATATTAAAATTATATTATTTCTATTACTTTTTATTAAGAGCACAACAAAAAAAATGCAAAAAGTTCCCCGCCATATAATAAAGAATCAACATCGCTCGACAGCTTGCTAGTGTTGTAACTTGTAACTACAAGAAGAAACACATCCCACAAGTCCGCTCGGTGGCAAGACGAGTGGCAACACGAATGATTTTCGCAATTACCGACAAACGGCACACATATCTGACAGCAATTTACCCTCCCCCCCTTCTCCCCCTCCCTGCTGGCTGCTGATCACCTTCTCGGAAAAGCAGTTGCATCAACTCCAACGCTAGGGCGATTAACGTACTAATTACCAAGCTCCGTCGCCGCCGTACGCTACCGAGTGGTGGCAAAAAAAATGTTGGCTAGTTTCTCTATATACGCTATATGGGATGTCGGTAAAAACTACTTGTTTTCTTCACTTATATATCAATACGACTGTGTACTTGTATGACAGCAGCACGTTTCGCGTATGCGGTTGCGTTTTATTTATTTATTTTTAATGTCATTTTTAAAAGCGTAATTCATTTTTAAAAATATATATATGTATGAATAATAAATAATGCTTTTATACCTTTTTATGTCTTACATAATAAAATAAATAAATATATGTATATGTTAAAATTGTATTATTTTTTGTCCAGCAATAGTATCTTGGTATAACCATTAGGAAATAAGTTCTACAAATAAACATAAACAGCTAATGTTTCTGTTACATCCTTAAAAGTTTTCACAATTAATATTTTTTAAATTTTTTTGCACAGCAATAAATATTTCAATAACCGAATACAATAGATTAATATTGTGCAGTAGGATGATGAATTATGAATGTGTTGTTTAAATGTATTCCTATATTCTTCATGTAAAATTGATTTCAAATATAAAGATTCTTTAATTGAGAACTGCTTTTTCAACTTTTAAAAATATAACATTGTTCAACAACTCTTTTAAACCTACCACATTTACATTTCAATTAAAATTCATTATTATTGAAAAATATGTAATGTTTAATTTTTTTTTATAAATTCTCTAATCTTTAATAAATCTAATTTTTAATAAACTCACAAAAAATTGAGAGATGTACATAGATATATACTCAAAAGCCACTCCAGCAATCTACAGTTTAATTTGTTATTATAGAATAATAAACAAGATGTAACATTAAAAGATAGGCTTCATTTAATTGCAGTAGGATGGCATCTGGCTGTAAATGTGATAGTTGTGGGTTGATTCACGCACAGAGGAATTAATTATTTTATTTTTTTTAATTGCCAAGACAAAGTGTGGGTTTGAGTTGAACCACTTAACACACAGGCTCGGTTTAATTATTTGTCACAAATTGAGGCCAAAAGATAATAATGATATGCCTAAATATTAAGGCTCAGCCCGCCCTTTCTATGTGGAATAAAGCATAAAGTGTGTATCTTAAAAGAAGTTTTCAAATAATTTTTCTTATAATATTTCTAAATCTAAATCTCTATTTAATTATGTGACTTAAATAAAAGTTATTATTAACACAATTATAGTCATATACATAAAAATACTGTAAGTAGTAGTAAGTTTAATACATAAACATTTTTAATTTAAATTGAAATATGTACACAAAAAAATGATCAACAAGCATTTCTAAAACTAAATATATTAGGGATTTTGTCCATCCATTTTTATGTGTTTATTAAAGTGTTATAATCAAAACTTTAAAAAACCATAGGATTTTGTCTGTTTTTTAAAGCTACCCTTGCATAAGATTGTTATACAGCAATGTTTTAGTGCAATATTATGGAATAATATTGTGTAGTAGTGCTTTAAAATTAAACTAAGTAATACAACTCATAATATCATTAAACAAGTTTAAATATTGTGTAAAAAATCTATAAAAGAACATTCGAAGTAAAAAGATTACTCACCAATTCCAAAGATGATAAAATCCAAATTTCCCAGAACTCCAGTTGCAAAAAACTTATTTCTAACAATTACTACACAGTTTTTTCACTACACATTTTAGAAATAACTTTAATAATTAACAGTTTTTATATATATTGTAATCGTTTAGAGTTTCAGACAGAATAGTCGAATTATATATTTTAAAATATTAAAACGGTATTAACCACATGTCACCGGCGTTACAGAGAATACGTTACTGTCGAATTGTCATTGTTCCTTAGACGTTCACGATCATGCTGCTTTGACATTTGACAGCTGACAGTGACATTTATGTTACGTTCTATTTCACGATATTTATTTATGTTACCGTCTCAATTATGCATATCATGTGTAAATTAAAATTTAGTAATATAATGTAGTTTTATTACTATTCCATTTATAAGTTTTTTTCATAATATTATAATCTTTCATAATATTATATCATATTTATAACATTGCATTATAGTTTTTAAAAAGTATAGTTTATTTAAATTTAAAGCTACAAATAAATTTCCATTTATTATTTTATGTAAAATTAATATTATATGAATATTTTATTTTATAAATCAATTTATTTGTAAAGAATTAATTAATTGAAGGAATGAAACGAAGGATTATTGTATATGTATGAGATTATTATAATTTAAATGATAATAATAAATTACAATACAATTGAAATGTTTTATATAATTTTAATTCTTATGTTCCAACTTGATCTACTCTCTTAATAAATATGATTTCTCACACTTTCTCATCTCACACTTCTTTCATTTAACAAGTTGATAGTTAGACAGAAATAACTTGTGTTCTACATACAATTTGATCTTGGCGAAGTGATTTTGTGTTCAACTGGTACTCTCGAAACGCCATTATAAAAGAACTGAACTGAATTAATTTAAGTAATTGTAAGAACTTTAAACAATTTCAATGTGAATGAGAATTATAGTTTTTCATTTCGATTACTTTATGTGCGTTGTGCATACTATTATCATATTCACTACCAAGCGTGCCTGTACCGAATAATATATTGACCAGACGACCGAATAGTTTTATTTCTTTCTAGTTTTAGGTAATGATTTCTTGATATTCCGCAAGTAACGGAACGTTCCGAGAGCTCGTCGCACCATGACGCCGCGCCACCACGCTTGGATGCGCGTGGCGGCTTTTCGCAAACGGTCCTCCCGAGCAAGCCGCGCTGCCCGTTCCTTTTTAAATGTCAGCCAAGCGCGCATTTCTCCCTCATGGAGCTTAAACTGTTAAAAATATAATAATATCATCAAATTTTATTACATAAAATAAAATTGTATAAGTTATGACATCATGTTTAGCCCAATATAAAATCAAATCAACTTCACGCTGTATCCTGCATACAGCATGGTAGGCAGAGGGTACCTAGTGTTTAGACACTCCGTTCCCTACATTCCGCTGAATTTTTCAAGGCATTGCGAGTTGATTGGCGGAACTCAATGTGGAGTTTGTCAGAAAAAAAAAAAGAAATAATAATTCATTCTGTCGATTGGGGATCGAACTCACTATCGACGAGTTACAGTCACATCCGCACAAGCCTCTGTGCCACGACGGGCTCAACATGGCCCAATATGAAAGTAAATATCTAAAACTTACTCTAACCCATGAACTCGAGGATTCCTGAGTGAGTGGGAGACCCCCTCTTTTATTGGTAATTAAAATTATAAGTTAATATTTTGATTCATAAAATGTTACCAATTTTTCTAATTCTCCGCGTCGTGCGGCAGTGACCCGTAACTTCTCACATTGAGCAGTGAGTCGTATTTCGAGTTCAACAGTGTCTTTTGAGTATCGTGCTTTCCAATATTCCAACAATTTTTCTCTTTCCTGTTAAAATAGTGGCACTTATTTACGTATATTTATTAGTAATACAAAATAAATGTTCTATTTTTCATTTTCTTTCTTGGTACTGATTTATGATTTACCAATTTTTAAAGTATTATTAAAGCATTTACTGACTGATACCAGTTAACACTGTTCCATTTTAGAATGTGACTCAATTAAAGTAATTTAACAAAATATCTTCATGTATAAATGAGAACTACACCAATTGTTGTATATATATATACCTAAATCTTCTCTATCTCTATCTTATGTATATCTCTATCTTATGTATATGTATATCTCTATATTATGTATATCTCTATCTTATGTATATTTTGTGCAATAAAGAATATTAAATTCTAAATTATTGTTTAAAAATATATGAACCAATTAAACAAAAGTAAGCTAAGAATCTTAATATTTATAAACCAGAATCTGCAGTTCGTATGCTTTTAGTAGTTCATTATGCACGCAGTCCTCATGTCCAAGACGGGGCGCTGGCGTTACCTTCACCTGCATCTGTAGTTCGAGAGACTCTGCGCGCGCGCATAGCCATTTATCAGCGTAATCTAATTGTATACGAGTGTTCAACACACTGTCCTACGAAATACTGTATTATTAATATCGAAATTATATTGAATTTGTTGCATGTATATCATATATACTCTACTCGAAGAATTTAAATATTTAATATTTTCATTTCTTCGCTCTGACGTTGAGGCCAAGCGTGGTGTTAATTTCCGCCATTCAACACAAAATGCCTCCATAATTCGGCGTAACGTGGGGAGCGGAGTGTCTTACCACTAGACCTCCCTCTGCCTACCCTGCTACATGCGGGATACAGCATGAAGCTTTGTGTATGCAATAAAGAATTTTATCTATTTATCTATCTATTAATATTATTGGTGTAACCGGAGTTAATTGAGGGTAAGTTATAGAAAATGTAATATCATTTACCTTTATATTATCTCTAAGTAAAGCAATTTTTAAATCGTATTTGCGAAAGTCAATTGTCCGCTGTTGTCGGTGTCTTTGTAAATCGATACAAATATTTTGTAATGAACTAAAATATAAAAAAGTATCAAAATATATTTAAGATAATCTTATTTTATAAAACCATTTATATTAAACATTACCATTTAAGTTTATATAAATACCTTTTTAATTTGTCATGACGAGCTTTTAACTGTATTAAAGAATTAGCATTTTCTTCTAACACACGCACAACGTGTTTCAGTGCATACCATTCACCATTCTCAATTAATTGCAATAAAATTCTTAATGTTACTTCTTTCACTATATTCCTGAAGGAAAAATTAAATATATTATAATCGAGCCAACGGTTCGCAATGAAATAATGCCATTTTATTATTTAATTAAATTTATTATTCAAAGAAAGCGCCATCTTATTATAATACTGTGTAACTCACCGATCTTTGGTGAGCTTTTCGTTAAGCTGCTTTTCACGAATGTCCTTGAAATTTGACTCGGCGAACTTTCGTTTAGCACTTACTTCTATAAACATATTACATATTATTATCAATAGATGGCGTTAGGGGTTACAGTCCAAGCTTTTATAAGAAACGGTACTCTAGAGTTTTGGTACTATTCTAAAACTTTTATTGCAATATAATAATTATTATTGTTATTTCAACAAACATTTCATAAATACAAGTAAGTAGCTATAAGGCATTAATATTTATATTTCTTAAATTTATTTATTGTATATGTACGTACCTAATATCCTCATTTGTAGTAACATTACTTCTAAATTAATTGCAAAAAGTATACCATCCATCATGGGGATCCTGCGTTATAAGCAAAATATTAAAATAATTATTTTTTAGCTAGGTAGTAAAATAAAGAAAAACGTGACAATATTTCAAGTCAACAAAGTCGAGGCAATATTTCAAGGCAATTTCTAAGAACACCGTTTGACTATTATTAACTTTCAGTTTAAGAAATAGATAGGTAAGTAAATAAGCTCAGTTGCAGGATTTAATTTTCTTGTCAACGGAATCTTTAGAAAAAAAATGCAATACATAAAAGTTGAAATCGAAATGAATACACAGAGATAAACTAAATAACTAACTTCTAATATAGGTACTGCAACATTCTTTAAGAGCTTATGTTATAAATAGTTAATAGCTAAAAATCTTTAGATGATTTTGCATACAATTGTTTGTAAAATTTTAGATCAGCTATAGATTTTTATCTCATTTGCGTTTCTTTATAAATCGCAGAAAGTGAGGAACGGAGTGTCTTAACACTAGGTTCCCTCCGCCTACCCTTCTGTGTACGGGATACAGCCTGAAGCGAAATGCTCGTGGTCCACAATATTTTTGCAATATTTTTCTATTTAGATGCGAAAACACAAAATTGCGAGAACTATTAATTGAAAACAATTTTTATCTGTTATTTTTACTGGACATGAAAATATTTGCAATTACGAATCAGTTAAAGTCGTTAGCAATTTAAATTAATGTTAAGCTTTTCTAATTCTACTTTGTAAGACAGTGTTTACGTTTATTTGAGCGTTATTTTACAGATTTATTTGTCGATTTTCATTTAAGACATTTTTTTATATTAAGTAGGTTTTTCATTTAAGATTATACACTAAATATTTGTATAAATAGCAAGTTAAATATATGTTAACGTAAATAGTATATAGTTAAAAATATTGACATTGTAATATTTATATTCATAGTTTTAAGAAAATGTCCATACCATAACTACCTACCTAATTAAAAAAGAAACGGTGGCCTAAAGAAAGACGATTTATTTGGACCATCTTAAAAATGTAGATGTAGGTTAATAATATTTACTTAAGATAGATACATACCTGTCGTTTGTTTCCATATTTATTTTCTATCTTATTTTCTGGAGCTTTAAGAAGTTCTTAATATACTTAATGTATCTAGTTCATATAGTTGTCGTACCAACAGCGAGCCGTCACTTGGTAACCATGAATTTGGTCGATAATACAATTAATTAATTATTCTTATCGGTTGCGGACAACCGCAACGACTGTAGGAAACGTTTCTCGCTTAGGTTGTTTTATCAAGATTCATTTTAGGTGTACACTGAAGCCTGTTTGCTGCTTTGGTGTTAAGTTCCAAATTGAGAAATTGAGAAAAAATCGGAGAAATATGTGGGGAACGGAGTGTCTTAGCAATAGGTTCCCTGTGTGTGTGCGGGATACAGCATGAATTTTGTACATTTTACATATATACATGTATGGATGATGTATATATAATAAAGTTTCATGTTCTAGTATTTAACATATATTTTCCGTGTTCCATTTTAGCTACTTTAGATGTTGATTACTTCTAACTCTTGTCTACATTCATTTGAATACAGATTTCGCAGAAATAACTGAGAATTAAATATAAAACAAAAGAATTTCAAGCTCGTTTTATCATACTATTAAGTTACATAACTCACCTGAAAAACTTTTATATTTCTTTACCTTTGTTGAAAATTAGTAAAATTAAAGGGAAAAGTTACAAATATTTTAGTATTGTTAAAGAAATGTAATTGCTTGAATGAATATTATTGTTTTAAATACTTACTTTTCAAAGGGTTCTTTTAATTTTCAATTTACTTTCATTAGTACATAATAATAAGTAGTAATTAATAAAATCGAAATTGAAAATTTAATTCTTTGGTAACGGATTTTTATATTTATAATATGTTACCACGTTCATATTACACATTCTTAATAAACCTACGTAGATATTTATTTAATCTAATCCCGTCAATCGCGAGAACAGTATTTTTAAATATCCTAAAAAGATAAAAAAATATTAAATAATTAAAATGTTCAACTGCTTTTGTAGTTTGCCGATTGGGTATGAATGTAATTGATTTATTATCAGCGAAATTGAACGTCAGCCGTCATGTGGCTTAACAACATTTACCTGTATAATGCACTAGCGGCCTACACGAGGCTTCGCCCGCTTAAACTTATATCAATTGTAAATTGTGTTATTCTGATGTATAAGCTATTATTGGAAAGTTTCACCCAAATCTGTTTAGCAGTTTATGCGTGATAGTGAAACAAGCATCCATCCTAATATGCTTTCACATTTATAATATAACTTAAGGTATATAGATTGTATAGCGTTACGTCAAAAAAAAAGCGGACAAAGGAACCTACTTCCAAGATTCCTCCGCTTTTCACCCTGATTCGAGGTACCGTGTGTTGAGTTTCAACAACAATTTGGGTGGAAATCAACGGTAGGTTTGGAAACAAAACACTTTAAAAATAAAAAAAACTTAAATTTAAATGTTTCCTTGAGTGGAGATCGAAGTTAGAACCATAGCAATTTTAGAAAAATGGATACATAAATTCTCAATGACTTTATTTTCTTCATTAAAATTGCGACAAACCATACAGAACCTACATAATAAATCTAAAATCATAAAAACGTAAGCTACGTAATAAAAAAGTTTCATTCAAATCGGTCCATTATTTCAAACAGAGAACCATTCAAACAGGCAGACAAAAGTTCAAAAAATCATAGTTATAGTATAAAAGATTATATAATAAAAATATTTGTTTAAAAAATATAATTTTCTTTACGAAACATTTTACTAAAAATCTAAATAGCCAAAGCTTACAAGAACAACTACTATTTAATATTGTCAACAAGAATTTGCTGTGACAGTANGTCGCGTTACAGTCACACCTTTGTGCCGCTACGCCATGACGGCCTCAATACAATATAACTATAATAATAAAAAATAAATTAACAATTAATTCATTAATTCCAATGTTAGAGTGTCTTAAGTGCCGAAAACGTGTCGAGGAGTGAGTAATGAAATCATGTGGCTCTCGGCGTGCTGATGCCGCTTCAAATTAAATCACCTTTAATTATCGCCACCCCAGACAGCGCTGGCCTGGCTCCTGACTCCTGACTCCTTAGACGAACGGAGCTGTGTAGTGCTAATGCAAATTATATTACAATTTGCAATTGCAGTTTCATGAACGTCTTAAGTTTTCTTTACCTACTTGGTCGTTTGTAGGAAATTAAAAAATATTATTAGTACCCTTATTCTTTTGCTTTCTTTTAATTAAATATATAATTTTATAATATATATATATTAATTAAATATATATTAAATATATAATGCTTTACTTATTTTACTTCTTTACTTTTATTTGATTGCTCGGGCAAACTTACATGAAAATAAAACAAAACTAGTGTCAATATATATTTATATTTTTCTAGAAAGTACAGCTCCTATAGAATTTTAATTAACAAGTATAGAAGGATGTCCCCTATTGGCCTATTTGACTTTAAGCGGTTTGTGTCACAGCCATTTCCTATGTCATGAACTTTATAAAGTACCATAGTGTATTGATTGAACAATGGAAACGCACACTCAATTTAAATTAAGAAAAAAGTTAAATATCAGTTTATATTTTGTTATTTTTCTAACTAACCAGTTTTATATATAAATGTAACGAAGCCAGTAGGGCGCAGGGCACAATCGTTTGACTGTAAACGTGACAGGTTATGGGTTCGCTTCCCACTTGGAGAAATAAAATATTTTATATTTTCCTTTTTGCGCTCTAGTAACGAGGCAAAGCACGCGTTGAGGTTGAGACGGAAGTGTGTTAATACTAAGTTCCCATATTCCCTCTGCTTACTCTGCTATGTGCGGGATACAGCGTAAAATAAAACAAAAAAATATAAAGAAAGTATGTAGTTTACATAGAGATCTGAATCGTAGTAAGTGTTATTAATAGGTGCTATAATAACTAAAAATGAGAGGATTAAACATAAAAGCGTTCCTTCTGACCTTGTCTCCAAAAAAGATAACGAGATTACAAAAACGTCTCACACGAAAAACTGAGAATATGATAAAAAAACACTGACATTTTCTCATACATTTAACTCACTAACTTAAATACTTACTTAAATAAAAAAAATATCGAATGGGTAGTGTGCGGGGCATCTAAAAAACCTAATTAACGTCGTCAAAGAGAGCTCTTAGTCAAAAGTTGATTGAGGTCTTTATTGCAGCATTCCAATTTGATGAGGAAAAACTGGAACCGCATTAATCGATGTATTGTAAACTGATGTTTTTGATTGATGGTAAATTAATGGTCATCGATCTTTGTAAAGTATTTAAGAAATTTACAGTGTATATGTATGAACTAATTATATAGAAAATTACAAATCAAATCACGCTGTATCCCGTAAACGACAGGGTAGGCAGAGGGAACCTAGTGTTAAGACACTCCGTTCCCCATTTTCCGCCGAATTCTGGAGGCATTACGTGATAACGTTACCAGAGAGGAGAAATGATAATATAAATTTAAATAAATATTTCTTTCCTCAAGTGGGGATCGAATCCACAACTAGTTTAGTTATGCAGTAAAAGTTTTTATTGGATGTGAATTTATTACTATTTACTATTATTTATTACTATTTACTTAACCAGGCCATGATAACGTAGATCTTATTGAAATAGGCAATTTATTTAAGTGTATTCCTATCCTTGATCTCAAAACTTAATAGGGGAAACTAAGAGGGCGTTTAAGTAAGTTACTCGTATCTTCAAAGTATCAAAGGCATACATCTCGCATGCTCCATCGGGCTTTCGTTAACATACATAGAATTGTCTAAATAATATTGCTATTATTATATTAGAATTTTGTCGTAAATTCACGATATTTTAGGAATGAAAAATGAATTATAATGTATTAATATTGCATTTATTAAAATAATAATTCTTATGTATTCATGACTTTAAACAATTAGAAATGGGAAAAAATAAAACTAAAAATAATAATTAACGTTTTTATTGAACGTAATTCATATTTTAATGTCATATTTCCCTACGTAGCTATAATAAGTAAGAGATCCATTTAATAAATTAAAGTTCACATGTATCAGCTATACTGTACATATCTATATAATTAAAATTAAGCTAAATATTTTATTTGGATAGTCTGTTTCCTTATATAATAACATATTTTCTAACGTTTATATTATTAAATAGTAGAAATATAAATACATATATGAATTTAACATGCAACAGCGGATACTATAAAATGTTTTAAACAAGATATTTATTTTGGCACAAATAATTTACAACTACCGTAACATCGACTATAGCGTTTAAAAAAAAATTAAATACATTTTTTTTTTATTAAACCTACACTATTTTTCCTATGAAGTCGTTAGGGTGAATGGTGAGCTGGTTAGCATTCACACCCAACAAACTACGTAAAAAAAAACAAAAATTACACTTATTTTCTGAACTGAAAAAAGGACGGTGGATAGAGTTATTTTTTAACATTTCTGTCACATTTCGAAATCAAATATAATGTAAAATTATTTAAACAAACAGACAAAATTGTCTATTATTTTTGTATTATAATTACTAAGAAGATTTTATTTAAATCAAGCTTAGCGACTAATTAAACTACTTGTGTACTCGTGACTTTAAACAATACTGTAATTATGTAGGTAGTCAGTTTATATGAAAGAAGTAGGAATGGTAGAGACGTCTTACTGTCGGTCGGGGGAAACTCGCGTAAATAAAAAGATTTTTCAAGGTCTTTAGTTGTCGTAGCGAGGAGCCGACCCAGCCCAAAAACCTGTGAAATAAATCATTTTTGAATTGCAAATATCAATTTACTTAATAGAGCATGGTCATGGCGCAAGGCTACAAACGTACGAATGTAAGCGCAACAGGTTGTAGGTTCAATTCCCAGCCGAGGATGTTTTCATTTCTTTGTTAAGTTCCGCTACTTAACATGTAGTGCCTCCTGAATTCAGTGATAAATGGTTCCTAGATTCCCTCTACCTATCCTGCTATGTGCGGGATACAGCTTGAAGCTAAAAAATACTTTATAAATATTTTAAGTTAAGAGTGTACCCAGTCATGAATTAAGATTGCGTACACTCGTGGAATTAAGAATAAAGATACAAATAAGTTAAGAAAATTGTAAATTGTAGATATATTTTCAGTATATATATTCATCATTAAGGATTTATTTAATATGTTTTAAGATTTACACATTAAATATAATATTTAGAAATAATATAATATTTTATTGATATAAATACCTCGTTTGCCAACATTTTGCAGGAAAACTCTATTAGCAACTGCCTGCCGCTGGTTCGCTTCACGCATTTGCTTACGGGCAACTTCGAGTAGGAGTCGTTGACGAAGAACTTCCATGGGGTTGTTGATGGATAGTGATGGCATCTTGCGTTTTGGCCTCGGGCGACCCTCACGCAGTTCAGCCAAATTCTAAAACAATATTATTTTTTTTATTATCTCCTTACTTAATTGGCTCTGCTATCTTTTACACCACCACAAAAGATCAAAATGAGGAACGGAGTATCTTAACACTAGATTTTCTCTGAAGCAAAAGATCTATTTCAAAATTTGATAAGCACACCAACCGTTAATTCTTTATTATTTACGTGACTTTTTAAACTTTTAGAACAACAAGTAATTTCTTCCTTCCTATAAACATTATCGATTTATTTACTTTGTATATTAAATTTTAATAAAATTTTGTAAAAAAAAAAAGAAATTTCTTTTTTGTCAATTTACATTGATTGAATGTCAAAGACAACGATCAGAACGGTTAATTGACTTTGGAAACCAATACAGCTAATTAACTAAAAATTGCGTGATGGGTTTCTTTTATTTGTGTAGGAATATATATCTTTTTATGTTATACATTTATTAACTGTTGCGGTGAAATGACCCATTTTAAATATCTAATATATAATTTAATTAATATAATAAAATAAATTATTTATTCTAAGTAAAACGTAATTATCGGTAATGACGTTTTATTCAGAGAGCTGTTTGTGTTTCATAAATAATGTTTCTCTTTATAAGGAATCATAATTTAATTAAACGTACGCGATAGAGCTGCTTGTTATATAGCAAGTCATGTTCATGTAATTTGTTACTATCATAATTGTATATATCAAAACAAATGAAGACTTCAACTTTTTTCCAAAAAATAAAACATATTACAACTATTTATTATTAAAAAATAACTTCAGATTTGGATGTCCATAGATTTCAAAATAAAACCAAAATATTTTTTTACAATTTTTATTTATTGTACTTTACACATAAACATAAGATTCTATATTAGTTAAAAGTAAATAAATGCTAAGAAATAGTCACTACATGCATGATGTTAAGAGGTAGACTAAAAGTAGACATTTTTGTTCAATTCTGTTAAAACAAACCCTTAACAATCATTGAAGGAAGAACGTATTTTATTAACAACATAATAATAATATAATACAATAGTAGCTAATAAGATATAATTAATTATACAATTCACAGCTTACATAAGACTACTCTAAAAAAATTAAATCTACTTCAGTCAGGTACCGTTTACAAATTGAATTGTTCTCGTCAACGAAGACATTCAGTAAATATAATAATTTTAGTATTTTTCCACTTCAAACGATGGGCTCAGGTTGAATCCTGTAAATTAAAAGAAAAAACATCATAAATATCTCTTTGGGTAAACATTTCACAAACGTGACGATAAAATAGTTGACAGAGAAGACTAATAGATGAAAATTATTAAAGATGAAGAAGAAGAAGAGATAACAGACTAGTATCAGTGTACCAGTACCTCGTTTTCCAATGTCGTTGAGGAAATTTCGGTTGGCCAGAGCTCGTTGTGCGGTCATCTTGCGTTCTTTCTCAAGGCTCAGCTTGTGACGCAGCACGGACATGGGCATATCGATGGACAGCATCGGCATGCGCCGCTTCATCCGCTCGCTTTCCTCCTTTTCCCATTTATTAATAATGTTAATGTTATGAAATATTGTGTACCCTAATTTAGAGATATTGTTTATATTCTCAATATGAGCTTTTCCAGAGTATATACGATACTCGTATATATATATATATATATATCTTTGCAACTATAGTATAGATATTGCTACCTTTATAACGTCAAAGAGATAGCGGGCATTTGTGATTTTTGTCACTGGGAGTGTTGCGTCACTGTCACTGTATACTTCCCTAATGAAGTTACGTTTGGATATTTGATAATTGGGTGACTCTATGTCCGTGGAGGAAGGCGGCATGACTGTGACGCAACTGTCACCACATCCTCGAATTTGTGTTATCATGTGCGCCATAGCAACTAAATATCATTTTAACTACGTCAAAGCTATATTGCACCTCGAGGAAAATGAGTTGAATCTTCCCGAATTTATAATAAGTACTGTCAACATGAAAATAGATACACAGTTTTTCAACAGTTAATTACTGAATAAAAAATACAGTCGAATTGATAACCTCCTTTTCTTACAGAAGTCGGTTAAAAAGTGAAAACAATTTTTTATTATTCTAAAACGTGTGAATCCAATTTTTTTTTAATATATTTAAAAACGATTCGAAAGAGAGCCGTCTCCTAGTGATTTATCTAATCCAATGCAAGAAGACAAAGAATTTATTGTCATCTAGACAAAAATACACTCTATCCTTAATATGAATATTTATAAAACGCTTTTCTTTTATTAGAAATTTATTAGCAAGCAATTACCAAATTAGCCGAAAAATATATTTTAAAGATATATTAAACTATAAGGTATTATTTTCAAAACACAGTTAATTTACATTATTATTTATTAATTATACATATAATATAAAACAACATGGAGAAAAATAATTTAGAATATACATAAATAACAAATAATTCATTAATTTAATAGATGTAGGACGGCAACACTTAGCTAGTTCACGATTTTGTATGTTCATTAATTAACGCCTGCAGTCTGGGTTGGGGGTGCTTTCTGAATCTGGAAAAAATATTTAATATTTTTATAATTATATGTCTAATAGAAAATAATTAACTATTTTAGCATAATAAATAATCTAAAAGCAGAACTTAAACTTTATTAAGTTAAACTGAAAATTATTATGTATAATTAAGTATACATGCATATAATTATTTATGATTAAACATTTCGATAGAACATGGTAGTTCTGGCTAAGAGGCAGTTTTACTATAATTTTCCTAATTAGGAAAATGTCTAAAACAGAATTGTAAGAATAGCAAATACATTAATTAGAAGCTTTCTGTAATAAACATATTAATTAGAACAATTGAATGTTTATTCTAACCTCGTTTTCCAATACAGTTGAGATATTCGCGATTAATTTTTGCTTGTTCCTTCTGTAAAAGTTCGAACGCCGTCTTCTGTAGGAGGTCGATCGAGGGGAATAGGGATAGATTAAATTCACGCCTTGGGCGAGCCATGTTGTCGTCACTCGAAACCTTTGTAATTTGCACTTCATTTGTCAAAAACACATCTCCCAAAAAAATTATGTTTTAGTTATGATGTTGAAATACTAGAATGTTTCTTTCACATTTGAATACGATCCTTAGCCTAGTGTTAAGACACTCCGTACTCCATTTTCCGTAGTATTCTGGAGGTATTGCCTATTGAACTCAATATCGCGCTTTGTTTCGAAACCAGAGTGAAGAAAATGGAAATATTAAATATTCCATTTCTCCGAATAAGAATTGAACCCACAGCCTATTGCTTTTACAGTCACAATTTGTGCCTCTGCGCCACGACTGGCTTGAAACAACCCGGTTAAGATAATTACAGTGTTATATTATGTCTTAATGCCGTAAATATCTACTTTTATTTGATTTTGGTCTTGATAAACAGTAGACCCGAAGAAAACCATTAGAAAAACTGGTGATTCATTATCATTATATTATGTTTTTTCAAAAATGTAACATAAAGCTATTAAGATGTGTCAGTACTTTTTGAACAATATAATTGACAGAGACGCGAAGTATCGAGTTTACTTTGCAACTTTGCTTGACTAATAATTAGGAGAGTCCCTTTTCCTTTGATATAAGATAATTGAAAATTAAATTTAAAGTTATCTGTATATTTATATAAAACAAGTAAGATAAGTTCTACCGTATACTGACAAGGAAATATTTAGCTTCAAACTAAAGTTAGTATTTTAATGTTTAGTTTTTTTTAATTTTAATTAATTATATTAATACACGATATGTTCTAAGACTCAGAAACCATTGTCTATGAGATTTGTTTAATAATTTATGGTACATAACCAAAAAGGAAAAATATGGTTATTTTTTTTGATACACTGAAATTTATTTTCCGAGTGTACTTTAAGTTATTTTATAGTAAACGATTAAATATTTTAGTGAATTACTCCATTTGTTTGTTGCTATATCCGTAAATAACAATTTTATATAATATATATAACCGAGTATTACCTGGGAATCACGAGGAACTTCAGCCAGAAGATACAGTCGAGGAGAACCAGCTGCGGAGCGACGACTCATAGGTGAAACAGCGTAGCCAAGAGAATCCTATGTACAAAAACATTAACCAATACTGTTATATTTATCATTCAGGCATTATTATTAAAAAAAAAACGTAGAATCAGTTCTAAATATTCAGAGAAATGTACAAATAGTGAACAATCGTGGCGCAGGTTCACAACCGTGTGACTGTTTCTGCGACAGGTAGTGGGTTCGATATCCCCTCGAGGAAATGAAATATTTAATATTTTCATTTCTTTGCTCTAACGCTCTTTTTAAAAGCAACACAAAGTTTTAAAAATTGTGCTTAAGTCTAGAGTACATTCAGCATTTATTTCTTCACAGATTCAAACGATTTAGTATTGACGAGTCTCGATAAGAATCTATACAATAAAATCTAGTGGAAGAACTTTAACTTCCAATATAAATGTTTTTGCATAAAGATATTTTCTATAGAAGATAATAATATTTTCTGTAAGAAGCTCCAGCGGAAGTAGATATTAAACAAAACACAATTATTCTGTCAGTAGCACCAATAACTGACTGTAAACGATATCCCTTGTTAGCGTTCTAACTATCCAAACTGTTAACGTTTTGACATATGATTGAGGTACACTCTCTTGACTTGTAATATTAATGTCAATAGTATAACTTTAGTAGATGTTATAAAAGCCAATTCTGATATGGTGTGATTTTTTTTCAGCTTGTAGCAGGGTAGGAAAGGGGGGTTAATATTGAGACACTCCACTCCCCACTTTCCGCCGAATCCTGAGGAGGAATGCCTAAGCGCGACGTTAGGTTCCTCCACTCAACAAGTAATGCTTCAGCATCCTGAGGCATTCCTCCTCAGGTGACGCTTTATCTCGACATTAGAGCGAAGAAACTATGAAATATTTAATATTCTTAAGTGGAAATCGAACCCAGAACCTGTCGCATTTGCAGTCACACGCTGGTGCCCCTCCACCACGACTGGTATTATGATGCATGAAGCAAAAGTAAACAATAAGCTATTATTTATCTATTTGTAAAAACGACTGCCGTAAAGAATTGAAATTGTTATGCAAATACAAGCTAAATAGCATTCATGAAAGTTGCACGTGACTTTATAAATTGGGCTCCTTAAATGATATCTGATAGCGTAATGGACCATCAAGCTCAAAGATTACGCTGTTATATTAATTTTATGAGATTCCCAAATATTGTTCCAGGTGAGAACCAGAGAGAGGCCAGTTGTGGCGCAGGGGAACAAATTGTGCCTGTAAACGTGACTTATGTGGTTGTGGGTTCGATCCTCACCCGAGGAAATGAAATATTTATTTAAATTTGTATTTCCATTTCTTCGCTCTGGTGTCGAGGCAAATCGTGGCGTTGAGTTCTCCCATCAACACGCAATGCCTTCAGAATTCGGCGGAAAGTGGGGAACACAGCGATTTAGCACTAGGTTCCTTCTGCCTACCCTGCTGTACGCGGAATACAGTCTGAAGCTGAAGCTCAAATATTCTTTAGTCCAAGCTGAATTTTTAACACCAGTTTTTAACACAGTAACTAAATCTATTGTATTTTGTATGTACAGTGTATGAAAGTAAAAATTTCATTGACATCTCTGTAATTTAATGATATGTTTATTAAAAGTAAAAATTCTAGTTAATAGCTATCAATTGGTGTTATTAATAATATCGATTAATAATTAATATTTATAAACATATTATAACAACCTTTTACGCGAGTTTGATTTCTATCTTTTTATCTTTACGCATCCATTACACGTAACGCCGCTTTTTATATAATCACACTGGGGAAATAAATATATTTTTAGCACAAACAATCTAACGAGTTGGGAAATCTCGACTGTTTCGGTGTCAATTTTGTTATTTTTTATAAAATATCATATTTGAAAATTAAAAATGAATATAGACTTACATCCTCAGGTGCGAGAGCATCAAGTTGCGTCCAGTCGATGGCGGATGGGATCATGTTTGATGATGGTGCTGCGTGGGTGCCCGCGCTGCCAGCCACTACCACCGCGCACCAGATAGCCCACCACATCTAACACAAACAGTATTGGTGTTAATAAAATAAACCAAAAAAGAACATAGAGGTCAATCGTGGCGCAGGGTGAAAAGCGAGTGATAATAAACGCGACAGGTTGTAGGTTTAATCCCACTCTAGGGAATGAAATATTTAATATTTTCTTTTTTCCGCTCTGGTGTCGATGCAAAGCGAGAAGTTAAGTTCCGCCACTCAATACGCAATGCCTCTAGAATTTGGCGGAGTGTCTTAACACTAAGCTCCCTCTAATCCTTCCATCCTATATGTAAGATACAGCGTGAAGCTGAGAAAATAAGGAAGTGAAAAATAAATTCGCAATGTTTAAACTGTTAATTTTAAAACGTGAAAACTGATACTTAATTAAAACAATAATTAAGTATTCGTTTCATATATTACATTGATTAAGCACCACAAAAGACTTGTTTCAAACTATGCTACGACGACGTTCATTAAAATTCATCGCAAATCCCGTTTAAATTGGAGACATTTCCGTTGAATAACATTTTTCCGTTTTTTTTGTTAAAAAGAACATTACACAGCGATTTTTGTCACAGTTCAATAATATTGAAAAATGACATTTTAAAATGTATCTACAATTTTTTTTCTATAATAAATATTAATTTAATGCATTATTAAAATTGAACCGATTAACGGATTAAATGTTTTTTTAGATAAAATGGAAAACTACTAGTACAACAAATAGAACAAACTAGGTTTCCCATGTGTCGTTTTCTCATGCGCCATTAGCGACGGGAGTAAGTGCGGTCTCACTTCATTTGGAGGATGCTCCTAAGGCTATATTTGCACAGGACCCAACTCCCTGTTGAGGACAAAGCGTCTCATGCTTTGTGCTCAAGAAACCACAAAAAGCATTACGTATTTGGACAAACTAGAACCTCTTTTGTTCTTGTCGTTTATTATATTTTGTGTTTTTTTTAATGAATTAAGAAGTTAAGAATTCGTAAATTTTGAGACAAAAAAAATAATCAAATTGTATTTATTTTCGTTAAGTAAAAGTTAATCCTAACTAACTTTACTTACTAAATTTATAACAAAATCTCATTTTTTAAATTTCCTTTTCATTATATAGTTAAATTGATATATAAAGATTCATATTAAGAACACCATTAATTCCTTAACTTAGGTAGGTTAGAATTACTACGAATCCGAAAAAAATACATTTTATTAGTATAAATAAATGGTGTTGAGTTCTGCCACTAAATAGGCAATGCCTCCAGCATTCGGCAGGAAGTGGGGAACGGAGTGTCTTAACACTATGTTCCCTCTGCCTACCCTGCTGTGTGCGGGATACAGCGTAAAGCTTATAAACAAATATCAATGAATACATATTGTTAGACATAACAAGAACGAAAATTAAAAACAACCATTTAGCAGCTATAAAGTAAATAAAACGTGTAATTTACAGAAGGAAATGAAAGCAACTTAGATTTTATCCATACGAAAATACACAAGTACCTGAATAAAAGTAACGTCGTTACATTCAAATGAGATTGTTAGAAGCTGAAATAACGCCAGCCGAAACCGCGCGATAATTTGGGAGAACAATGAAAAATCGTTTCACGGAGCCCACTCTCTTGTGTAATCTCCGTACGGCGAGGTTCATGCATCCGTCGATTTGTCATTCTTGTTTTATTTCAGTCTAGATACGAATATATGAGAGGAATGTGCTCGATCGAGTGGAATGATGTAATGCTCTTACAGATGCTATGTTCTCTGGCCTCTGGCCTCTTTGAAATGTCATCCACAATTTTCTGCCTTAACTCACAAATTCAATAGTGCTTAATAATTATTTATATATAGCTGAATGATCGGGATCGAGAAGACCTATCTATCTAATTTGTTGAACCAAGATGAGAATAACTCTGTAATATAATTTAACTAGTCAAATATAAGAATATTATTATTTTTTATTTTTTGGAGAGAATTATAAATTAAGACAACTAAAATCTTTGATTGATTGATGATTGTGGTTAAATAACGTTATCAGCCTAAATATTTTTCCTAAAAAGAAAACCGCATTGTCCTAAAAGGCGTCTTCATTATCCTCCAATATAATATGAAAATATACAATATTCATGATGGGATATTGTACGTAATATAGAGATATTTATCTTAAGAGCTATTGTTAAGGGCTTTATTGTTTTTGACACTTGTAAGAACATATAAAAGAATCTGATCAATCTTAAGGTTTCTTTCATTCTATAATACATTATTGATATACATGCCTTTTTGAGATCGATGACGTCAAATACATTTTACCTATACCGATAAAGAATTCAGTTGAGTACCGGTGTTCAACACGTAATGTCTCCAGTGGGGAGTGGAGTGTCTTAACACTAATGTTAGGCACTATGCTTCCTCTGTTTACCCTGCTGCATGCGGGATACAGCGTGAAGGTATCTATTATATAAAATATGAAATGCATAAGAAAGCTTTATTTAAAACAGATTTTTATATTATAACTAGCGGACGCGCGCAGCTTCGCTTACGTATTT
>JAKRZM010000263.1:1813025-1827805 GCA_036379175.1 Heliconius cydno galanthus
TTTAAGTACGTAATATAAATAATGATAAAAGATATTTTAATATAATACTTGACGGTTTATGACTGTTATAATGACATCAGAAACAAAATCTGAAAATTTCTGTTAGTAATTTCACGCTTCGTGTAAAATGGTCTCAATGTCGTTTTAATAAATTTGCTTTCCTCCGTATATTTTTAAAGAAAATTAATAGCGAAGTATAATTTAAATATACTAGTTTTTAGCTGTGGCTTCTCATCCGTGTGGTTATGTTGGTGTTCTTTGTTTATGGTGAGAAGAACGTGCCAGTTCAGCACTATTCATTTCACGAATGACAGGTTGATTAGAGCACGTGTGGTAAAATAATTAAGAGTTGACTGATTGACTTGCTTTTCAATAGATTATCTAACACAAAACTTTTTCTTCGGACAAGCTTGTTAAAAGCTAATTCTTTTTTCACTCGGTATGAATTTTAAGCTCTAACTTTGACTCTGCTAGTTCTTACCACCAAACATAAACTCAAATATTCATCTAATACGCCGGTACATGCTGAAAGTACACTAACTTTCAAATATAATAAAGCCAGTACGTATAAAGATGGTAGTAAAGAGCTTGATCCTAAGCTTTTTTACCGAGTGAATACAGAACTGGACACCCATATAGATCTCCAATTCTTTTGTAGATGAAATCGAGAACGATGCATTACTTAACATTTAACTTGGCTCTCGTTTCGTATTTATGTGTTTGATGAGATGAAAACTTTACATGATCAACAAGTCAACCAAAACATGTGACAAGCAACAAGTGTCAAAGCTATGACTTCGGAAATAGCAAATATTGACGACGCGCGGCCACCGACAATCTGTCCGTCTGGAACTTCCGTCGCTCTTTATCTATGTATAACAAGTTTAATTATATATTCAGTTTATAATTAATTTAAGTAAATTTTAAAAAACTGTTATATTAACTTCGTGAGTTTCTTCAGTTTCATGCTGCACGCATAGCGGGGTAGGCAGCGGGAACCCAGTATTCAATACTCCGTTTCCCACTTTTCGCTTAATTCTGAAGGCATTGCGTGTGGAGTAGCAAAATCAAAAGAAATGGAAATATTAAATATTTAACTTCCTCGAGTGGGAATCGAACTCACAACCTGTGCCGTTTACAGTCACACGCTTGTGTCACTACGACTGGCCTCACTTCGTAATTATCGTCATCAAATTCTAGTTGAGAGGATAATGCTTACTAAAAAGATAATGCAATCGGTGTTAATAGAAATCCTAGGAGATTTCTCTATGCGCTTAAAGAAGAAAATTTAATAACCGCCATTTGCAATCCTTTATAACCTCTCTATAGAATTTCTATATAACGAACTAGGAACCTCCGTTTCTATCCATTCGTAATAGGTTCAATCTTTAATAATGCCCTAATGCCATAAAATGGGAGAGTTGTATGCCCAAAGAGTGGGAGAGAATGTAGCCGTAGCCTATAAAATCCAAATATCAAAGACTTACTGGTTGATAATTACTATAAATTACAAATAACTGTGTATAGAAAATATGTGGTAAATCAAATGATATGCAATAATTGATCTATCAGTAAATATTTTTCTTTTTTCCGCACACAATACTATGACACTCCGTCCCCATTTCTGCTGAATACTGGAGGCATTGCATGTTGACTGGTGGAACTAAACGCCGCGCATTGCCTCAACACCAGAGCGAAGAAATGAAAATATTAAATACTAGTGGGCCCCGTGCGGGGCTACGCCCGCTTGAAATAGAAGTATTAATAGAGAAATTGAAAACTAAGGATTCAGTCAATTCAGTAAAACGGTTGTATAAAATTACTGTTACGGCAATTAGCAAATTTGTCAAACTAAATACTTTAAATGGACATAACTTTTTTATTTATGAACCGATTATAATAAAATAAACCCTTTATGTTTTCGGAACCTTCTAGAATCCAATAGTGAAAATCGCATCTAAATCGGTTAAGTCGATTTTGAGATTAGCGATAACAAACGCACAGACAAACGGACAAACAGACAAAATTTTTAAAAATCATTGTTTTGGGTTCTATTAAGTTAATAAAGGTTCCCAATAACATTTTTTCCTAAATATCTTCCAAGTACAGACATCGATCCTCTTACGATTTTATTATTAGTATAGATTTCATTTCCTCGAGTGGGAACCGAATGCACAATCTGTTACATTTACTGGAAAATTTTGTACCTTTGCGCTACGACGGGCCTCGAACTACTAATAACTACTAAATGTTATAATTAAACAGCGTGAATCGTAGCCAGAAAAAAACATTGAAAAGAAAGTTATGATATTATAGTAAAAACATAGTAAAAAAAATAAAATTTCAAGTTTTCACAATAAGTTTATAAGTGAACTTCCCAACTTCCCTCAGAGCGCAATATTAATATACCTGAAATTGCATCCGCTACATAAAACGAAATTCCTGGCACGCTGGGCGTCTCTATCTAAATTCTAAAACAGTCAGTCTCGTCTTTACAGAGCAGTCTCGATTTACTCTCTGGAAGTTGATACCTACTTAGTTTCATACGACAAGGTAATCTCGATTGACTTTAAAACCTTTGCAATATTTCTTGTTCAAACGAAAATATAAATATTTTTATTTATAGAGTTCCGTACCTTTTAAGGAAAAACCTGTCCATTAGTCCATCTGTCTGTCTGTGTATGAAATTTGGCAGCTAACATCTACTGTACTAGTTCAGGAAAAAACTGAAAACTATTTTTATAACTAAACTAAACTATGTAACTAAAAATAACTTATTTGTGGTTAAATCCTAAAAGATAGCCTTAATTTTTTTTATTAAAGCCGCTAGATCAAGTGAGGTATCAGATGAAAGAGCTTATGGGCTCTAAGCTAAGCTTGAATTTTCTTTTTTTTGGAAAAAGATTCCAATTTTTGTACGCAACCGTCGACAGGCGAGCTCGACTCGCGCTTGTTTTTTATCAGCTTCACGCTGTATCTCGTACATAGGAAGGTAGGCAGAGGGAACCTAGTGTAAAGACAAGCAATAGGTACGTATTGCGTGTTGAGTGGCGGAACTTAACGCGGGGCCTTTGGCTTAGCAGAGCGGAAAAATTATAATAATAAAAAAATATTTCATTACACCGAGTGGGGATGGAACCAACGACCGTCGCGTTACAGTCACATCCTTATGCTTTGCCGTATTATTGTGTTAAAATGAAAGTAATTTAATATTTTAAGACAAAAATTATAATTACAATACATTAGGTACCTATAACAATAATATAAAATGTTTTAAGGTATAAAATGTTTTAATATCATTCAACATTCAATTGCGCGATCTAAAATTGTCGATTCCATGATTTTGATCTAGTTAACACAAATTTTCGTCTCGAAAAGAATTGTTTGAAGTCAGCGTTTGATATTTTATTCTATTTTCTTATAAAATGTTCGATTACATTTTGTTGACGACTTACTTAATAAAAAAATAATAAATGTTTATTTTTAAGCAAATATGCATAGGTGTTTACTTTAAAATACTTTATTCAAAATATCGAATAGCCGGTGTACGCTTAATATACGCTTTAAAACTTTACAGTACAATTTTTTTAATTTAGTTTTTTTTTCCATATTTATTAATGATTCTAAAAAGTAGTAATAATTTATACCCACAAATAATAAAATATCGAAAATTAACCACATGGGAAGTTTTTATTGAGAAAAATCACATAAACGTGATTCACATGTAAAGGTTAAGTAAGCTTCCGAACTTCTATAACACAAATACACAATAATCCAAAGCTACTCCTGGGACTCCAACCCGCCAGCTCTTAACCTCGAAGCGTGTTACATTAAAAATAATACCATAATTCTCACATAATTTCCCATACAATCGAATGTTATTTATAGTATTACTAGTGGACCCGACCGCGGCTACCCCCGCTTGAACTATACGAATATTAATTGAATATATTTATAAAATTATTTTCAGTTTTCAATAGAGAGATGCAAGCTCATTTTGGGTGACGTTTTCTAACAACAAACTTTGCAAATCGTTGCTTAGCAACGGTCGCATAGCGACGGTTGTTATTAACATGGCGGAATAAATTGCATGTCAAAATAATAAGTACTTTAATATATTGGTATATATCGAAAATATTACAAATATGAGAAAAAAAGAATCCTATGTTCATCCCGAGACCCTCAAGTGTCTCTATATGAGTATTTTATCACAATTAAATTAGCAGTTTGGCCCTGATTGCGTAAAAGACAGACAAACAGACAGACAGAGTTACTTTCGAATTTATAATATAGGTATGGATAATAGGAAACCTTTCAGGTGAGTGTAAAATTTTCAATTATTTAAGCCCACCGTGAGAGCGAATCGGTTAAAATGTTTCGTGAAATATTAAATTAGAAAATTTTTACTCATCAATCTTAGCGTTAATTTGTTTACGTAAAAAGTGACATGATTGAAGCTCTTGTTTCAGGCTTAACGAAATAATGATTACGAAAAAAGGCTTCAATTGAGGCCAATCGTACACAAGGGTGTAACGAGACGGTTAGGGGATCGATCCCCTCACGAGGAATTAAAAAAAAAGAAAAAGAATTAAAATATTTATTTAAATTTATATTATTAGTTTTTTGTTAAGCGCGGCGTTAAATCCCGCTACCCAACACGCAATGCCTCCAGAATTCTGCGGAAAGTGGAGAACGGAATGTTATAACAAGACTTCTCTATGCCTCTGGCTGCTATTTTGTCATTATTTATATTATAAAACGTTTTATATTATACTACGTTAAATTATACTTTATTTAAGTCAAACAACAATAGAATACAAAATGAAAGTCAAAAAATATTAAATTTATTATTAAATTTCATATTGCCTACGTATAATTAAAATTGACGATAAAAAAAGCACTTACAGAAAACATGTTGCCAGTACTTGAAGATCGGTGAGGTAGCCCGAATAACTTTACAGTCGCACTACGAAATCGATTTCTTTTTTTATACAAAATGAAATAAATTGTTACAATATGAAATATATAAATAATTTTATATTTAGGTAGTTTCTTTATAAAAAAAAACAACAACATATAATTTAAATTCGCACTAAAGGAATATAACGTGTTCCTTATAAGTTTGCTATCGTAGACGTAGTTAACTGATGAATTTGTTTCAAAGTAAAGCTTAATATTCTTTTACATTCGGGAAATATGAATCACATATTTTATCTGTATGTTTTAGCCTAATTAATACTACAATTTAGTATAAAAGCAATCTACAGTCATAATTGAGTCAACATTTATTTAATCCTAGGTACACAAATACCGTTTAGTCATAACTGTTATCTAGTCAGTAAGATATAAAAAAATCATAACCGACCTACATGCTTACGTAGTAAACATGTTTGTATAATGTATAATCCTGATCCTGATCCTAGTGTTAAGTTCTCCGTTCCCAACTTTCTACCGAATTCTAGAGGCATTGCGTGTTGAGTGGCAGACACCGCGCTTTGCCTCAACACCAGCGCGAAGGAAATGGAAATATAAACGTAAATAAATATTTCACTTCCTCGATTGGGCATCGAACCCACAACCTGTCGCGATTACAATCGCACATTCAACTTGGTTCATTTGTCCTTTAGCTAAAAGTATATGTACCTATTTATATACATTATACTCGTACAGACATAAAATATGAAACTTTAACATTTCAAGAGCACACTTTTGCATTCACTATGCTAATATTAAAAGTCATATAAGCCGTACGCCATCCTACTAACTATGATGTGCAAAATTTTAGTGAAACACGAGATTGTTTCTCGTACAAAATAATAAAATAATAAGAAATATGTGCTGCAAGCTATATTTTTCAAAGTTTTATTTCCTCATTTTTCATACACATGCATAATATCTTTGTATATTGAGTATTTATTAGAATAAGAAGTAATTTTTAATGATTATTTTAAACGTGTAGATGCACATAATACCAAAAATAGCTGATCAGCCTTGAGCTATACGAGTTACAAATGATAAAAATCAGTTATTACATTTCTTTTTCAAAGTAATGAAAAACTTGTTTTCAGCTTCACACTGTATCCAGCACGTAACAGGTTAGGCAAAAGGAGCTGAGACAGAGAGAGAAGACACTCCGCCCACTTTTCGCCTCATACCGAAAGCATTGCTTGTTGAGAGGCGAGCCGCGCTTTATTAAATATTTCTATTCGTAGAGGGAATCGAACACACAAGCTGTCGTGTTTACAATCACACCTTTAGGCCCCTGCACCACGACTAACCTAAAATCATAACCGTCTTATAAATATGATTATAATAATTAACTAACATTATTTACCTCCCACTAAATACATATATCTAAACTACGCACTAACTAGATTTATACAGAAATTACAAAACTGCTACTCTCAAAACTAGAGGAAAGTTTCTTTGAAAGTTTAGAATGAATGCAGCTGACTGATTCCTTTTGTAGTTCTTGGAAGAAGCTCTTGAAGTTCTAAGCCCTAAGTTTCAAGAATTGTGCTTGTATGAAAACTTGTAAACTATACTGGACGTAGAAGTGAAACCTTCTTCCTCGATTAATATCGTCAAACTGTGAGGGAAGTTGTCCGAACTAATTTATTGTCGAGATCCTCTAAATACAGGTAAACAAGAAATGACTCTCCCTCATTTTACTTAAGACCTAAAAGCACTGCTCGTGACACGTAATATTAACAAATTATCGTTTAGTATAGTAAAAAATTATGCGCTTATTAAATACTAGTGGACTCGAACGCGGCTACGCCCGCTTGAACTATACGAATATTTATTAAATATATTTATGAAATTATTTTCAGTTTTCAATAATGATGCGTTAAGCAAGCTCATTTTGGGTGACGTTTTCTAACAACAAACTTTGCAAATCGTTGCTTAGCAACGACGGTTGTTATAAACATGGCGGAATAAATTGCATGTCAAATTAATAAGTATTTTAATATATTGATATATATCGAAAATATTACAAATATGAGAAAAAAAAGTATCCTATGTTCATCCCGAGACCCTCAAGTATCTCTATATGAGTATTTTATCACAATTAAATTAGCGGTTTGGCCCTGATTGCGTAAAAGACAGACAGACAGACAGAGTTACCTTCGAATTTATAATATAGGTATGGATGGATATCAAAAAAATCTTGCTCTGTAGGAAATTAATCTAATGTAATTTTTTTTTATTCCATTGCCAATTTTTTGCCAAATTCTGGAGGCTGGAGGCGTGGATCCTCGAATGGGAATCAAACCCAAAACCTATCGTGCTTCTGCGCCACGACTGGTCTCAATCAAATCAGAAACTCTAATATAATGATTAATAGAATTCTGTATTCGATACTCTTATTAAGAGAATTGCTAATTTCAACATATATGTATGTATGTATGAATTGGTAACCATAAACAGAAAAATACGAAAAATCTGATAACCCACCTTAACAACCTATTACTTTTTACAACTTATCTTTTTATCTTTATATGTGCCAATTTGTCTGTTTAGGTTTTAGGGTTGTATACCCTACTACAGTCGTTTCTTTCTTTACGTGATTCACATTCGAAATATGTAGTGATCGTATATTATTATTGAGTCGGAGATATACCTCCTATATTTATAATGAGGTCGTCATAGCGTAGGGGCAGAATATGCCTGTAACGTCGGGTGGGTTCAAGCGATGTAAAACGGCGTTAAGATCCGCTACTCAACACGCAATCCCTCCAGACTTGACGGAAAGTAAAGAACTGAAGTGTCTTAATTTAAACGGAAGGAGTGCCTTAATACTAGGTTCCAAGGTTCCGAGGAAACTTCCGTCCCTAAATGTTAGGAATATGAAAAGTGAAAAATGTAAAAAAAATACATTATATTAAAGTAGTTTTTTTTTCTTATAGACAAAACTTGAATGAGAAATCTTGAATATACTTACCATAATTGCGATAGTGTTTAAAAGCTTGACACTAGTTCAACTTTTCTGAAACAAAGAAAGGAAAAGATTACTTAAAAATCATAAATTATAATCTTTAAGTTAGTATGTTATACATACTTTATTTAATTGACCAAATTAGTTTTGATTCAAACAAGTAGTAGATAATATTTAAAATGCCTTATGTTTTATTTAAATAAAAAAAACTAGACAGATTTTAATCGATATTATTGGCAGCACCTTCAAAATACGTGTAAGTAGGTATAATACGAGTACATATAAATAGAACAAATGAATTTAAGCACGAGTAAACAATTCATGTATTTTTTTGTTATGCTATTCTTTTGATTTTAAATCGATTTAGTACTAATAAAAATTATTTTCGATTCATATTGTATGCATTTATAGCATTTCCCAGTCAATAAAGAAATATAATATGTGAACCAAGTTTAAATGAAAAACAATATTATTAAACAATATTATTTGTATAAATTGTATTATATTATATATTAGTATTAAATTTGAACCTACACTCCACAGGAAGCATTGTTAATAAATATAATTTCGGGTTCCATGTCATAGTGACGATGTAAAGAGGAATGATCGACATGGCCTAATTTAACTGGCCGACGTATCCTATCTAGGGCACCTGTATGTAGGTTTGAGTTTTTTTGTCAATTTCACGCTGTCAGTAATAATTTAATTTCCTCGAGTGGGAATCGAACCCACGTCCTGTCGCGTTGATAGTTAAGCGTTTGTGGCCCTGCGACTGGATTAAATCCTCATTTATATTTTTATTAGTACCATTTAAGTCTTATCACGTTAGTAAGTATTCTCTTTCTATATTCTCTTTCTTTTTCATTGTTCTTTTATCCCGCCTTTTGAACTTGGAGGTGCTGTACTATCTCGTCTGTTCTTGAACATAGCTGTGCTTTGTTCTATTCAGATCGGACTACTATTACTCATTTGTAAATTGTTGAGATGGATACAAGGGTGACTGTAAAGCGATACTTACGGGTTCGATTCCCATTCGAGGGAATGAGTTATTATTTCTTTACGTTTTCATTTCTTCGCTCTGGCATTAAAAACCCGACGTTGAGTGCCGCCATTTAACATGGAATGCCTCGAAACATTTGGCGGGAAGTGGGGAACGGGGTGTATTAACTAGATTCCCTCTACCTATCCTGCTGTGTGCTAGATTCGACAGCATTAAGACTGATTTATTTTTTATTTTTATGTATATTATTGCCAGTAAAGTGCTAATAGAGCGCCGTGCTACGATCGTTTACATTGCTATTCCACATGATGATAATCTCTAGAAGGTAGAAAAAGGAACGTTATCTGAATATTTAGGTTTAATCAAGATCACTAACATGTGAAATATCCATTTTAGTTAACGACTTAATAGCAAAAAGGCTCGACTCACATCTTAAGAGACTACCGCTAAGCTGTTCTATCAAGATGGGATGCAGAAGAACAGTATTATGTGAGATAGCGGCCGATCAGGCAGCTCCTATTCTGGACCCATGAGTGGCCCAGACTTTTGCTCTGTCCGTCTAATTTATTATTGTTAAGTGTTTTTCAATTTTTTGTAGAATACTCTCATACTTGTGTATATAATAAAAGCAATGAGATTAATTTAAATGAAATTCCAATAAATAATACTAGGAATGTTTCAATTGATATGGTGAGTTCTGATAAAAAAAATATTGAAAAATATTGCATTATAGACGACCATATATTTTATCTACCGACACAACTTTTATCGTACTTAAATATATTTACAGAAGTTTAAACGTATACCGTAAGATTTTCAAGATATATTAAAATATTTTATAATGGAATATTTGCTAAAAGCAAGCCGCAAGTACATCCACAATCAGTAAATAGTCGAGCCTTCAATCATCACATCTCGTCCCTGATTGCGCGTCAACAGAACAATGGGACTGGACTCTCAGAGGCCAAGCACCAGATCGAATCTGCCACCTGCCTGAATATAGTACCCTCATCACTTAATATCTAATTAGACTTGATCTAGTTCAGTATTATATAATAAGGACCTATGACTGTAGGTTCTAATAGGTATATTAAATTAGTAGAAAATTACCTNGTGGGGAACGGGGTGTATTAACTAGATTCCCTCTACCTACCCTGCTGTGTGCAAGATTTCAACAACATAAAGGCTGATTTATTTTTTATTTTTATGTATATTATTGCCAGTAAAGCGCTAATAGACACATAAGAGCGCCGTGCTACGATCGTTTACACTGCTATTCCACATGATGATAATCTCTAGAAGGTAGAAAAAGGAACGTTATCTGAATAATTTGACTTGATCAAGACCACTAACATGTGAAATATCCATTTTACTTAAAGACTTAATAGGAAAAAGGCTCGACGAACATCTTAAGAGATTACCGCTTAGCTGTTCTATCAAGATGGGATGCAGAAGAACAGTATTATGTGAGATAGCGGCCGATCAGGCGGCTCCTATTCTGGACCCATGAATGGCCCGGACTTTTAATCTGTCCATCTATTTTTTATTGTTAAGTGTTTTTCAATTTTTTGTGGAATACTCTCATACTTGTGTATATAATAAAAGCAATGAGATTAATTTAAATGAAATTCCAATAATAAATACTAGGAATGTTACAATTGATATGGTGAGTTCTGATAAAAAAAGTATTGAAAAATATTGCATTATAGACGACCATATATTTTATCTACCGACACAACTTTTATCGTACTTAAATATATTTACCGAAGTTTAAATAACCGTTACCGATGCTTATACCGTAAGATTATCAAGATATATTAAAATATTTTATAATTGTATATTTGCTAAAAGCAAGCCGCAAGTACATCCACAATCAGTAAATGGTCGAGCCTTCAATCATCACATCTCGTCCCTGATTGCGCGTCAACAGAACAATGGGACTGGACTCTCAGAGGCCAAGCACCAGATCGAATCTGCCACCTGCCTGAATACGTATAGTACCCTCATCACTTAATATCTAATTAGACTTGATCTAGTTCAGTATTATATAATAAGGACCTATGACTGTAGGTTCTAATAGGTATATTAAATTAGTAGAAAATTACCTGCTGGTAAATACTATATACAATAAGATATGTTTGGCCACTCGACCCGCAATGCCTCCAGAACTAGGCGAAACGGAGTGTCTTAACACTAAGTTTGTTTAACGTGAAGATTAAAAAAATGTAAGATTAGTAAAAAAATATTTTTAATAATAGATATATAGTTATTATATTTTATTTAACATTTCTATAAGCAATTTTAGAAATCAATAATCCATTAGTTTTGTATTAATTTACAAATAACCATTATTGGAAAATTATTTAGTTATGAAGTTCCTAGTTCCACTCCTAATAATTATTTGTTGTTATCAAAGGGATTTTTCGATAAATCACATCGGAGCGAACGGTCCAACATAATATTAAGGAAGTTCAGGCTTGAATCTAATAATAAATGAATTCAAGTCACTTAATAGGGCCGGTCGTGGCGCAGGAGCACAATGTACCTAATGTAAGTGCTATCGGTTGTGGGTTCGATTCCCGTTCGAGGAAATTAAATTTTGAATATTTTATTTTCTTCGCTCCGGTGTCCAGACAAAACGCAATGCCAGAATTCGGCGGAAAGTGGGGAGCAGAGTATCCTAAATCTAGGTTCCCTCAGCCTACCGTGCTACATTCGGGATACAGCGTAAAGCTAAAAAAAATAATTATGTAATGCATATGATCAACCAACGCGGCTAAACTGTTACGAACTAGAATTGTATGTAAATTGTATTTATTAAACTTCCAAAATAGATAAACTTAGTTGTTATCTTCTAAGACTAAGTTCAGAGTGAATTTTTCTTCATATTGAAGATAATGTTAAAACAATGTAGAAATTGAACGTATGAAGACAAAACACTTAAAACTTTTTCGAATGAAAGTTTCATTGCGTAATATTTAAGTATTGTCTTCGAGAACTTTTTTTTATTAAAGTAATCAAAAATATATCGAGCCAATCAAAACGGAAAGCGGAGTGTTTTAACACTAGGCTCCCTCCGCCTACCCTACTACATAAATACTGCTTAAAGCTGAAAAAATAACCAAACCAGATGTAATGTAATTAATCATCTATCTCTAAAGTCGATTATTCGCACAATATGAACCTGGTCTAACTAATATAATAGTACTATTGAGTGGTTAACAATATTACCTATATAATTACTGATATATGCTCATAGCATAGGACGTGCTTAGATTTTGACAACACATTGTTAGGGTAATACGTGGGCACCTAATGGTAATAAGATCACATATACAGGGTGTATCTGTATAGTAAACTAAGTTTGAGATTCGATTACTATGCTAATACAAGTGAACTTCTATAAGTGCATACTAAATTTGCAACTTTGTGGGCATCAATTTCAAAATCGAGTATATTTGTTTTAGTTTAGTGCTTCTTATATGTTTAGTAGCTATATTTATGTTAAAAAAAATTAAAATCATTTTCACTCTGTATACCTTATACAGCAGGTTAGGCAGAGTGAATGGTGTTAAGATACTCCGTTTCCCACTTTACGTAATTTTTTTTAAGGCATTAGGAACACCTAATGAAACCATAACCACCAAACCAAAAACCACCATTTTTTTCCGCCACTCAACAGAGTGGCGGAAAAAAATGATTAAAATATAAAATGTATTGTGGTATATTATAGAGTAGGTATATAGAGAGAATATGTAAGTATATGACTAAAAATGAAATGATGATGAAAGTATTTTATTAAACGGTTTTATTTAGCTCACCCCGTTTGTTTGGATATTTGTTTGGGTCAAATTTAGTAATTGAAAATTAATTTAAGATTTGCTAATATAGATGACAAAATTAATTAATTTATATAATATTTATATATTTATTAGTTTTTTTTATTAATTAAAAACTCACAATAAAAAACTAAAAAAATAAATTGGTTTCAGTACGGTCACGGTCAAACACATATTATATACAATGTATATAATAATATTATACAGTAATATTAAGAAAACGATACTAATTCTACGAAGCGAATCGTATATTTTTTCAATTTATTACTTTCCTTAGAAATATTGGAATCATAGATTCTAAAGGAGAGTAAGGGCTAAGGACCCTTTTAATTACTTATGAAACATAATTTAATGTTTTGACTTTAATCACACAGTCTTTTATTACTTTAATTTAAATAAATTAAACTATTTTATATAATCCTTACATACACCATAACTCTAGTCATAAGTAAGGAATTTAAATTTAAAGCGTCGGCGATACCATTAATATATTTTTATTATTTATTAACAGAGTAAGCAGAGGAAATCTGACAACCTAGTGAAAACCTAGTGATAAGCCACTCCGATCCCACTAAGACACTTCTATTCTCTACTTTCAGTTAAGTTGCGGAACTCAACGCCGCGAGCAAAATAAATAATATTTATTTAAACAATAAAAAAAAACTTTAATCTAAAAGGTTTATATTTCAGAAGTAAGTGACATGGTTATAACACATTTCGCATGAAACTTGTCAGCGGACGTGACACGGACAAGCGCGTGTCACATTTTTGTCACGTCACTTTGTATGCAAGTATGAAAATACAACATATTGCAGTTTCATTTCATGACACCATTTTATTTTAAACCTCATATACCGTATATATGCGCTTACTAGACAAGCGTCCATTCATAGGACGATTATTTTACATGAGAATATTATATTTTTTATATTTAAAAACTTTAGACGATAAGAATGTAACTTTTTTTTCTTTTCTTTCTGTCAGTTTTACGCTGTTTCTTCCATGTAGCAGGGTAGGCAGAGAGAAGTTAATTTTAAGACACTCCGCTCTCCACTTTCCGCAGAATTCTGTTGAATTGTTGTTGCGAAGAAATGAAAATGTTAAATATTTCATTTACTCGAATGGTTATCGAACTCACAACCCCCTTCCCCCTTTAAAATCGCTGTCTTTTAAAATGACGTGCAAGTAGTGCAGGTGCACCTCATGTTATTTTAGAAAAGTACCTTTTTGCTAATGCTGACAGCGTAACGTATGAAATTTAAATAATACCTACATTTTTTTGTGAGATTTAAATAAAAAATATAAAAGAATGATTATGATCCTTTGGTTTAGCGCGCATAAGTAGTCTTAATTCTGGCAGACGTATGCGATAAATGTTTCTTCCTGCATTATAAAATACTTGTGAACGTTTTTTTTATTTTTATCATGTGTTATTTCTTTAGATAATTTATCATTCTTCTTAAATTTAAAATATGGTTAATATATGGCAACAAAAGCGATGTATAAATGCTCGTATTTTTTATTGTGTTGACTTTAAAACTTAATATTGTCCTCTACGATTCCTCCACGATTCTCCTATGCGATCTCGATATTTAAAGGTCTTGACAGACGAAAAAAAAATCCTATAATGTCTCTCCTTTCTCCTTTTGAGGAACGGAACCTTAAAAAAACAGTCTGATTACTTCCCACATATTGTCCTCCTCCATGAACAAAAGTTTTGATTTCGAGCTATCTCCAAATTATTAAAAAGTTTTTATATATACGAGGCGGGTAGAAAAGATAGCGATAGAAAAGATAGCGATAGAAAAGATAGAGGTAGCTAAGATATCCTGTTAAGATATTCATATGTAAGATGTAATTTTTACTAAACAAAATTAGATTCTTTATTTAATTATTAATTCAACCCGAAATGAAAATAATCTAATATGAGCCACTCCAAGTTGCATCACTGTAGATCCTGCGGCTTAACACGTTTTGCCGGATCTCTGCCCTATTTCTGTAT
>JAKRZM010000265.1:0-107973 GCA_036379175.1 Heliconius cydno galanthus
ACAAATGTAGAAAGAAAGTTTATTACAAAAAAATATTATCCCAGCAACTAACAAACAGGAGAAAAGAAGTTTAATAAAAACTTCATAAATACGAGTATTAGGTTAATACCATCTAAGCTTTATCTGATAACATTTCAAAGTGAGAAGCGCCTAAGCCGTAGAACTTTAATATCAATGATATTAGAGAGGCGTTCGGTCTATCTCCTAGAATTAATCTCTTTAGCTAAACTCGAGCCACTTCGCCAGTGGAAAATTCAATTGCATATTGATTTTCCATTTTCAATTCACATACAGGTGTATCTTGGAGAATCATTCGTTAGATTCAATTTTTATTTGCAAAAGTTCCAGATATTTGCAGAAAATTTCATATTTAAATTGTTAATTAAATAAATATACAAATATTGAGACCAATGGTGGCGCAGAAGTACAAGTGTGTAACTAATCGCTACAGATTGTGGGTTCGATTCCTATGCGTGGAAATGGAATATTTACCTTTATCTCTTTACCTCTGATTGTGAAGCCAATCGCGGCGTTGAATTCCGCCACTCAACACGCAATGCTTCTAGAATTCGGGGCAAAGTGAGAAGCGGAGTCGACACTAGGGTTTTCTCTGCCTACCCTGCTGCGGAATTGAGAGTAAAGCTGAAAAAAAAAAAGTATATTATAGTATTCTTATAACAAAAACAGTAATATAATATTTGTAAAATATTTTCAGTTTTTTCATGCATTTTTAATAGTAGATAAAACATCAATGTGCATTTGCCTCGTTCAGAAATTAAAACCAAAATATATTTTTTCTGACTCAGTCAAACAAAGAAACAAAAGTTACTATAATAAAACTAAATTCTGTTTTCTATCAAATATTTAGTTCAATATATTTAGTTATTATTATGGATACCAAATTAACGTTGCTTTCCTTCGATGACAGATCGCCCCAGGGCTACGGCTTCTTTATGAACAATCGATACTACGAGCGATGGCATAACAAAGCCTTCGTAGAAGAAAACTTCGTAAAACCTTCGCAAAACCTTTGCTGGTATTTTTTATAAGTAAGTAAAATAAACGTTTTACAAATTGCAATATACCAAAATTCTGGAAAATAATAATAATGACTTTATGGATAGTCACGTTCAATAGGAGGTTCCAAGCTATCAGAACCGGTACCGAAGATCCGAAACATGCCTAATAATTTTATCGATTGTTATTTTTTTTGTTTCTTTTTGTTTTTTTTTATTAAAACAAAAAGAAACAAAAAAATAAGATTGTGTATTCTAAATATTTCCTCGTATCTATATATACTTCATTATATTAGAAAAAACAACAAAAATTTATAAAAAAATTATAAATAAACCCTATTTAGAGCAAAATATATTAAATAAGCATACGCAGGTCCCTCTCTCCCAACTTCCAAAGAGAGAGCTTTTATTTGCGCAAACGAAAAGCTCATACAGCTTTGTGAGAAAATGTGTAGGGAAAGTTGCACGCTATGCAGGTAATATAACGAGGTGTGGTAGCCTTTGCAAAAGTACAAAGAATTTGCTTTAAGTATTTTTTTTTTATATAAAATTCCCATAACAATTTACAAAAGAATTTGTAGGAATAGCAACAGTCGTTTCAATGATGTTTGTAAATCAAAATAAGAGGTCCGCTGTACCGCAAGGGCACTAGTGAATGTAAATGAGACGGGTTGCGGGTTCGATTCCCACTTGAAGAAATAAAATATTCATATTTCCGTGCTCTGGTGTCGAGGCGGCGTTAAATTCCACCACTCTACATGCAATGCCTACAGAATTCGACGGAACATGAGGAACTGAGTGTTTTAACACTAGGTACCCTGCAGGGTAAAAAAATTTGACAAAAAATTGCAAAAGAATTTGTAAAAATAGCAACAGCCCTTTTTACTGAAGTTTATAATTAAACAAATTAAATAGTTGTAAGTGACGTTCATCATCATCATCATCATCATCAACCATCTTTTGTCCACTGCTGGACATAGGCCTTCCCCAATTCTCGCACGACACTCGATCCGACGTAAGTGACGTTACGTTCTTCAAAAATAATCATTTCTTATACTTCATTATAAATCAAAATAATTTTCTTCAAACATATTAAAACACGGCAAGGATAATTGAATATTAATTAAATTCGGGGGCTTGCGCAGAAAACTGATCAGTGAAAATTCGCCTGTTGATTAATGCAATGTTGTTCCAAAAATATACGGACGATCTTCCATTGTTATATACGATAAGCTCTCGCATCCAATTCAGTATTTATAATTAACGCACTTAAACACGCTGGTATTTCCACAGATATTTATTGGCGGTCAAATCATTATTATGATTGAAATGTTAATTAAATATGCTTTTAAATGACATAATAAATTAATAATAATTAAAATTATGTTCACCAAATTATGTTTTAANAGTTACTATAATAAAACTAAATTCTGTTTTCTATCAAATATTTAGTTCAATATATTTAGTTATTATTATGGATACCAAATTAACGTTGCTTGCCTTCGATGACAGATCGCCCCAGGGCTACAGCTTCTTTATGAACAATCGATACTACGAGCGATGGCATAACAAAGCCCCCGTAGAAGAAAACTTCGTAAAACCTTGGCAAAACCTTTGCTGATATTTTTTATAAGTAAGTAAAATAAACGTTTTACAAATTGCAATATACCAAAATTCTGAAAAATACTAATAATGAGTTTATGGATAGTCACGTTCAATAGGAGGTTCCAAGCAATCAGAACCGGTACCGAAGATCCGAAACATGCCTAATAATTTTATCGATTGTTTTCTTTTTGTTTCTATTTGTTGTTTTATTTAAAAAGATTTTTCATTTAAACATTGTGTATTGTAAAAAAGACTTATATAGTTGTAGCTGAAATAACGAAAAAGTATTCTCTAAATTATTTCCTTATATCTATCTACTTTATTATATTAGAAAAAACAACAAAAAATTATAAAACTTTTATAAATAAACCCTATTTAGAATAAAATATATTAAGTAAGCACACGCAGGTCCCTCCCGCCCAACTTCCAAAGAGAGAGCTTTTATTTGCGCAAACGAAAAGCTCATACAGCTTTGTGAGAAAATGTGTAGGGAAACTTGCACGCTGTGCAGGTAATATAACGAGGTGTGGTAGCCTTTGCAAAAGTACAAAGAATTTGCTTTAAGTATTTTTTTTTTATATAAAATTCCCATAACAATTTACAAAGGAATTTGTAGGAATAGCAACAGTCGTTTCAATGTTGGAAATTCAACATAAGAGGCCAACCCCCGCCCAAGGGCACTAAATGTGAATGTAATTGCGACGGGTTACGGGTTCGATTCCCACTCGAAGAAATACAATATTCATATTTCCTTGCTCTGGTGTCGAGGCGGCGTTAAATTCCACCACTCTACATGCAATGCCTCTAGAATTCGACGGAGATAGGGGAACAGAGTATTTAACACTAGGTACCCTGCTATGGGCAGGGTAAAAATACTAGACAAAAAATTCCAAAAGAATTTGTAAAAATAGCAACGTTATAAGTGACGTTGCGTTCTTCAAAAGTAATCATTTATTATATACTTCATTATAAATCAAAATAATTTTCTTCAAACATATTAAAACACGGCAAGGATAATTGAATATTAATTAAATTCGGGGGCTTGCGCAGAAAACTCATCAGTGAAAATTCGCCTGTTGATTAATGCAATGTTGTTCCAAAAATATACGGACGACCTTCCATTGTTATATACGATAAGCTCTCGCATCCAATTCAATATTTATAATTAACGCACTTAAACACGCTGGTATTTCCACAGATATTTATTGGCGGTCAAATCATTATTATGACTGAAACGTTAATTAAATATGCTTTTAAATGACATAATAAATTAATAATAATTAAAATTATGTTCACCAAATTATGTTTTAAATTAATTGCTTTAAAAACCAAGATGTGCGTTGGTAGCTGTTCTAGTATTAACTGTTACAGACACCAGCGTTTTTGCTCCTTTATAATTTTAATGATATGATATAGAGTATATTTTTTTAATTAAACAAATGTTAATTAATAAACATATATATATGTATTTATAAAAATATACAAATATTACTTAAAAGCTCTAAGTAAAAATATTTAAGAAAATATGAAAAGGAACAAAGCTGCACGAGTGGTGGGTGACCTTATCGCCCTAATAGCGATCTTTTCAAGGTAACCTTAAGGATGACGTAAAATGGGACTAAAAGAAGAACAATGAATTTAATTTTTATTAAACTCTCATAAATATCTTTAAAAATATATATTATTATCAGATTTGCTCACTTCGCTTTTGTTCACGCTGTATCCCACATTTAGCAAGGTAAGTAGAGGGAACCTAATGTTAAGATACTTCCTTTCCCACTTTCCGCCGGATTTTTCGAGACATTGCGTGTTGAATGGCGGAACTCAACGCCGGGCCTTGGTGCCAGAGTGAAGAAATGGAAATATTAATAAAATATAACTAATTTCCCAGAGTTGGAATTGAACCCATAACCGTCGCGTGACAGTCACATCCATCTACCCTGCACCACTACGCCTTAGTAAAGAGAACATATAAAATAATTTATTTAATTTACGTTTTATTATTTCTCAAATAATAAACTACCAGGCACAAGTTTATTTATAAAAGAGGCGGTAAGTAGAAAATAGCTCGATTTTATGCCCATAAAGTTTCTCAACGACACTGGAAATTGCGGCAATCGTAACTGTATTGATAAACGGTAGAAACGTTATAATTGACTGCCTTTTCACCGTTGATTAAAAATTTTAAATTTATATAAGTTATGCATAAAATTTCGAATTTAACAAAAGCTAAAATGAAGTAAAAACTAAATTATAATACTCTTATAATATAACAATAATAAAATCAGAGCAATAAACGCTACCTTCGTGCTTATATTATCCCTACTAAGTGGATTATAAGGGGCATTTTTAGTTAAAAAAAAACCTTTTTAATATATCAAATAGCCTCTTTACGAGACCAGTCATAGTACAGGGGTACAAGCGTGCGATTTTAAATGCGACAAGTTGTGAGTTTGATTCCCATTCGAGGAAATGAAATATTTAAACTGCGGCGTTGAGTTGCGCAACTCAACACGTAAAGTCACCAAAATTTGGCGGCAAGCCATAGTGTCTTAACACTAGGTTCTCTCTGCCTACCCTGCAATGTGCGGGATACAGTGGTTAAGTGCGAGTCGGACTCGCCCGCCGAGGCGTCCGTACCAATTTCAGGATTGTAGATCAATAGAAACTAGAACTTATGAAACTCGACAACTTAAGTTTGCGGGCTTATACACTCATTTAGTATGAAATAAACTACAAATATAACTTTGAAATTATTTTTTCCTTTACCTATAAATTTTTACTTTTCGGAAATTAAACCGGAATTGAAACGGAACCCTAAAAATAACTCAAAAGTAATCTATGAGTTATTTTGTAGGATATTGCAAAAAATATTTTTAAAATTGAAAGTATGAGCTTTACCAACAATGGTTGTATATTCGCTTCTATAGACCAAAAGCTTTACTCTGAACTTGTAAGTGTTAACTTTAAGCAATCGTTTGGAAATATTTCTGTGTTATTTCTTTATTATTGAACTTTCTCTTATATGCAAACGGCTTTTGAAAACTATTTTATTATTTCTATAGCGATGCAGTATTTGCGGGTTTTAAACACAATGTTACAACTTAGATCGACAAGCTCATAATATCTAACTTTTACTCGAAACTGAAAAACACTGGGTTAACATAATATTACTACAATTGACTTCATAATAATAATAAAACGGAATAAGTTGATATAAAAATATATTAAAATTGAATTAGTCTTCTTGAAAAACTGCAATAAAATAATACAATTAATATTTATAAGAAAACATAAACTTTACAATATTTAACTTAAAGCTATATAAAGATGTACTGAAAATTTAAAAAAAAAGCTCTTGAATCTGAACTGAACATAAAAGATGAATCCTACTTGAACGATATATCATCTGAAAGAAGGAATAAATCACAGACAAGTAGTACCTTTGATTGATGACGGCGACTCCATCCCAGCCTCGTCGTCTCTCCTCCGTGGAGTATTTCTCGGTTGGAGGCTGTTTTATGACGTGGTCTGGATGAAATATGAAATGTGTTGAATTTATTTAGACAAGTATGTATTTTTATTGCTTACTATATTTCTCCATATATTGACTACCATTATCCTGATATGTTTGTATTTTAACCTATTATGGGGTTTTTTAACTTCATTCGGTCCCTTGCTCATAGCAGGATAGGCAAGGATCTGGGATCCTAGTGTTGAGTCACTCCTTTCCCATTAAGATACTTTCAGTCCCCTCTTTCCGCTTAATCCCGGAGGCATTGCGTGTTGAGCGAAGAAATGAAAATATTATATATTTCATTTCGGTAAAAATCGAACCCGCAACCCAATGTCGTTTACAGTCGCATACTTGTCCCCCTGGACCACGATTGGTTTCGTCACTTTGCGCTAATTTTACGCAAATTGATGGATGTATTACAAGATTTCACCGCTTTTTTCTTCTTTATGTTAATATTAATGAAAGATTTTACTTATTTAACGGCTAATTAATTTTGTATAAAGTATTCATCTAAAAAAATAACAAAGGATCGAATCGCCAAATATAAACTCTATCTTGTTGGTTCGTTACTCTCGGGTTCAAACAAAGGCTAATAATGTAAAGAAACTTGCTTTAATAAAAAATGTTATATAATAAAGAAAATTGACTTTTATATATTATATTTTCTATTTAGTAATTTTGTTCTTAAAAGCTATAGAGATGTTGATATTTTTCATTACATATTTATAGTTTTGTAATAACATGTTACAGTAAGTAAGTAAGTAAGTATCAGTTTTATTTTTCTTTGTATATATGCGGCTCTACATTTTTTAATATGAATGTCGTAAAAGCTTATGAAAGTCATATAAAATAAATATTTGAAAGATTTTTATCTATTACCTTATTTGTTATAAAATTTTACTTGATTGATCCTAAATATTGCGTTCTCTGTGAAGTAAAAATGCAATATTAACCTATTAAATTCATGGACTGTCTTTTTTCGTAATTATTAATATACAATCAAAAGTATACTATAAGTTATAAATACATAATATAAATAAATACTTAACTTTTCGTTCATTATACAGATATTGCCTGAGTAGCAATACTTACAATCTTTTAGGTACATTTTTTTGTAGAAACCACGTTTTGAAATTGCTCTCTTGAAGTTATTTAAAATTTCATACGAATACGTAACTTCATTATACAAAGTATATAGCTTATTACATCTAAATAACATCGACATAAAGTAAATATAAATATTAGGAAAATATAAAAGAAAATAACGCTGAAATGTTCTCGTTTCAATTATTAAATTATCCGCCAACAATAAGCTTAGAAAATGTTATGATACCGATGTATTTACCTTTGATATCACAAAAAACCTTTTTGTAAGAAATATAAAAATTAAATTAAATTTATATTTTTTATTTCTGTTTTCGAAAGTCTGTGTAAGCAAAAGAGAATATATAAAACCCATTTTTTTACTGTTTACTAAGCTATAAGTGAGAAAAGTCGTAGCAATTAATTATTGACGAGATAAGCGACGGTTGTGAGTTCGATTCCCACTCGGAGCAACAAAGTTTTATTTATAATTATGTTCATTTCTTCGCTCTGGCACCAAGGCGAGCCCGGTGTTGAGTTCTGCCACCCAACACGCAATGCCTTCAATAATTCAGCGGAAAATGGGGAACGGAGTGTCCTAACACAATATTCTCTCCGCCTATCCTGCAATATGCGGAATAAAGCATGAAGCCGAATATTAATTAATTAATTATTTCAATTCTTTCCACTTAATGCAAAAAACTGAAAATTCTTAAGGGAATCGTTACCTTTTAACTAGATATCCAGCCATTGCAATTCTGCACGCGAGCTTAATCCACTTGTACGAACGAGTTCAAGTAAGCAGTAACGATATTGCATACTAACTATATATTTTTATGAGACATAAGATTTATTTTATTATGTTTTTCAATATTCTTCTACACCTGTATGCTGAATAGGCCAAGACTTTCCGCTCTCCGCTTTCCGCAAGATTACGAGACATAGTGAGTAAAGCGGCGGAGCTTAACGACGGTCTTGCTGTAGTAAAAATGAAAACATTTAATTCCATGGACCAAAATTAAATCTACAAACATCTCAAGTCGTCTTTTTTTTAATAATATTTAGACATGTCATTAAAAGTGCAAATTTATTATTTGTAAATTTTGTATAAGAGCCTTAATGAGTGTTCGTTTGAAAATCATAAATTAATGATTAATCCATTAATGACATTTAGCTTAAGTAATTCGAGCTGAACGGTACCTAAAAGTTGTCGAAGAATTTGTATATTTTAACAATTTCAAATAAAATTACATTACTTTCTCTAAAAGCAATTTACTGTTTATATTATTTCTTTTGGAGTATCGTATTGTACCTTACTATGCTCTTGGGAATCTATTCAAGTCCCGGAGTCTTCTTATTGCAATGGAACTTTGCATTTGTATAAAGTACCTAATTTGCACAGCGTAATTGCTTGAGTCTATAATAGCTATTTTTCTTATATACTGACATACCTAATATTAGTAATATATATTTTTTTCAGCTTCTTGCTAAATTATATGGCAAGGCAGATAGTGTTTTTGCCGCTACCCACCGAATTTTCTAGGCACTGTTAAGTGGTGGAACTGGACGCCGAGCTTTGCCTTGTTACTAGAGCGAAGGAATGAAAATAATTATAATAAAGAAGACAGTTAACTATGTTTTTCAAATATATCGTTTAATATACCTTTAATATAGCATTATTTGTGTTAAATGCGAAATTCTTCGGGGCTTTTAAATAATTATCCTTTAGTACTTTTAGTCCTTTTTTTATTGTAGTCTGTAGAGTATTTTTTAATTTTTAGTCTAGTTAATTTTATTAGAAATAAACAATATGTTCAACGGAATGAAAAGGTAAAATTATGATTGATGTATCGCAGACAGACAAAATTGGATTTCATGTTCGCTCAACGAACAAATTAAATCAACCTACCGTGTATCTAAAGGCCTTCATAAAATATATGTCGATTGTAGATACAATATTAAGTTATCGTAACATAATTATTTAAAAAATGTCATAAGTTAATAATGAAACCAGTCGTCCAGGGGCAGAATGCGATTGTAAACGCAACAGGTTGTGGATTCGATTACCACTTGAGGAAATAAAATATTTAAAGTCTGGATTTATTTTATTTCTTTTACCTACAGTTTACCGAAAATAATTGGGGAAAAGAGCTTTCAAGTAAGGACCGATATCAAATGCACATACTTTGCTTACTTTTATACCTGAATAAAAAGAAAAAGTAGGTGCATTCAAAAATTTTCTAATCGGCTTAAATAAACGAACTAACGCCACACCGGCCGAACAAATCAAAAAACAATCGTCATTTTATATTGGACGAGTCGCATTGTGTCCAGTAAATAAAACAAGTATCTGTAAAACCAATCAAAACATTTTTTACTTTTATAAAAAGTAGATAATCGACCCTGTCAATAATCTCTCTCTGCCTATGAAAAAAAAAACTCGCTACAGTTAAAATACGGAAAATTTACATTATATTGATGAGTGAATTGAGGCCGTCGCGTCTTGGTGCAGCATCTATAAACATGAAGGTTGTAGATTCGATTCCCACTCGGGGAAATATATTATTATCATTTTCTCGCTTTGTTATTAAGACAAAGCACGGCGTTCTGCCTCGTAATAAGCAAGTAAAAGTAAGTAAGTTCGTAAGTAGGTATGTCGAAAATTGAGTGGAGCATCTTAACACTAAGTTTCCTCTGCTAATACAATATCTACAGATACTATGTATGTAAAGCTACAAAAAAATAATTATACGTATAAATAATAATAATATTTAAACATATTTTATACATTTAACACATTTATTTGGCCGTTACGCAAGTCCCATTTTAGCACTATTACTAACTGATATCTAATAGTAGCACTATTACTAACTTGAAGAATTATCCATTGCGGTGATAAATATATTAAGATAAATTATTAAAGAGACAGAATATGGAATACAAAACAAGGCAACGCACTTTAAATTTTTTTTTGTATAATTTACTTTTTTATATATTTTATTGTATTTATTTCGAAATAGTTTATCCTAAATTTTGTATAAATAATATTTTTAATTTGAAGAAAATAATTTAGTTACAGCGCTATCTAGTGACGTAATATTCGTTACTTCATCGTACGAAGTTGTATATTTTTACCACTAGATGGTGTTAGTAGATTTTAGTAAAATATTATTATAATATTAATTTTATTAATTTTATTTGTATAAAGAAAACAATTACTTTTTTTATATAATTTTATTGTAGTTATGTATATTCATAAATTTTACAAGTTTATTGCCTATACAGACAACAGCTTATGTGGAGTCTGTGGCAAATTGTCTATGGCTTCATCACATGACCACTTTATTTTGTCCCCGTGATCAAGTTTAGAAAATTCAAAAATAATTACGCGCAATGGCCAAAGTGGAAGTTAAGATTGACATGCATGAAAATTCACTCGATAACAGGTAATATGTGATCATGTCTCATGCGAATATATAGATCTTCATTATAATTACATAATTCTACCAATCTTAAGTGTCAATGAAGGTCAACATGAGTTTTGCAATCTGGCAAATATTATTTCTTTTGTGATATTATTTTTGTTTAACTTGTTAAATTATATTTACACTTCGTCGGTATTTACAGTGGAGATAGTGAGTTGCTGGGCATGGTTGATGAAGGATCTTTCGGTAAGTTGTACTTTCTAGTTTCCTGGTTTTGTATTTGTTGAACAAGTGACATTTATAGTTGTTTACCAATATAAATTCATATAAATATCTTTACACTCGGCTAAAATTTGTCGAATATACTAATAACATTATTTAATTACTAAAATTAATGCCAGTAATAAGTGAGAGTAAATTTAATTATAATTATTTTCAGAAAGTGGAGAGTGTGATAGAACACAATTAGTTTCCCAATCGTACCTGGATAGTAATGAAGAAGACAACAGTTCTTCATACAATTTTAAAGATATATGTAAGTTTTACTAATTTAGATCTGCTGTATAGCAAAGTTTAAATAATGTTAATGGTTTAAATAACATTTTAAATATATATTTCTTTATTATATTTACATACATATACATATTTATACAAATTTTTTTCAATGAGTAATTGAAATATTTACTAAATAAGTTATGTGTAGATTATTGCACTCAATTAAATATTTATAATTCATTTTTTACTGTTGTTCTTGGAAAAATATGGAAGATCCAGCAAATGTATAAAATCTATTAAATAGAGTGAATTGAGGTGAAAATAAAAATTATTCAATCCTTTTAATAGGATTAAACCCACAACTATCACAATTAAAGCCAAATGCTATCCCATTGAGTCATTACTTTAGTTATTAGACAGTATATATTGTTTATTTACAGCTGGTGCAGTAACATATAAACTAGTACAAATGACTGGAGAAGAAACACCAAACACAATGTCCACAGACCAGACACATGGTTGGTATTATTTAATATAATTATTGTAATTTGTCATTTACTTTTTAGCTTCAAGCAAATGCATGATTCCTCGGCAACGGCTCAAGGGTTGTGGGTTGGATTCCCACTTGAGGAAATAATTAATTTTTATTTTATTATTTTGGTAACCCAACAGAGCATGCCTCAAATGTGTGGAAAGTGGAGTGGAATTTTTTATTTTACGTTTTTTACATGTTTTATGTATTATGTGTATAAGTATTTTGTGCATTAATTTAGTAAATTAAATTTATTTTTATAGTAGTGATATTTATTGCTATTTCCAGTGATTCCAAATGGAGAATTTTATGTAATAAGTAATCCTGTACCAGTATTTGGAACGGGCGCTGCCCAAAAGAAAGTTATGCGACGGCAACCTCTACAAAATAAAGCTATCACAGCCAAAAAGGTACAACATTTTGTCTAATTATGTTAATTGTTTTATGCTTTACATTTTGAGGCCGTAAAATGTCTTAATGTAAATCACTTTCGGGGAGTGAGTTAATTGTATATCCTTGCTCCGATAAAACTTGACTTCTGTCACTTAACTTCAAAAATCTGCAAAAGGTGGGGAATCTAGTGTCTTACCAGTCGGTTTACAGATTCCTTCTGCTTACCCTGCTGTATGCGTGATACAGTATGAAAAAACTAAATTGTTTTCTATTTAACAGAGAGATGATAAAAGGAGAGCAACACACAATGAAGTAGAAAGACGTAGAAGGGACAAAATAAACAGTTGGATCACAAAGTTGGCAGCACTAGTGCCTAACTCTGGTCTCCCAGATACGGCTAGTAAGGGAGGCATATTGGCGAAAGCCTGTGATCATATTACGGAATTGACAGAGAAACAGAAAAAGTTAGTATTAGTTTAACTTATTGTTTTTAATATTTTTAAAATGTTATCCTACTGTAAAGATATATTGTTATTTGAAATTCTTATATGCTTGTTGCAACTAATTTATATAATTATGTATTTATATAAATAACTTGTAACATTGAATTGAATTTCATGTTTCCATTAACATTATTTTGGAATAAATAAGTAGAAAAGTGGCATTATTTTTTTTAAATTTAGCTTAAGCAAGTTTACTATTAATATTCTTTTATGTGGCTTAAACACATTTTATAGAATATCAAGTGCACCACATGAATCATGCATCAATGACGAACAAGGGTTATTTCAGAACTATGTTTTAAATCGTAATGTTATCCTTTAAAAAATACTTTACTATTTTTGATACACTAACCACACTAAAATTTTTAGAGTCATCATCATCTCTCAAAATATGATTTCTTTTTTAAATTTTGTCATTTAATGAAGTGGTATAATTAGAATATAATTTATTGATTCATATTTGTGTTTTCCTTTCAGATTAGAAAAGTTAGAAGTTGATAATGACAAGCTGGTATTAGAAGTTTTAAGGCTTAACCAACAATTATCCGAGCTTCAAAAGGAAAATGACTCATTAAGATTTCAAATAGCTGACAATTGTATAGTGTCTAGTATAAACCATAGACCAAAAGGACAAAAATCTTAGTTTAAATATAATAAAAAAATATTTAGAAGTACCCGAACACAGGTCTACAATAAAAGCTGATTTGATAATTTTCATTAAATTATATAGTTATTAGTTTGTTGAATCCGAAAATGATTTTTTTTTATAAATGATTACTTAATTTGCGATTTTTTTTACCCAATACCACTACTCTAAAGATATATAAGTAGTATGTAGTGTCTGTGAAGTAAATAAATAATGGATTTTATTCACTTAAATGTATTTAAAGCTCATGCTTTTGAATTTTAAAATTGTTGATACTTTATTTGTGTGTGGCTTGTCTTAGAACATTTGACTGGCTACTTTTTCGCTTTACTTATTTACTTATTTAAAAATGCAAAAAATGTCAACGTCTCCATATATTTTACGATTTTATTTTCGTTTTAATTACATCAATTTCTTTGAGAATCAATTGAAATTGTCTAAGAAGTCTTTTTGATTGTAGACCTGTAAATAATGGAAACTGAAGGTGCTAAGTTCTAAGCTTAGTTGTTATTAAGGAAATAATGTTATTGAATTGTTAACTGTTTAATATGGTCTGTGTTTTTTTGTCGATTATTATTATTTTTTAGTTACTATCAAAATGTATATGAATTTGTTCGAAATTTTGATTCTTTGTAAATTTATTTGAAATGTAATTTAAAAAATATTAACATTATTATGAGAAAAATGTGCCAGAATCTTTGAAAATATGTCTTGTCAGTTTGTTATTCTATATATAGTTTAAAAATAATAACCTTTGGTTTTAATTCATTAACATTTTAGCAGGAATGTAATAAATACAGATAATGGAGAATACTATATAGATTTTGGTTGTTGATAAAAAAATATTTTGAATTATTTGTTTGTGTTGGTTAATTTCTTCTAATATTAGTTTTTTTTTAACAAAATTGACTTGACAGTTTGTAACGTTTGTATTTTTGTATTAAAAATATTTTTAATTCATCATCTAACCGTGATATTCTTGACTTTTATTTTTATTTATGGCACTTTTGATTTAAATTAATATTCCATAATTTGTTCATACATTAAACTTACCACTATTAATATATTAAATGTTATAATAGCGAAAGGTTACAATACAATGATAATAGTGAATTTAATAATTATTATAAACATATTTAGAATAAAATATCTATTTAGTATTAAAATTTGTGTTAACAAATTCACATTTTCATTTCTTTTTAGTTGTCACTCATAATATATTTGTACCAACCCAGAATAGGTTTATAAGTTGGCTTGTAAGCATAATTTTTTAAATCATAATTTAGCTCCTTAGTAGTTTGTAGTAAGTGAGTTGTTTAAAAAGTCGAAGGTTTTGGTTTCTGCAGAAAAACAGTCCTATCGATTTTGTCATTTATTAACCCTTTATATAATTGATCATATAATTAAAATCTCTGCTTAATCTTAAGTAGGCTCCTGCCTACCCCGCTATATGCGGGTGAAAAAAGAGTGAAGCTAAAAAGAGAAGAAAGTTAAAATAATGATGCATGCAAGTCTATTTATCACCCCATTCAGGCCTGGTATAGATATATATGTAGTTTTAAATCAATTATCTATTCATGTGAGTACGATAGATATCCAGATAATAAAAAAACTTAAATCGTTATAAAAAAAACAATATAGGTATTTATTTTTAAATATTTGGTACAATTACTAGTGTTCATTATTTAGTCATTTAATTTGTCGTTCAATCAAAAGTTACGCGTCCATATATAACAAGTAATTGTACCTAATTGGATATAAATTTTGCATATCACTGTTATGCAATGACAATATTTTAAATAATCACTAAAATTATTTATGAATCTGTTTTTCGGTTTACAATATTATTATATTTTTTGTCAAAATCACTTAGTTTATAAGTTTGTACCAAATTTTATATTTAGTAATTAAGTTTTAGTTTTATGTAATTGTTATATAATAAAAGAAAACAATTGTTTTTGGACACAATAATAAATGTTTATTAATATTATGATAGTAAACAAGACCATTTTACATTACGTTTGTAGCATTATTTTCGGTAGTATTTTTTTATGCATACATTTTCTTGGCAATACCCATTGCTAAGAAGCAAACCTTTTTTTTTTACAGTTATTTATTAAATTATTTGTTAATGTATACATTTAAAAGTTGCAACGTGTCTTAAATGATACACCAATTTTTCGTGTTATAGCATTAAGTCAGTCATTGTTTGTAAAAATATGACCAATTTACACGAAATATTGAATAAAACATGTTACTTCTTAGTCCTGACTTTATTTACTTGAAATTATTTTGTACATAAAATAAAATTAAAATAAGTTGTAATGGTGTTTTTTTAACAGTTTCATAGTTCAAGCTTTCTTCTATATTATTATTTATTAAACATAAATAAAAAGCAGAAATAATTCAATTTTTTTATTATAGAAAAAAAAGAATGTAGCCATAAACTACTATTTCAGTAAAATTTTGGTTAGTGTACAATAATAGTATATACCCAGATTTTTAAGCAAAAAAAGAACTAGCTTTCTTATAAAAAAAACTAGTGTAAAGAAATGTAACAAAAAAATAATTTTCTTAAGACTTCTTGCATAATATTAGCCCAACAAGAACTTTACTTTTTAATCATCGGATAGACGCGGGGACACTTATGCGGAATGCATATATTAGATACTTATATATAGGGGCGCCTGGTCACAGTACCGCTACCCCGGGAACCTTATCACAACACTAAAGTACAGTAGAGCGCGACACAGAGTGTCATTTACTGCGCCAGTTTGTATATTTGAAACAAAGTGGCGCGGAACTTCGCATATGAGTATATATGCTCGCGACTGTACTTGCGCGAGATTGGCTCGTCCCTGTCTTTACAGCACATTTAAACTTCTTGTCGGGATATATAATATAGAAGACATTATAATATAATAAAAAATATTTTTTTACATTATTTCTTATTCCTTTAATGGACTGAGACATATTTTCACGAAATTATCAACTGGTTTTTTTACAATGATTTATATTCTACATTTATACTTAGACCCACAACACACAAGGCCATAGATATATCTTTATGATCTTGTGGAGTGTCTCAACATTAGATTCCCTGTGCGGTATCCATAGTATAGTGTAAAAAAAATCAGAATACAATAGCTTCAGTAAATATTATTTGGTGCATAGTGTCTGTCTTTTCCGCAAGTTTTCTTTGTTGTTCAAGACATTGTTTAGATCTGCTGTGGTGTAGCTTCAAGTCGTACGATTTGCAGAATTTTGCATCACAAAATCGGCAGGCAAAGGGTTTTTCACCTGGAAAGAAATAAAATGTAATTATAAAATAAAACAATAAAAGAACTATGATTTTTTCATCATTTTACGAACTGTAGAGAAAATAATTGAAATGTATTATGTAAATATAGATAGAGGAGAGATAGAATATACAATAAATTACCACTGTGACGTTTCATATGTCGGCTCAGTGTGTCTTGTCGCGCAAACCTTTGAGGACAAAAGCTACACGCGTAAGGTTTCTCTCCTGTGTGATATCTGGAATTAATACATAATTATCATAATTATCATATAAATATCTGCAGGGAGGGAATCATATTACTTAAAGAGGCCTATATATATAAAATTTAAACCATCCTCCTGAGTGCCCGCATTTAGAAGGGTAGTTAGAGGAAACTAAGTGAAGCTAAAGAAAAAGTATACTTTCTTACCGCATGTGTATAGTTAAATCTGAAGTTCTATAAAATCCTTTGCCACATTCCTCACAGTTTAAAGTGAATTTATTTAGATGTCTTCTTTTATGAATATTATAATTGGATGAACTACTGCATATTGCCCCGCATATGCTGCATACATAATTCTGAAAATTGGTTTAATTTGTTTTCAAAATTATTTTAAATATTATTCCAATTTCCACATTAACGAAAAATTTTTCTTTTCTACATTAAATCGAATTTAAATAAAAATATTGTTGGTTATAATTATATGTTTCTTTAAATGTATTTCATATGATACATAGAGTATTAGACTTTTAGTATTCTAATTAAGTGGATTAAAATCCGTAACTATGTATTTTAATCCACTCAATTCAATTAATTAGAATACTAAAAGTACAATCTTCTTATAATAAATATATCTTCATACCCATTACATTCCAGCTTATAAAATATTTATTATCAACAAATATTTTTCACAAATACAGTGAAATATTATAATTATTATTTTCTTGAATTAACATAATGCCCAAAATGTATTTACTAAAATAATAAAGTTATTTCATACCTTCCCTACGTCTTTTTTTGTCCTAATTCCTGTGTGAATGCTTAAATGTTGACCAAGTTTAGCTTCTGATGAAAATTTTATATTACATTTATCACAATTATATGTTTTTAAATTCTGAAAGAAAAAATATATAACATTATTATGGAATACAAGATAGGGACCATCCATAAATTATGTGACAAGGATTTCAAGATTTGACCAGTTCTTGATAAGGTCACATTTATGAGACTCCTGTACCTAGTGTGACATCACATATTTTGTCACAGAAAAAAATAACTTAATTAAAACAGCACTTCAGATGCTGTTTTGTTTTGTCCTAGTTTTAATATTTTAAAATTTGAAGCCACAAACCTTAGGATCCACCCCTAGTCCCACAATGTCACACTTCAATCCTCTTCCTCTACATGTCACATATATTTATGAATGAATACTTAACAAATAAAATAAATGATGAGATAAGATGTCGCGACGGTTGTCGGTTCAATTTGGACTCGAGAAAAATAATTATTGAATTACTTCATTTACTCGCATGTTATCACAAGACTCCACTCAACACCTCGCAGTTTAGGCGGAAAATAGACAACGTATCTGCTATATGCGGGATACAGCACGAAGCTAAAAAGTAAGATAAGAATAAGTTAAGATACCTGATGACTAGCCAGATGTTTGGTAATACATCTCGACGACATAAAGATTTTCCCACAATAATCACATATATATTTTTTACGAGTCCGTTTAGTTTTGGGGGTCTCTATTCTAAACTTGTGATGTTTAGTACAATGCACTTTCAAAGCAACTATGTTCTTGAACTGCCTTTCACACATTTTGCAATAAAAATTTGTTATACAATATTTATTTTCTATACTAGACAAGTTATTTATTTTTATATCTTCAATATTTGTCTCTTTATTTAAATAATTTTGTATATGTTCAATTTCTTCAATATCTATTAAACTGTCTTCGTAATCAATAGATTTTTGTTTACTATCATTCATTTTGAGGAATTCATCTAATACATCTATGTCTTCTTGGCAAACATTGTTTTTGTTTGTTTTCTGTATTTCTTGTGTTGAACTTGTAATGTTGTCATCATTTGTATTGCCCAATAACATATTTATTATTAAAGGTGTTGATGGTGCTGATAAATCTTGTAATACTAGAAAGATACATAGAAATTGAAAAAAAGAGGTTTTGGTGTATTGTTATATTCAAGCTGTAAGAAGACTGCACTATAAAAGATCTCCAGAAATGAAAAAGCAAGATTTTACATTGTACAGTCGAAACTCCAGAACATCTCTTTGAAATTCAAGGTTGTAAAGAAAAAAATTAACTACAATAGTTTCAATCCAAGCTAATGAGTAAAAAATTTGTCATGATGTAGCATGTTTATTACATTTTTAAAGTATTACTCCACACTTGGGAAAGAAAAATACTTATTAGAAAACATAAAACTTTATTATATTTTTCTTTCCTAAGTGTGGAATAACACTTTAAAAATGCAAAATATATTTAATAAATAAATAGCATCCTCTCTAGCCAAATGATAATTCTAAGCAATTATCTTTGGGTAGCGGAAATTTGTAAAATCTCCCTGTAGAGATGCTAGCAACAATGATAAGCTGTAACGTTAAGAACTTCGACGTAACCCAATGAGAATGTGTGACTGAGTTGGTCAAAGTCCTTAGACGGTTTCCAAGAGGCGCAGGTTCTCCAATAAGTATGACATAACATGGTCTATGTCATGGAAATCAAATATTATCTATAATATAAATACATCAAATTTTAACATTTATGTATATTAAAAAAATGGTATATTTATGAAAGTTTAAAATTAAAAACTATTTACCTGGTGGTGTTAAAAGTATTTCATCCAACATAATTTTTTCAACATTGACATTTTTTAATGCATTTTCCAAATTAGCATCAATTATGCATTTATTTTCTTCAGCATCTGTTTCCTTATTAAAATCATTTATGTTAAATTCTACCACAGTTTTTCCTAAGTCTGAATTATTATCTTCATCTTTTATTTTTTTCTCTTCTTGTGTGTCTTCACTAACTTTTTTTGGAGAACCATTATTGATTGAATTTGTAGTTGAAAATGGGCTGAAACAGTTTAAAAATGTAATCGTGAAATTATTATATCNCCAAGTTAATAAGTAAAAAATTCGTCGTGACGTAGCATGTTTATTACATTTTTAAAGTATTATTCCACACTTGGGAAATTCAAATTCAAAATCCAAATTCAAAATATTCTTTATTCAAATAAACTTTATAAGCACTTTTGAATCGTCGAATGTACATGTCAACAAAAAGCTACCACCGGTTCGGAAGGCAGTTCTGCTGAGAAGAGCCGGCAAGAAACTCAACAGTTGCTCTTTTTAAAGTCAATGGTATATTTTACTATTACATTAGTTGGCAGCTGTCCTGCCTGACATTCAATAGACATTAATTCCATACATGCTTATCCTCTAAATATTCTTGAACAGTGTAATAAGCTTTACTTGTTAGAATTTTTTTTACAGATATTTTAAATTTTGGAAGTGGCAAATTAAGAATACACTGCGGAATTTTATTATATACACGTATACTTAGACCCATAATAGAAAGAAAAACACTTATTAGAAAACATAAAACTTTATTATATTTTTCTTTCCTAAGTGTGGAATAACCCTTTAAAAATGCAAAATATATTTAATAAATAAATAGCATTCTCTCATTTATAGCCAAATGATAATTCTAAGCAATTATCTCCCTGTAGAGATGCTAGCAACAATGATAAGTTGTAACAAGCATATAGGAACTTCGACTTAACCAATGAGAATGTATGACTGAGTTGGTAAAAGTGCTTAGACGGTTTCCAAGAGGCGCAGGTTCTCCAATAAGTATGACATAACATGGTCTATGTTATGGAAATTGTATATATGTACATCAAATTCTAACATTTATGTATATTAAAAAAATTGTATATTTATGAAAGTTTAAAATTAAAAACTATTTACCTGGTGGTGTTAAAAGTATTTCATCCAACATAATTTTTTCAACATTGACATTTTTTAATGCATTTTCCAAATTTGCATCAATTATGCATTTATTTTCTTCAGCATCTGTTTCCTTATTAAAATCATTTATGTTAAATTCTACCACAGTTCTTCCTAAGTCTGAATTATTATCTTCACCTTTTATTTTTTTCTCTTCTTGTGTGTCTTCACTAACTTTTTTTGGAGAACCATTATTGATTGAATTTGTAGTTGAAAATGGGCTGAAACAGTTTAAAAATGTAATCGTGAAATTATTATATCCACATAGTTATTATTGTTTTCATTAAATACAAAACCTTTACATAAATTATGGCTATACAGATGTTACATGTTTGTAATACTTTTGTCTTGTATTTAATTTTAAATTGTTAATGAAGTCAATTTCATTATGGGGCTGCCATGGAGTAGTGGCACAAGGTTTGACTGCAACTGTAGTAGCACAACATGTAGATTCGATTGAGACTTGAGAAAACTGTAATATAAAAATTATTCATTTCCTCACTTCAACTCTGGTTCAATGCCGAGCTAAGTACCGCTATTTAACAAGCATAGTGACAAAGACTGCACCATAACAACCTCAAATAGAGTTTCATACTTATAATCAAGTGACACATCATCCTGTAGCCAATGTGAGTCGAGTGAATCTTCTAGAATATCTGCCTCCTCTCCTAACACCTCACATATGATGTGATCGTCAATATCTCGTATTTCCTCCGTGGGTAAAATATCTCTCATAAAGTTCTGTAAACTTGTGCATGTTGACTCTGTAATGTATATTATAACATTTAATTTTTCAAAAAATATAGTGGAACTCAAAGCAGGGTCTTTAGGAAACCATCTAAGTCTCATGAGGGCACAGAATAGAGTCACCACGTAAAGAGGGAACCTAAAAACCTAGTGTTAAGACACTTTATTCTCATGAAGACATTTCCATTCCAATGTCCCATAAATTCTTGAGGCATTATATTTTGACTTGTGACTTCAATGTGGCTTTGTGCCATGACCAGAGTGAGGCAATTAAAATATGAAATACTTTTTCCCTCCGAGTGGCAATCAAACTCTCACCCTTCTCGGTTTTAATCGCATGTCTGTGGATCTGCACCACAACGGTGTCAAAAATTATTAAAATAATGATTATAATTACTAATTATATTACCATTATCATCATCTTTAATTTTGTTATAAGCTGGAGTACTATTACCAATTTTTATTGGAAGCCTGTAAAGCATAAATGTTAACTTATTAAACATGTAATGTAGAGTTTCAATGTAAATAATAAAAAAACTCTTCATTTCCACAAGCTCAAATAGGACACAATTAATGTTACCTCAATTTAAATAAATCTTCATAATTTTTAAGGAATGTGACTAAATCTGTATTATCACCAGATTCTTTGTTCTTCAAGTAGTTATTTAGCTTTTTATCAGAATTCCTACATGTTTTCTTAAAATTACAAGCATTTCTCATATTAACAGAACATTCTTTGCAAAGTTGAAAATCAAAGGCATCGTTACGTTTTACCTAAAATAGTAATAAATTATATTATATTATAGCCAATACTCAATATAATATTTAAACACTGTAAATTTAAGACACCTGCAACCCCGTGGAATAAACAAATAGCCTTCTATTTCTTTCAGTATACTGAAGTAAGTCCACAGGTTCACATTTTGTTAAACAACCTCGGCAAAAATTATCCATTATAAGCTTGAAGTCTTTAGTAACATGTTAGAAAAAATAAATATATAGAACACCGGGAATGTTAAAATGAAAAATGTTTAGCATAGTAAAACCCGATGAATATAGTTTGTTTTTGTTATGACTTTTCAAGTAGCCAGTTGCCAGATATATATACTGACAAAATTGTGATAATTTTGTGTATTTTCTTATAATATCGTTTATATCTTGAGAAATATTGGTCATATTTTAGTCTAAAAATAAAATAAGATAACAAAACGTTTAATATTAACCATACCAATATCTAGTTCTATTTCGATTAATAGATAATTTTTGGCTCTGACCGGAATCCGAATTAAATGGTGGGATCATCGATCATCAATCATCGTAATAAATTATGAATATGACACCTATAATTCTTATTAGATATTAAATACATAAAAAAATATGCGATTTGAGTTTGAAAGAAGAGAATGAAGTTAATATAAGTATATTTTTAACTGGCAACTATATTTACAATAATCAATTTATCATAAACTTTGACGTTATAATACGAGTTAACAACAGAAATCATCCGTCACAAATAAAAATAGATTAGTATTTATAATCAAGGCCGTATTAGTAAACAATGACGGAATATCTAATATTGTAATTTACAAAAAGACAAAATGGAGTCTACACTAGAAAATAATGTTGCTGATGTATCTCTTACCATTAATAGATCCATTAAATTTTTACATTTCAGCGACGGCGTTGAAGAGGAATTACAAGAAGAAAAGATAAGTGAACTTCAAAGTGCGCCAAATGACAATGAAAATGTAGACACTGTAAGTGACAAATATGTATTTTTGGCTTCACGCTTAAACCCGTAAATAAGGTGGGCAGAGGGATCCAGGGAACCTGGGTACCTTGTGTCTCTGTCCTCATTAAGATACTTTCGTTCCCCACTTTAAGTAGAATTGTAGGTGATACTCAACTCTACGCTTTGCCTTATTACCAGAGCAAGAAAATTAAAATATTTAATATTTCATTTTTTCGAGTGTGAATCGAACTCATGACTGTCGTTATAGTCACCCGTTCTGCCCCTGTGCCACAACTGCCCTCAAATTCAAGAGACATTTTATAGTTTCGTTTTTAATTATTATAAGTATAAATTATTTATTTTTTATTTGTTTTATTTGAAAAATTTGTTATGGTTAATTTATTTAAGAATTCATTTTTTTTTTAAATTCTTATAACAATATTATATTTGTTGTTGTAGAAAACTATGACGTGGGGTCCATGGTTATCATATTATGCTTGGAAATCTGGCAGTAAAGTTTTAAGTGCAGTAGATACTGCAGGTGAATCATTAGCAGGTTTGTTTGGAATAACAACTCCAAAATACCAAATTGAAATAAGTGAATATGAAAGGATGCAAGAAGAAAAGAAAAAACTGGAAGAAGAATCAACTGGATGGGTGCCTAAAAATACTGGAGGGGATGTGCCTTTAGTGATGAATGAACCAGTAAAAGATATTGAAAGAGCAGCAATTGCCTGAAATATTTTATTTGTATTTGCTTTTATTGTATTATGGTTAGAAAAGCTTTAAACATTTTTATTATATTTTTATAATTATAATCACAATTGCAATCAATCTTATTAATAAATGCACATAATATAAGTGATAATTTACAAAACTAACAAATTAGCAAACTTATTTATTATCCTGTTATAAATATTTTGTAAAAGTCTTAATCAAATTGGTATTTTATATTACATTATAATTTCCTTATTTTACTTTGTGTATCAATTATTATAGTTTAATGTAAATAATTCTTTAACAACTTGATGAAATGACTGCTGACTGTAAACTAACGCTAACTCTCTTTCAAAAGATTAGAATTACTATTGGCAGAATTTAACGCCACACTTTGCCTCAATACCAAAGCGAAGAAATAGAAATATAAATTTGAATAAATATTTCTTTTCCTCAAGGGATTGAATCCACGACCAGTCGCGTTCACACTTTGTGCCCCTCCGCAACGACTATCCTCGAAAATAATATAACTGGGTCAGAAACTAAAATATATTGAGTCTAAACTCATTTCAGATAATTAAGCATTATTTGTATTGTATAAATCACCTTTATAGTATTGATAGTGTAAAAGCTCCTTTATAGTAAGCAAATAAATAGCGACACCTATTGCCAGGTAAAGAAATTATGTACTTGAAATTTCGGGTTTGAAGCAGTGACACCTGCGTTCTTATGTAGTTACGTAGAGTTATTCATTTACCCAGCTAGATGGCTCTACAGTAAATATTTTATAGTTATTCATTTTGAAATGTATATTTACTATAATAAAATATTCGTAAATGGCTAATTAGAAGCTTTTTTTATTTAACTATTATCAATTCTTATTATTATTATTATAAAAACTAAAAATCTTAAAATAATTTACATGATCGATACATTACTACTGCAGGGCTAAATTATAAAACAAGAGAAACTAATTAATTGTTTTACATATTAAACCAAACAATACAAATAAACTATCATAACCGAATTTAAGTAAAAACTTTTTTTAATAAGAAATAGAGTCCACATTCCGCCTTTCTAACCAGATTATAAATTACACCTATCCAGCGAAACCTTGTGTCACAAGCGCCACTAATTCCACTATTGCATTTTCAACTTTATTTTTAGTGTAATAGAGTTTAAATTAATAATAACTTACCACACATGATTGTTTGTCATAGTTTAGTGTGTGATATGTCGAAATGTAAACGGTTCGAGCTGTGTCCGCAGATCAATATGCGTGTTGCGCGAGGGTGTTTAGCCTCGTGCGATTGGCCGGCGTGTGTGGGGCGGGGCCCGTGTGTGAGGCGCGGTCTGATGACGCCGAATTTTGGCGCCAAATCGCACGTTCCATTTTCAACATTTGCTGCTGGATGGACCATAGTGTTGGGGTTTTTTTTTTTTTTNCATAGTGTTGGGTTTTGTTTTTTTTTTTTGGGAATGATGCAATGCTTTCGTTGTATTGGTTTGGTATTTTGTTTATATTTTCTTTCATACTGTTGTTGTTTGTATTTTTTTTAGATGTAATTAGATGCATGCTTAATTATAGTATAGAGTTTGCTTGATTAATTATAATGCTTAATTATAATTATAATGCTTAATTATAGATTAGATGCATGCTTAATTATAGAGATAGTATAGAGGAAGATAGTTCAGCTTCATAGGTAGGTAGGTACAATTTAAAATGAAAGACATAAGTAATTTATTTCAGAATTTTATTAAAACCGTTAAATAATCTGTATTACCTAAGTTAATAAAAACACACACACAAATAAATAGGTAGATATATGGTAGATATTTATTAAACGAATTAGAATTATCCATAGTTATCTACACACACATACACAAGTACACTCAAAATTACACAAGAACAATTATTATCTACATGTAGCCTCACAATGTTTATTAATATAAATATTCAAATCATGAGAGATTAGCGTCTTTGGCGTCATCTTTTCTATATTTCAAAATATTTTTTTGATATCATTAGCCTTGAATGTCCAATCGTGAGATATTTCTTCATATTATCTAGGTACCTAGGTAGGTTTATATTGTAACTTTAGATTCTTTTATTTTTACTCTATCTATGGTTTTTATAAATATTGAAACTATGATTTACCATTTTAAGTATATTTGCTTTATCATGTAGGTCTCCCATCTACATGCCACTAGGTACTTGACGTTATTGTTATGGCGATTAGCTATTTTATACTAAAATTATTTAAAATCTCAATTTATAGGATAGATTAGTTGCAGAGGTAGTAAAAATTGCTAATATCTATCTACATATCATTCAGACATTTACCAGACATTTAGAAGTTTGGATCTACATTTTTGGTGCTAGGGAATAGTTAGGAAGACCTACGTCGTTGTTCTCGTGTAAAATTATTGCGTTCTGAAATGTGTTATCATAGGTACATTTACTAAAAGCAAAATAAAATGAAAAGAAACCGATTTAGTCTTTTGACACATTAGAAATAACCACAAACACAGACAATAAATCACACGAACCCATTTGAAATTATTTACGACGAACGCCATAATTATTAGCTAATTCAATAATTCGTTAACAGGTAACACTACAATGCGCCAAAACTTGTGTTACCAGCGCAAAAATTCACCCTAACTGTTTAAAATATTGCGAATAATAGAGGCGCGTGGTAAAACTTGTTTTCATTAAATGGAGTAGAATATCTGGTTNCATAACTTAAGCTAGAAAATATGTTGTTAACATAATTTAAAAGTACACTTAAAATTACACAAGAACAATTATTATCTACATGTAGCCTTACAATGTTTATTAATATAAATATTCAAATCATGACAGATTAGCGTCTTTGGCGTCATCTTTTCTATATTTCAAAATAGTTTTTTGATATCATTAGCCAATCTTGAGATATTTCTTCATATTATAAATAATTAAATTAAATAATAAATTAAGTAAATAATTGAGCAATTAGAAATAATTTACTTTGTTTTTTCTTTAATGGCATGTAATAATTGTATCAATTGTTGGTGGGCCTTATAAAGAAATAAATAAATAAATAATCTATTTATATATTGTAATTTTAGATTCTTTTATTTTTACTCTATCTGTTTTTTTTATAAAAATTGAAACTTATGATTTACCATTTGAAGTATATTTCTTTTATCATGTAGTTCTCCCATCTACATGCCATTAGGTACTTGACGTTATTGTTATGGCGATTCGCTATTTTATACTAAAATTATTTAAAAACTAAATTTATAGGATAGATTAGTTGCAGAGATAGTAAAAATTGCTAATTCCTATAATCATATACATATCATTAAACACGTCAGACATTTACCAGACATTTAGAAGTTTGGATCTACATTTTTGGTGCTAGGGAATAGTTAGGAAGACCTACGTCGTTGTTCTCGTCTAAAATTATTGCGTTCTGAAATGTGTTATCATAGGTACATTTACTAAAAGCAAAATAAAATGAAAAGAAATCGATTTAGTCCTTTAACACATTAGAAATAACCACAAACAGACAATAAATCACACGAGCCCATTTGAAATAATTTACGACGAACGCCATAATTATTAGCTAATTCAATAATTCGTTAACAGGTAACACTACAATGCGCCAAAACTTGTGTTACCAGCGCAAAAATTCACCCTAACTGTTTAAAATATTGCGAATAATAGAGGCGCGTGGTAAAACTTGTTTTCATTAAATGGAGTAGAATATCTGGTTTTTCTGGTGTTATTTTGCATAGATTCGCATACTGCGGCGAATTTGTAGTTTTTTATTGTCTAGTATTGAATCGTTCACGCTGTGTGATTGTAAATAAATAAAATCTAACGCTATTAACTTTCCTGTTACTGCTTTCCCGAAATTATCTTAATAATCTATGGATACATAATGACTGAAAAATAAAAATGATGTGTATTATATACCTACTTATTAAAGTACTTCCTAACACATAAATGTTAATTATAAAAAAACTTTTCTATTATATCGAGAAGATGTCTTAGGTCTAATTATCTACCTATAAAAAAATAAAAATATACCATCCATCATCATTTGCCTAATATGAGAAAAACTAATGAAAATTTTGATGTAAATGTAAAGTTTGAATACTTACATTTTTTTTTAGAAATACCTATCTTCTATTTCGGACTTTTCTATCTTTGCATTTATGATTTTCATCTACAAAATCCAGAATAAGATTCTATTACTTTTTTGTCTAATGATAGTTAATGATCATAGTACATATTATAAAATCACCTTTCATATTTGCAACGGTCAAATATTACTACACAAATAATAAGAATAACTAAATTTTAGTAAGAAGCTAATAGTAATATACCAATAGATTATATGAGGGCTAAGCTTAAAAAACAAAATTTAAATATTAATGTATCGATTATAGAGATGCAAATTGTATTGATGAGTTATTTTTATTATTATCATTCCTATTGATATACAAATGTAGCAGTTCCGATGCAATATTCAAATTTCTGCACTCACCTATACTTTATGCAAGGGTTTAACAGCAGATGTTCTACTTTTGCAATGTTGTTTATTAAAAAAATCTTTTGTGGCCATTTAAAAAAGTGAAACTTCCTAACAATGCGCCATGCAAATTAGAAAGGAGTTTGCATTGGAAGGGTATAAAGAATAATTCTTTGATTTGCAATTTTGATTGCTATTGCAATAGCAAATTCGTTTATATTTCTATAATATATAAGAAGAATGCAAATATTATTTTTATTTTATCATTTTTAAGGCACTATAGGCCTTATAAAAGTGTTATACAGGATAGAATCGGATGTACGGTGGAGGAAATTTGCATAAGCGTCGCGCACCTTTCCGCTTATCCTTTCTATGGCAGTTTGACTGACAGGGTTTAGCCTGAATGAAATTTGAATCAGTGATAAACCGGCATTTACTTTGGTTATGTATTAAATAGGAAGTATTTTTGGTGTACCAACTAGGTACTTACGTTAAGGTATATATAACGCAAAGTAAGAATTTGTATATGCAAATAAGTATAATATTAATTTAATTTTTCAATCATAAATAAGTAAACTATAATCATTATTGTATTATCAAAAAGACACTACACACTAATTATATTTTTACATTTACCTTTTCGTGGTTTGAACGTCTGAACGGAAAAAAACGGAGAAAATGAAAAAATGGGAATGTCGAACTGAACGAAAAAAATGATAATAAACGAAAACGGAGACAAACATGGACAGGAAGTGAAGAACGGAGTGACTTAATATTGTATTATCGCTACATAATCCGCTAAATGGGAGAGATTGCGCTTGCTTATTTTTTATACCTAAAAATCTAAATAATTTTATGTATGAAGTTAAAATATGTTTTTTATGGGTGAATAAATATAAACCTAGATTATAGTATAACATAATAATAATTTTTATGTTATATACTTACGCCCTAAGCTTATTTATTATACACAAAGCTTTTCTATCTTTAGAACTTTTCTACAAGTAAGTCTATGTGTAGGAATAAAAAGCGATTGTTTTTTTTTAAAGATTTTATTACAGTAAAATTAACAATAACTTCAAAGAAAAGAAAACCTTACTAACAATTTTAAAAATAGTTCTAACTTAGAATTTGTTATATGCATTCGTAAAATATCTAATAAATTACTTTAAATAAATATTTAAATTAACACACATAAAATACAGAAGAAATATATTTTGAAAATTTATCCAAATATTAGCACAAATTATAAAAGCAATCAATTAACCTTAAAATTTATATGCAAATCAAACAAAAACAAACGAATCTAATATATCAAACCAACAAAAACGCGGAAATTCATCACAAACAAATGCATTACATAGAACTGGTTTCGTTATAAAAAAAAATTTGCAAACCGGTACCGAAGCCCTAAACTGACGGGGGGACACTTAAAAACTTTTAATACGAACACAATAGCCGGACGGACGTTTCGGGCGGGTACTGACCAATACAAAAGGCATACTAGCCGATTAATTCGCTTCACAATGACCAAGGGTCCCAAAAGGTTACATTTAGGTTAAGGGTCAGTAAGGGTTACTGGTAAATAGACGCGTATGCCCCACCAATGCAGAGGGAGTGACGGCGGCGACGCAGTTACCAAACATTCGGACATTGCACTGGGTTTGTAAAATTTATGGGGTTTTGGAGATTTGAAGTGAATGTTTTAACGAGGTTAGATTTTTGTCTGTTTATTCGTATGGAAACTTTGCGTTTATATTGATGTTTGGATTTCATATCGATAGAAGGTTGGTTTATACTGTAAAATAAAAATAAATCAGATTTTTAAATTTTAATCTAGCTTTACTAGCTTTTTTATCTATTTTATCTTTGAGACTTTTGAACATAAATTTATATAAATTTTCACCCGAATGGAACAGACATGTCGTTTATTACCAATATTAGGTACAAAAAGAAATGTAATTTAAAATATAACTACCTACAATATCAAATTTAAAAAAAAACACTTTAAATTATATATTTTTTTCAATAAAGTTCGTGGTATAGGTAGAGCTTATACCCTATGTATGCACGTAAGAAGCATTGCTTATGCTTATTAAGCAGGTATCAACGTTTATTAAGCTCTATGAAAAAGTGGTCTATTTATAACTTTAAGCTTTTTTAACAAATTATAAAAAAATATTTTGAGTAACCTTAAAGTAAATACTTACACATATAATATTTGCAACAAAAAAAAATCGGTCAAATACCAGTCAACTGATCAATGCCTCCAGAACTCGGCGGAAAATGGGGAACGGAGGATCTCAACACTAGGATCCCCTCCCCGGCATACAGCGTGAAGCTAATTCATTTATATCATAATTTAATTACTAAGCTAAGCTAAGTTTTAGTTTTTAAGCTTTTTATAACAGAAAATGAATAAGAACTTCATAAAAAGAAGACCAAAAACACTAAACTAGAATTCGAACTAAAATCACGTACTGATACTTACCTATCTATATCTATATAAGTAAGTATACACAGTATAAAATCAAATAAATCTAAACCATTGTCACACGAAGTCAATAGAGTAGAGAGTTAAGGACTCTTGACACAGCCGACGTCGGCAGATGAAATGGGAACGATAGTTATCTGTCCAAATAAAGCCCCTGGAATGTTGGAGCGCGGAGTGTGAAATTTGCAGATAAAATCTATGCTTTTGTATTTTGACACAAGATATGACTGTATTATGATGATGATGCTTCGCTGGAGGAAGCTGCAGTATTTATTAATTATTAGATTATGCATGAATCAAATGGCAAAATCGTAAAAACGATGTGACTATGACGTAGGAATATCGAGGGCCGTATGGCCTCGGCCCACCCCAGAATAGTGTTGTGCCCAACGTACAAATATTAGTAACAAAATATTTTACCCGAAAACTTAAAATAATAGAGTTGAATATTTGTCATGATAAAAACATAAAACTTTAAAAGAAACGGTCTAAATATCACTTTTTAAATAAGCTGTTATCTATATATATATTTAGGTATAGGTTAATGGATGTTGTAAGATAGCAAAAGTCTTGTGAAACTTTGTTCCAGAACGGAACTCCACTTTCCACCTAAGAGAAACATAGATTTTTTTAAATATTTATTTTACAGATACATTTTACTTTAACATTATATTATAATTAAACATTATCTGTATTTAAGAACATAATTCCAAACACAAATCCAACTTTAACACCGCTATAACGAAGCATCACGAACCGCAGTAGCAAAAGCTTTTGTGCGTATCACTAAATTAAATAAAAAAACGTATTCAATGGACGTGTCTAACCCTTTCACTATGCATAAAAAGACCAATTTTATATTCGACCCCGGTGTCTCATTTCAATAAAGTGTAATAAAAAAAAAGATAAAACTTTTTTACCCACGATTCTTTGGGGTCATATTTTTTATGGGGTTGAATCCTTAATTTGCAACAAGGTGCATCGCAGGCAAAACAGGGGATGCTCAGAGATTTAAATGAGTTGTAAAGGGTTGCTGGTTACCGGTTATTTTTTCCCATCACTCGACAAAAGATGTTACTCTTGCTTGACATTGATGTGTCAAAAATATTGAATCGATTGTTCATTGATTATATCATCGATATTTAACTAGTCTTTGGTTTATGAAGTTGGCTAAGAAAAAAATATATTACTGCGACAGTTTTATTTTCTGTAAGTTAAACTTTCAGTTTTTATACTTCCTATATTATGTGAGGTCATTGGAGAAAATTTAGTTTTTTTATTTAAAAGTCATCGTCTATCGTATCTGGCCAAAAGGGAAAGACGTGTAATTTCATTAGTAATTAAAATATTTATTCAAGTTTAGATTGATCGAACCTATGATAATTCTTTCTAGTACCACATTCTTCTAACTGCACCGCCGCAACCTCGTCAACACTTATTCAAATAAAGCAAATTATAACAATTTCCTCGACGATGTAGAGCGTTGTCGCATGTTGCTAATTTATTCTGAATGAGTTTACTATTGTTAACCGACTTCTTACATTCTACAATGAAAAATAAATATCTATTTAATTTACAATTTTTTTACAACTTCATAATATGCATAAAATAAAAAAAAGAAACAATTAAGGATTTTAAAAAAATAGTAATTTGTTAATTATAGTTTTTTTTAATATTCAAAATACTGAATTGATACATCTTAACTTTAGTATAGGTATTTATTGATAGGTCATTTATTTAGTAGGCAATAAATAAAAAAAGAAAAAACGAAAATATTCTTAATATTTTTATTTTGCAGCATACAAGGTTTAAAAAAATTGAATGAATGAACTATAGTAACATTTAAAAAAAAACACAAAAAACTACAAGCTAGGGCTACCACATACCCAGCTAAAAATAACCAGGCCATGCAAATCAATGCGTTTGCAAGTCAAGGGATGCCTAATGACATGAGCGACCCTAATACCGCCCGTCCCAGTTATCTTACCCTTACAGCGTATCTTCATATATACGAGTAGGTAGTATGAAGGTGTGATAAGTTCTTTTGAAAAGAGTCCCTATGTGATAACATGGTATTGTATTTATATGTTTCTTATTTTAGATTTGAGATGTGCTAGTTCAATTATTAATTTGAATGCAATGAAAATGTAACACAGATTGAAAGAAATGAGAAATATTTCTATTATATTTGTAAATTCATTTTTTTTTTAGTTTCACACTTTATCCTGTATATAGCAGACTAGGCAGAGGGTGTTAAGACACTACGTTCCTATTAAGACATTCCCGTTCCTCAAATTTCTCCGAATTCTGGAGGTATTGTGTGTTGAGTGACGATATTAACGCCGCGCGGAATTAATTCCGTTACTCAACTCACAATACATCCAGAATTTTTTTATGAAGTGTAGGTACTAGTAGGTACATACCTACATTTTCTTATTACATTTTGGACTCCAACGTATCCCTTGAATCGAAGTCTAAAATTTATTTACGAAACGCGTTATAATTGATTTAATTTATCAAACCTATTTTTTTATTATGTATTTTTTTAACTTTACGCTGTATTCCGCATACATCAGGGTAGGCAGAGCGAACCCAGTGTTAAAACACTCCGTTGGGATTATGGGCTCAATTGATATTCGAGGAAAGGAAATATTTAATATTTTCATTTCTTCGCTCTGCTACCAAGACAGCGGTTGATGCGGGTTCCGCCATTCAACATGCAACGGGAAATGGGGAGTGTCTTAACACCAGGTTCCCTCTCAAACTCTCAGCGTGAGACTGAAAAAAAAAAAACATACAACTTCTGAGTTTTAATTTAATCTCCTCACATTAAAATCAAATAAAACATATATTAGACAAAGCCTGGCCTCGCTCAGCACCAGCGTAATTTTTGCTCGTATCACAACTAAGAGTGTGTCGTAGTGGAGTATCACTCGCAGGGTAAATATAAACAGTGGTGTTTGCAATCAGTCGGTAATCACGGATCGCGTGGTCGTATGTAGGTAGTGGGTAGGTAGGTACCTAGTGGGGGGTAGCGTCAGTAAAATAGTTTTGTTGATTTTATGTATGTATTTTTTTTATTATAAGATTTATTTTACAATTTTTAGTATTTGTTAGTAATTTAGTCATAAGAGCATATGTAAATGCGAAAAAATAAATAGAGGTCGTCGCTGCGCAGAAACACAGGCGTGTGACTGTATATACGACGGTTGTGTATTCGATTCCCACTCCGAGGAATTATATATTTAATATTCCATTTCATCATTCTGTTAACGAGGCAAAGCGCGGCGTTGAGTTCCGCCACACGCACAACAAACAAGAGTTCGGTTGAAAGTGGAGAACAGAACGGGTTCGTTTCTTCTGGAAATTATAAATTAAATAACAGTTAAAATAAGCGCATATAATAAGTGCAATTTGTAATAAATTTAAAAAAACTTTATATTTTGTTCATTCTAACAATCCAAATGACATTCCTTTTCAAACAATACAAATAATATCTACAAAATGATGATCAGAAAAATATTTTAAACAAATAAATACAAAAACTACCTGCATCGAAGAACAAAATAACAGCATAACTAAGAAATGATAGCAAATATTCAATAAAAACATACATATTCTACATATATAGCGTCAATTTACTCTGCAATCCGTACTTTAGATACCTGAGCATCACAAGCGGGCAATTTTAGAGCTCTGTCCTGTACAGGATTTCCCTTTGCGACGTGTGCCTTCAAACAGGAAAATGTTACCCCCTTGCCAGCCTCCCTCGCTGCTTAGTTGACGAACAAAGATCGTGGTGGAAGTCATAGGAGGTAGCGGTTTATATTTCCTTTAATTATAAAAAAAATATTTTAGGTCAGTTTATGTTGATGTAAATGTTAATTTTTATTGTGTATATATTAGGTATATAAATATAACAACAATATTAATTCGTTATGTCGAATATATGTTATAAGAGAACTAGCTTCGTTTTGATAGAATAAATCAGGATTATGATTCAACTGGAGAAAACGTACTTTTGCCCCTATATTATGACGACCACTAAATACTATGACTATATATACTACTACTAGATATACTGTACGACTGTACGACTATACGACTATATACTGTAATAGTTAAGTGTAATTTGTTCTAAAAATCTGATTTCAGCATCAGTCAATTTAAGTACTGAGTTTCTCCTTTCGATCTTTTTTTTCAATATAATATTAAATATCATACATTTCCTCAACAAATATCTTTACAGATCACAGCTTCGATTTTTCTCGAATAGGTATACCTACATATATTTATTTCATATATAAAAAAATAAACTACTCACATTACGTAAGCATTGGGACTATAACATTTGAACCATACGCCTAAATACGCGCACCCACCCTGCTTAGGCGACCAAACAGGGTGGCTATGTACTATCATGATATATAGTGCCCCTTAAACTTAAACGGATTACCTTTGATATATTACGTACATTCGCAATTCAATCTCGGATAGTTGATATAGCGATTGGTTTTGGAGACGGAGAGAGAGAGAGAGAGAGTTATTAACGATATGCTTTGATCAACAATCACCGATTTTTAGTAGATAATAGTTGTGAAGTCTAAGTGGAAGTATATTGAATTATGTAATATTAGAATTTTTAATATAAATTAGGAGACTACAATTAATTAAATATGTATGTAATGAAAGATATTATTTCTAGTAAAAGTTATGAGAAAATACGCGGCTCACAATTTTCATTTTGTAAGACAGTTCATGAAACAATTTGTACCTACATACGTGTTTGTTGTATATTTACAGGGTGTACGTTTAAAGAAAATACAATTAAATATAACCTTCGTAAAATTTTATGTTAGCCGTATTATTTTCTTTTAGCTTAATGCTATAAAATTATCAAATGAAATCTGGGAACCTAGTGTTAAGATACTTTCCCACTAAGGCACTCTGAAGGGGAACGATGAATTCTGGAGACAAAACGTGTTGAGTGGCGGAACTCAATGGATTGTATAGATTTCCTTGGATGAGAATCGAATCTAAAACTTGTCGCGTATAGTCGCAAATTTGTGCCCAAACTATAATTTTGTTAGTTAAAACAAAAAAAAACACAATCTAAAAGGTTGTATTAATGTAAGTATTCCATAATATGGAACGTAGTTACGTTCAATTGCTTTTACCATTTAAAAAAAATATTACACATAATTCATTTTGTTGGCAATTTTTTATTAAATGGGCATATTGCCGCTTTTCATAGATTTTGCGTAAAAGGTTTAAAAAATGAATTAGACATTCCATCGCAAACAAATAAATTTAACTTTTTATATATTAACAACATTTGTCATTTTATTTATCATCTGTGCAACACACAAAGGGACTCTCCATCTCTTATATCACTAACGCTTTATCATTCACAACGAGGAAGCCTTTCATATTAAGATATATCCAAAGTAAACAATGCCTTTAGAATCTTGGAGCGCCATCGTTTTCATTACTATTTCTACACCATTTCACTGACACAGGTGGGCCTTAATGGCGTCGCCCTCAAGTTTAGCAGAGCCTGAGAGCTGAGAGCAAGCCACAACAGAGGGGTGTATCACACGTCCTTTCATCACTTGGTAAGGAGCGAAGGGCATGCGTTGAGGTTTGGGAAGGAAATTCTTCTTGGATGTGGTACTTGGTGTAGCATTTTGGTTATTTTTTTTAATGGGGCGGAGTGTTTCATCTGCCTATTTTGCTGTTTGCAGGATTCAGGGTGAAGCTGATTTTTATAAGTTAAATGTTGTGTTTGTTTTTCTATAGGTGTTACTTTTTCTACAACTATGTTGATAGTCTTGTGTGATAGGAAAAGTATTTGAATAAAACATTTACAATGTATACATTTACACAATTTGTAATAAAAAGTATAAGACATTTAGCGCTCTTTTGGTGAATGACAGTTTTTTTTAAGGAAAATAAAATATATGCGGATAGAATTTCAACAAAATTTGATGGGAAATTCAAAAAGTGCAAATACGTCATTGTTGCACGAAACACGCTAGTTTTATACAACAATGACGTATTTGAAACTGTTACAAATTAAAATAGATATCGATAATATGATATAAAAATTACAGTGTTTTAGCACTACATTCTTTCTATAATGCTAAGAAGAGATACAATGCTTGAAGCTAAAGAAAATAATAGTAAATATTTCCTTACGTATATAAAAAGTAATATCCATTATACCCTACTTCGACGATGCAGTACACAAGCCGTGTAGGAGGAGGGTGGGACGCGCGTGGACAGGCATTCGAAATGAAGAGTACTCCACAACTAGTCTGTCTGTCCTCTGTCATCTGTTTGTATGGCGATGGACTCTGGTATGTTTTCTCTAGATCATCATTACGAAATGTACTGGAAATAAACACTGTAAAGATGGTTAAAAATATGTTGAAATAGCGCGGTTTGACTATAGGCGATTTTTTAAATATATTTTTCGTGTATAAAGTTGTTTTGTTTACTCAGTCGGATTAGACAAATTTGGGCATTGAGATAGGTATTAAATGTCTAAAAGTAAATTTATTCGCTAGACCAGCTAAAGGGAAAGAAAAAGAATACTGCTCAAAAAAACTCCCTATCTTAGTAAATAACTTTTGCTTATATGCAAAAGTTTTGGTTTAAGTAAAAATTATTGAAAATTAGTTCCGCCTGTCAACCAACCGAAACCGAAAGTAATAAAAAAGAAGAATTAAAAATTCTTGAAGAGAGAACAAGTAAGTATAGGATGAAGATTTAAAAATATTAGAGTATTATTAGAAAAATTACAGAATCTTATTCCATATTATGTAATCCAGTGTAGAACGAGGGTAGTGTCGTCCTCATATCTCAGGATCGCAAGCGTCCCACCCGACTTACGGCGGACAGCGTTTATATTGAAATACCCTACCGAATTCATGAAACAACATCGTGAGCTGTAAGCGTATTCTCATCCCTTAGTAAAATATTAAAACATATAGATATGTATTTAAATTGAGCTCGTAGGATCACAAGCGGGATTCTCACTAGAGGAAATTAATATAATAAATATTTAATTACCTTGAGTAGAAATCAAACCCACAATCTGTCACGTTTACAGTTATATGCTTGTGTACCTGCACGACGTTAACTGCTACTTCAGCTTCACGCTGTATCCCGCATATAGTATGGTAGGCAGAGGGAACCTCGTGTTAAGACACTCCGTTCCCCACTTTCTGCCGAATTCTCGAGGCATTGCGTGTTGAGTGGCAGAACTCAACGCCGCGTTATCTGTTAACTGTTACTTAAGCAGAGGTAAAAACATTTTTTTAAATGATTAAATTTATCAGTTCCAAGGCAGTTTTTTTATCTCCATATTGTTATGTAAATAAGAAAATCAGCTGTAACATGGAACTTGAACTCATAACCATTGCAGTCAAAGCAATATAAACTCCAAATTAAAATTTAATAATGATACCTACATATTCTTCAAATGAACGAATAAACTACAATATTATTTCCAAATGATTTCGTCACGGACGTTTGATTAGAGAGCTCCCCAGCACACGTACTCGTAGGTAACTTTAAGATGTTACGTTCAACCCTTGTTTGTGTTCAATTACGGATTAAATATATGGAATATTGTCTTAAGTGTTTCTAAATTAAATATCTCGGTGGTGTTTTTGATTATTATTTTTAAGAGGTAAAAGATATATAAAGATATAGCATTTAAGTTTTCTGTTTTAAAACTAGACTCCTTAGAGCAGTATCTACCTAAAAATTCTAGAATTATTACCTCTATCATGACAAAAAGAAGATATAATTGCTAGGTTAAAAGAAACGACAAGTTTATCCTTTTTTTAATATATTAATAAATTAACAAAATAACAATTGCATAACTTAAAACTAAACGTTCTTAGCTCGGCTTCCACCAAAACGAGTTAAGCCCACATAAGTATTTTTAACCTAAATCTATTACTTCGTACGAAGGTTCCACACAAGTTTCAGCCATAAACAACAGAACGCTCGCTATTTACATTCAGGTACTGGTGCCCTGGTACAGACAATTCGCGGTGTGTTGCCATAGCGACGAGCAAGATGGCCGACGTCTGCGGTCCCAACTTCGTAGAGTTCCAAATTGTTAGGATATTTTAGAGCGGTGTGTGTAGGATGCATAATTACATTATGTACGGTGGCTATGTATGTACCGTTCGCACTAATTACTGGTAGCGTCAGCAAATGAAGCTAGTAAAAAATTGAAAAGGTTATGTTAAGATAAATTTCTACTTTAACAAATGTTTTAGACATACATACATACGTTTATCATGATTTTTTATATATTATTACAAATGAATTATAAGTCTTAATTTTATTTAAAAAAATCGGCTCCACGCTGTATCTAGCATACACCAGGTGAGGCAGAGGGAACCTAGTACTACGTCACTCTAGCGTCGACACGATAGCGAAAAAATGAAAATAAAAATATCAATAAATAATTCATTTTCTCAGGTAAGAATCACACAAACAACCAGTCGCGTTTGTATTCATACATTTGTGCCCCTGGCGCCACCATTTTTTTCCACGATATTATAACTTACTTTTTACATTTTACAAAAATACATAGCAAATAAAACAGAATAGTGTAATCAAATTGACAGTAATTACCTATAAAAATAACAGTATAATTAATATGTATTTATATTAAAACATACAATTCATATCACCTCAGCGTACTTCATTTGAAATAAAAAGAATCAAACAAATAAAAAACATTTAAAAGTATTTCACATACATGCTGACCGTACCAACTCGCTAAAGGATTAGTTAAGGAGGATTTAATAAGAGTTCCTTAGATAAGTGTAGCGGGGCTCTATCTAATACTCTTCAATTTGAACACCTTGAGCTAAGCTTAATTATTAATGCAAGAACTTTGACCAAACTCATGCATTCGTTATATTGATACTTTATTACTTTATTAGAATACGTTTTTTATCATATATATTTTTAAAAAATGTTTTTGTTGGAGATTTAAAATTTTTGGTTGTTGGAACATGATATTTCCAGTCTTATAGTCTAAAATAAGGAGTATTTACGAAAAATGTAAATTATCTATATATATAAAATCGAAAGGTCACTCACTCATCACGAAATCTCAGAAACTACATGTGCTAGGAATCTCAAATTTTGCATGGACGTCACTTATAGGACGTAGGTATTCATGGAGACAGAAATTAATAATAACGTAGTTCACGCAGGCGAAGCCGCGGGCGGGCCGCTAGTATATATAAATATATTAACTGGTAGAATTGTATCTACAGTCATCGCATCTAGTAATAAGTCTTAAACATCTCTCCACCCAACACTGACGTTACGTAACAGTGTTTTATGGTAGCTCGTTTTATAGTAAATTTCAAGGTGACATGAGTCCGCATTCGTAATCTACGTATATTCTCCCCATAAAGAGTTGTGTAAAAGTTTTAAGGAATTTTAATATTAGACTACGTTTTGTCGCGATTTTGTCTGTTACCGTGGAAATTAGTTCAAGAATTTCCAACATAATAACCTACCTTTTAGTTAATTCTTATTAAATTCAAAGACTTAGCTGATATTAATGTGGCTCAGTTATTATTACTATGTTAAATCAAACGTTAAGGTGTTAGCTATAAATATCTGATAAAAATTACATTAAATCAGCCTTACATGAAGGAAAAAGGTATTTATCTACTAAGTTAAAATAACTCTTTTTTTCTAAATTAAGACTTATTTCTTTATAACATAATTCTTATATAACATATTTATTAACCACATAAACATTTTACATATTTATAAGATAATTATATTGTTCATTATGAAATATATACCTAAGTAAAACAAAAGCCGTCATTTCATACATATATTGATTCAAAATTAATTACAAAATAATAATTTCATTCCATAAATTATTATACCACGCATCATGTTAATCCATCAACAACAGGGTTTTGTAAACTCGGAGGATTACTCCTAACACCGGATATGGCTGTAAAACAATATACATATATTATATATAGTACAGTGGGACGAAGTGTGGATGCCCACTCGAAGAAATTTATTTAAATTTATATTTCCATTTCTTCGCTCTTGTGTCGTGGCGAAACGCGTCGTTGAGTTCCGCCACTCAACAAGCAAACTCCAGAATTCGGCGAAATGTGGGGAACCAAATGTTAACACTAGGTTCCCTCTGCCTACCTCTATGAGCGGGATACGGCGTGAAGCTGATTTATATCATATATAATACAGAACTTCTTTAAACCCTCGAGACAACATGTATCGTATATTATATAAAACAAAAAGCCGGATATTACTATCCGGATCATCCGGCATCGACCGGTGTATATGACAATGTGATGTACATTTAGTATGGATAACCAACGGATATTATAAGGCTTCTGTGAAAGAAGGATATTAAAACGATTTATGTTAGATTTTATAGGAAATTTGTCGTCTGTATGTTAAAATGTGGAAAATAGTGTTGTTGAAAGTTGTTGTTTAATTTAGAATGAGGTTTTAATTTGTCTTTTAAAAAAAATGTCATAGTTATAAATTTGAATTCTAATCATATTCATATTAACACATATTTCGCAATTAATAAAATAAATAGTAAAGGCCCACGTTTATTCGTATTATATCGTAAATGTAATTATGTAATTACAATATAACAACAAACATCTAAAATTGCTTTCATAACCGACATAATCTCTAGCTCATATATTAAACAATAGCTATTAAGAAACAATTATACAGCACATACTATAATATTAACGCCCAAAATCGTAATTTCCAGTAAACTAAGGTAATAAAACTTACGAAACCCTTACACAACTCGCAACACAATTACTTCTAAGCACATTCGGCCCCACAAAGGTTCCCTAAACGCCGAATTTACCCACTCCCACCCCCAGGGAGTCACCCCCTTCGCCGGGCTCACGTCTATCCATTTGCCAGCTAGTTCCGAGCTAAATTAATTTCAAAGCTCCTTATGTTACGTGCCTTGCGGCTTTACTTTGAATGTGTGCGACCTGAGCTCGTGTGTACTTTCGGAAGGCTTAACTGTATACATACGTACATACATATATCAGTATTATATAATATATATACATATAATATATATTGGACAGTAAGTCTTGTCTTGTTAAGGGTTGAATTAGAGGGTATAAATTAGTCAGGGTAAATGAGCCTCCCAGTCTAATGCCTATAGGGTTTCTCCAAATAAACATTGATGTCTGTTTCGGATAGTTTGGAATTAAAGCTTTTGTGGCAGTTTATGTGTTTTAATCTAAGTTTCTGTTAACTTCTAGTATATATATAATTCTCTATATTATGTTTATTCTGTTTGTTTGTATAAGTAACATTTAGTGTGTACTTATAGAATATATGAGTAATGACGAGTTCATTAAGACGTAGTATGAGAAATTTAAAATGATTATAAAGAGTTTGATTTGTACTTTTTCTGTTAAGAAAAGACGCAGCGTTGAGTTTCGCAATCCGCAAAAAACGCAATTTCTTAAATTCGGAAAATCAGAGAACGTAAGTATCTTAGCATTAGGTTCGTTCTGGTACTACAAGTAGGAAAACGTGTAAAAAATCAAAATAGATTTTATTTGAAACAAACAAAAATTATTTATGTCAGCATAAAGTTTACATATTCTTATTGCACTGCTATTTACAACATTTTTCTCCACAACGTTTCATAATGAAAAGGTTCCCACTTGAAAAGTCCTTTACATTTTACATCTATGGGGGTCGAAATTAAGTATTTAGTTCCAAAAATTCTTACATATTTTATGAAGCAGTGCAAAAAGCGATGTTTACCTCATCGTAAGTAATTCTCGACTTCGCCTCCCAAATCTCCACATGCTCTCGCATAATAAACCTACAGCGATACAGAGCGGATATTACGTCGGCCTACACGGATACATGTTTTATATTAGAAACTCGTGTTAAGTATGAAGTGGAAAATGTTTATCTGAAAGAGAAACTTAGAAGTTATGTAATATTTTTCCTTATGTGGCAGGGTAGGTAGAGAGCCTGGTGTTATGACACTCCGTTCTGCAATTTCCGCAGAATTTTGTAGTGGGCCTTTGTCTGGACACCAGAGTGAAAAAATTAAAATCTTGAATATATCATTTTTTCGAGTGGGAATCGAACCCACAACTTATCACGTTTACATGCTTGTTGCCCCTGCGCCATAACTAGCCTCAATGAGTGAATTGTCTAAATCAAAATATTGAAAAAGATATAGAAATTTAATAAAATATAATATAACATATTTCAACGGATTTCAGAACTTAAACAATTTGGAAAGCACAATATTTATTTAAAGGGCAGTCACACACGTTTCATGTCAGTTTTTAAATTCAATTAACATATCCTTGGCTGTCACCAGCCCTTCTATTCATTCTAAATATCGCGATCAAAGAAATAAACGGAGATTAATTTGCGCTCTCCGTAAACAATGAAACGTAGAGTATAGAAAGGGTAACGACAATAGAGTTTTAGTCTAAAACTCTGCATGTGACTCAAACCCATTGTTTTAAGCAATTGTGACCTTAAAACAATGCTAGAATTAATTCAATGCAACGCTTTTATTTTCAAATTGAAATCCACCATTATTGGTCATTCATTGTATTTGAAAACATGAATAATTAACTGGATCGAATTTTGCAGTATGTATTGCCGACATTTTTATTATTAAAAAAAAAAAGATAGCATATCGATACAAAACAAATAGCACAATAGAATGTTGTTTTCAATATTAGAAAAGCATCAGCTATAAATGAGTTTTAGCTTTTAAATTAATGATCATTTATTCTTCTATTTATTTAAAAAAATATTAGCTACACGCACACAGCAGAGTAGAGGGAATCTATTGTTAAGACACTCCATTCCTCATTTTCCGTCGTATTCTAGTGGCATTACGTGTTGAGTGGCGGAATTCAACACCGCGTTTTCTTTCGACACTAATAGTAAAGAAATAAAAAATATATTTTAAAAATTACTTCATTTTCTCGACTGGGAATCGAACCTACAATTAGTCGCATTTACAGTCACACATGTGCTCCTGGCCACGATTAACCTCAAATTAATCCTATCCTCTTATTTTTATATCTTGGATATAAAAGCCTATTGTAAATAGTAATCAATCTGTAACTTAATATGTAATTAAAAAAAAAACATTAAATAATCCGTTTCATATGAAAATGAAAAGAGAGAGAAAAAAAGGAAAGAAAAATAAATAAATATAATTTAAAATTGCGGCAATTTTTATTTCGCGGCAGCTGAATCGTGGTATAGCATCAAAAAGTCCACCAGAGCGGAATATACAGTTCGTCAAATGTTAATCACAGGTATTATACATTATGGTTCAAATATCAAAAGTATAGCTGGCATGAGATTTTTTACTCGCCAAATGAGAAAATCGCTGTTTTAATATAAGTACGTGGGGACGTTTTCTTTATTTAGAAAAGATAGATACATTTGGGAATATCTTACCTCGAGATAAATACCAGAGCGAAGAAACAAAGATATTAAATATTTCATTACCTCGACCGGGAATCGAATTCACAACCTGCCTTGTTTACACTTTGTGCAACTGCACCACGACTGGCCTCTAATAATAAATTTAAGTAATATCATTATTCTATTACAATAAGATATTGAAATAATTTTCCCGTAAAAAATAAATAGAAATAGAAACAAGAAAGTCTCTATTCGGAATTAGAATTCACAGTTAACTCATACGTCGCAGTGCCGCCGTGCTCGACACAAAGGATGATTGGAAACCATCGGGAAGTAGGGCGACATATATCTCCTACAATTTGTTATAGGAGTGCATTCAAAAATTCTATTTTCCGGAACTACTATAGTAGTACCTAGTAGTACTTTTTACGATATATGTGAAAGCTGAGAATGTTTTGTGAAAATTATATTTATTTATATTATCAAAAAATACGTTTACATTTCCATTTCTTCGCTCTGGTGTCGTTGAGTTCTGCCGCTCAATACGCAATGACTCCAGAATTCAGCAGAAAGTGAGGGACGGAATGTCTTAACACTAGGTTATATAATATTCTTTATTGCACCAAATATACATAAGAAAACAATAAAATACATTTAGTTCACAAAGGTGGACTTATCTCTATAAGAGATCTCTTCCAGCCAACCAGTGGAAGTGGATGAGTTACAAGTAGCGGGTAAGATCATAGCACAATTAAGTTATTACTGTAAACATTTAGTTAATTGAGCACAAACAAAACAAAATACACATATTATATTATAATATAATATATAAATACATAATTTAAACAAATATATATGTCGATATACATATACATACTATATAAAATATATAGATGTTTCATACATACACATATATATACATATAGTTATATAATAAATATATAAAAAAAATGAAAAATACATAGATATATAAGATGAAAATGTGGAAGTAATCATAATATGAAGTTTACGAGTTTAAGGATGCGAGCAGATATTTTTTAAGTTGGGATTTAAAGGATATTATAGATGGACTTCTCTGGATAGATTTAGGAAGTAGGTTCCCTCTGCCTACCCTGCTGTATGCGGGATACAGCGTGAAGCAAAAAAATATATACGTAAAATGGCAGTAAATGTGATTTATATTTATTACATTGTAGGTATATGGCGTATTTATAGGTAGTTAAACTATTTTTTATTTAAAGTTCTAGTTGTTATTGAGAATATTGTCTTAAATAATTACGATTAAATATCTGTAGATATTTTGGTTTTGAAAATTAGTATCAATTAGAATAATTTTGCTTCTATTTAGATACTGAAAATATTAAATGGTTGTTTTGAATCTGTGTCTATTATACCTAATCATTTTAAGTTTGTATTCGTTCTTATTTTTTACAAGATACCAGTGTCAGGACACTTCGTTTTGCCAGCGTGGCGAAATATAGGTGTATATAATTGATTCCCCCAATTGAGAATCGAACCCATAACACGTTCAACTCTACCAAGCTCTACCATGATCAATTCTTCTCATTACGCGTAATTTTTCTATATACCTTATTTGTCATAGTTATATATCAAAAGAAGACATACATATCCCCATAACTTGTCTTATAAAGTAATACCGGTGGTTTGCCCTGAAACATCTAGCATCATCAACATCAAAATTAGTTATTTAATCTTTATGTTTAATAGCATAAGGGTCATATTGTAATGGCCAGGAAAAGTTTGCAGAACGAGATTAGTTTCTATCTTATTGTGGCAGAGATATATTGGTCGCTCGACACCCCTCCCTGGGGGTAGTGGACTAACTAAATAACTCTGTACTCTCTGTTCTGTTGCATTTGAAATATTTATTATGTAAGTCATGTTTTTTTTTGTTTTTTTTTTATTATATGGTGAATATGTTAGAACTATTCGGGATTTTTTTTCAATTGTGTTATTATTTATTTAATTGTTGTTATTTATTTAAAAAATAGCTCAGCTTTGTGGAAATATTTTTCTTCTTGCTTCTATGAATTTTAGATTAGAACAAAATAATTATTGATCGAGGCCAGTGGGTTCGATTCTCACTCGAGGAAATGAAATAATTTATATTTTCACGAATTTTCATTTTCACGGAAACGAGGCAAAGCGCCTTGTTGAGTTCCGCCATTCAACACCCAACACCTACAGAATTCAGCTGAAACTGGGGGATGGAACTGTCTTAATGGGAATGGAGTATCTTACAACTAGGTTCCCAGGTACCCTAAGCACTGCTATGAGCGGGATACAGTGTGAATCTAAAAAAAATATAAACAGCGTCGAGCTTTAACACTTAGTGACAAATATCAATCACTACGTCTTATTTGTGCTTTTCGTATAGTATGCTCCAAATAAACATCACACTATATATTATCCAAGTGAAACAAATGAAGCTGGGAATTGTTGGCATGGGATTGAACACGCTGTATATACTCTAAATATACTAAGAAGCTAACGACATGTTCTTTATAGGTATAATATTGCTTTGTACTATCATTATTGAATGAAAAATGATTGTTTAATTTTAATAACATATTATACCTGTTATACATATTATATCTGTAATAAATATATTTAAAAAAAAGGGTCCATCGAAATGAGTTGGTGGGTCCATTGGTCGCACACATGCTTAATGCAAAAAAAATGTGAATTTATAAAGGAAAACATTGTCAGAAATTATCCAAATTTAAAACCAGCTCTCAAATTCTTACTTTGAAATAAAAGAAGAATAATCAAAATCGATTCACCCAGTCAAAAGTTCTGAAGTAACAAACATTAAAAAATACTCGTACAGTCAAATTGATAACCTCCTCTTACAGAAGTCGGTTAAAATTCAATTTTTCTATTTGTTCTACAAACTATGTAATATTACAAGCGAGGACTTAAATGAAGTCTGCTGTAAAATTTTTCAAGAGCTTGCTCACGTGAATGCTATTAATATTCTTTGGTACAAAAATTGTTTGCATTACATAAAGTGGTTATTTGAAAACATTAAAAACAAGGAAATACATTTTTTTTCATACAAATATTAAATAATTATAATCTTATAATTATAATTCATAAACGCAACAGGTTATAGCTTCGATTCCCACTAGAGGAGATAAAATATTTATTAATTTCATTTCTTCGGCCTGTTATCGAGGCAAAGCGCTGCGTTGAGGTCCACCACTTAATACGCAATGCCTCCAAAATTCAGTGGAAAAAGAAGAACGGAGTGATTTAACACTAGACTCCCGCTGCCTACTCTGCTACATTCGAGATATAGCGTGAAGCGAAAAAAATAGACTTACATTTACATATATACACCGAATGTTTTTTTGTCCAAACGAGCCTTCTTATCAAAAGAACAAAGAAATCACAAAAAAAATACTTAAAAGGAATTAAAAAAAATAAGAAATCATAAGAAAAAAAAACTTAAAACGAATTAAACAATTCAATGTAAGCTGCTCAATAAAATTTTCAAGCAAGGTAAGTATAAAATTGAATTTTATTAATACGGTTGCGTATACCGTTTTATTTAAAGAGACCTAATTTAGAGGCTTCGGAGTCACTCCATATATTACACAGAGGGCGAATGCCTCAAACACTCACCTAATATATATATACTCGTATATATATGTTCAGTTTAGAGGGCACATAGCGTCCCGAAAGCTCTGAAAGTCACGTATGGCTGGTAGCCTCGCAATGTTATTATCCAACACTTACGCACAAACGTACGCACCCTGTATAGCCATACAATGTGCTCCACCGATGTGTGGGAGGCTACAGACGTAGGTAGGTCGCCCGGGCATCAGGGCCTATACGACCCCGGCCGAAGGGACAAAGCGAAACGGGTTTGTCCCAAGGGAAATTCAATATTCGGGACTAAACCTTAACTCCCCTTAAGACACCCCGTCTGCCTCCCCCGGAATGCTTATATGGCCACGACGTGTATCGATTTTCTTGCCAAATGGAAGATTGGTGTCGAACCGATCTCGGCGGACGAATGAATGATGTATCGGTATTGGCAACTGAATATTTTACGTACGAGTATGTGCACCTCGGGGTTTTGTGTTTAGCAAGCGTGTCGATGGGGGTTTCTTTATGGGGGTTTCTTTGGGGGGCTATGAATCTTTTATTTTGGTAATGCATCAGTCTATTTTGTTTTTGTATGGATTTGAGCGACGTCAATTACAGCTTAACGTCTTGGGTTAGTGATTAAATTGAAAGGTTTTAGTCACAGTTGTGCTTAAAGCTTTACGAACTTTGTTTCCGTTAATGTATAAGTAAATGGAAATGAAATGGTTATCATAAATGGTATAAACAGTTAATATAGTTATATAAACTTTTATGTGGGTATATCATATGGGGCCAGTTTTATGTATAACAGGCGAATCATGGCGCAGTGACAAAGCGTGCGGACGTAACCGCGATAGTGGGTTCGATTCCTTCCTAAGGATATGAATTATTTAATATTTTCCTTTCTTCGCTTTGGTGTCGAGGCAAAGCGCGGCGTGGTTCCACTATCTATGTAGATATGCTCAAAAGGGATTCCTTAGTTTAGTTACTTCATAAGTGATAATAATTGTGTTCCTTCGTTCCACATTTTAAATCATTATTATTTTTGAAATACCTCTAAGTTACCTCTAGGTAACGCGTAAGTTTTACTTGCGAGTAAGTATATGACCTACTAAGTTATTCACGAGCAAACCGGCTACGAAATCTGTGCTTTAGTACATAACAAGTCATAAAGAGACGCCGTAAAATGTATCGTAAAATAACGTAACTAAATTATTATGAATATTAACTTTAATATCGACTCTATGAGTATACCTACTAGTTTATGGAATTAAGGAACTCTATGTTTTAAATATTTTAGTAATAATGTGATTTTTTTTTAAATATAATTGTATAAAATATTTTAAAATGTGTCTATGATATGGTTAGGTTAGGTTAGGTTAGGCTTTCGTTTTTAATCGACTTCTGTAAGAAAAGGAGGTTATCAATTCGACTGTATTTTTTTTTAAATGAAAAATTTAACAAAGACTGATTTACATTATAATAAAAATTAATTTACGTCTAAATATTAAATAAAAAAACCGCGAATTTTAAAGTAAAACCCATAAATACTTGTGCAATTTAGAAATAGATTAAACTAAACATTATCTATTCTAAATATCTTATGAATGTTTTTATGAGCATATTTTTATTAAATTATAATAATATTATAAGACAAGACCTTATAAAGTTCTATACATATATATAAACAACCCACTATATTTCCCACACAACCATCTAGCATTACGAAAAGCCTTTGAAAATTCAAAGTTCAAATCAAATTGAGCCGAAACAGGTTGACTATACACACACGCATACGTATACGTAGAGGACATTAGTATTAGTAGGTTTCGGTCTTTGAAAGGCCCCTAAGATGGGGGTTGGGGTAAGATTGAGTGGGCGGGGGTGGGATCCAAGATGGCGGACCGTGCCGGCCATAAGGGTAAAACAGTATATTTATATGTATACTCGTTGGTCAGGCGGCTATTGATTTTAAAGTATTGAAACAACTTTAGTATTTTGTTTTGAGGGGTTTTATAGCTTTATTTGTTTTTGGATTTGCATATTGTACTGTAAATAGGTATTAAAATAAACCGTTGTGTCATAGGGGCACAAGCGTGTGATCGTAATGGTAGTGGGCACGATTCCCACTCAGAGGATTCTTGTTTATTAATATTTTCATTTCTATGCTCGGGCGCAAGCAAAAGCACTGCGTTGAGTTACGCCAACCAATAAACAATACCTCGAAAATTCGGCGGACAGTGGGGAACAGTGGGTTCCCTCTGCGTATCCTGCTATATGCGGGATACAGCTAATAAAAATATAAATAAAACATTGTTTGAGTTTATTTGTCTTAGTGAAGAATAATGTGACAAAAAAAGCACGCCTCTATAAATAGACTTGTGAATTTATTTACTTATCAAGTTTACTGCTCTTGAAAACTTGGGGAAAAGTCTTGAGCTTTTTCGTGCAGTTCTCGCTTTTATAGTCAACTGTTACTTTATAAAGATAGTCAATATTATAAAACTAGTATTTTTTATATTTTAATTTAAACAAATTCATATGCGAGATTTTTATTGTTCCATGATAATAATTGAGCTTATAATGAAATAAACGAAAACTAATTCACAGTAAAATAAACATTATAAATAATGTTTTTTATATATCTATATAATAAAATATTCTACACACATACTTCAAAATACAACGTTATTATTTCTTAGCTATTGTATACAAAAAGGAACAATAATCTCACTCAAACTGGCCGCCATATTCCGTTACCTAGCAACGCGATGTCCACGAACCCTTCGTAATTCACTGCCCTCGGAGGGCCTGAGGACTGAGGGCATACGGATAAACTGTAAAACCACCCACCCCTTATAAACAGACGTTATTTATGACACTATGAACCCTTGCCGATGGACTGGAATGTTCGACCCGCATTTCTGATTGTATATAAACGTTTTTACAAAATATCTTAGTATTACTTTAAGAATTTTTGTTTAAATAAGTAAAAACAATTATTAATATTTTCTAAGCTTTTAAATGTTATAAAATAAATGTACAATAATATAATTCAAAATGTGTTTTAATATTTGTATCTGTGAAGTTTCCTTTTAAAAGTTAGCAGAGTATCAAGTTTGTACGCCCAGGGAGAGTTCCGCTGCGCTTTCCATACGCGCGGTCAAGCGGATTTTTCACACAGAGTAATTTTTACAGATGATATATATTTTTTTATTTTATTTTATAATCGTGTTTTGTTATACGGCAACAAAATAATTTTAAATGCAATTTTACAGATTAAATTATATGATATTAAATAGAAAAATAAAAAGGAAATTAAGAAAACTAAGTTGTAGTTATACTGAAATATAATTAATAATTGTTATGATTAGAGGCCAGTCAAGTCGTGTGATAGCAACCCTAACCGCCTCCAGTATTTGGAGTAACGTGGAGAACGGAGTGTCTTAACACTAGACTTTCACTGCTTATCCGGGGTACAGCCTAAAGCTGACAAAAAATGTTATAATAGAAGTCTATTGATAAAATAAGAACACTACTAAAATTATTTTGCTTTCCTCACAAAACTTAAATATTTAGTAGCAAGCTAGTATATAACTAAGCATACCACGCTAATGCCAATTTATTGAACAAAGTAGTCATAGTACAACTTGAATGGTACGATTAATTTAGATTGATTAAGAACTGTTCGAGATGAAAGCAAACTCTAACAAAGGAAAACCAACAAATACGTTGGACAATTTTAGAAGGCGACTTGCTCTGTGGCAGTTGACAATGTAGGTGGAGGCGTGCGGTCTGTAGGGGGATAGGGGGGGTGCGGCGAGCGCGGCGGGACGGGGCTGGAGGGGGGAGAGGTGTAGTGACACAGGCTACCGGTCACCACCGCTCGTATTGATTTGTTGTATCGCTCGTCCTGCAAACACTGTCCCTTTCGCGCCCACTCTACCCACTATAACCCTATTTCGCTCACACGTGTGCCACACGGCCACATATGCCGTGTGTGGGTGTGCGCGTGTGTGTGCACTATGTGCCTATATGTTTGTTGTTGCGCTAGTGTGCGTGGGGGTCCGAATGTTATGTACCTACGCAGCGTTTTCGTGACGTTTCCCAACTACAGACACAGGTGATGTGTGCCTATGAGGTACCTGTGAGGTACCTGTGAGGTACCTATGAGGCCGACGCTTGACTTTTTTGTAGCCTTCGTTTTATGAACCCTTTGTCGTTTCTTTTTTTCTTATGTTTTTGTATGTGAGCTCCATTAACGAGGGCCGCCTTTACCTTTGAGTTCTTGGATTAATAAAATATTACTTTTTTTTTAAATTTTGACTATCAACTTACTTTGGTGATTTTGCATTAGAGACTTTTTTAGTACTAAAAGTGTATGACTCTGTGGCATACTCCATTTATATTCTATTCTCTTATTATAATTGTAACTTTGTATCGCATTTATATTACAAATCATATTTTTTATTAGCCTTAATACACATAGATATACTCAATAAGTTATTTTCGAATAGTTTTACAATGTATGTGTAAGATTTGCCTAGTGCTTTATGTTGCGATTAATTATATATTTATTACTTCTTCACGTTTTAGTTTATTTGTTATAAATCCTATAACATGTTTGGTGCAAAAAACGGAAATAAAAGAAATTATATTATAATATAATAAAACCTAGCTTACTCCACAAACAACACATGTATATACTAAGAAAGGCTTCTTTACAAAATAAACATACATTATACACAACTATAATAAAAAAGATACCTATTCCCAAACCTCCATCGCTATATATCACATAAAAGGGATTGTTTCGGGTCTGCTTTTTATATAACTAGTGTTAAAGTAAACACGGAGAGGGAAAGTTTTCTCATTTTTCATCCGGAGGGCACCTCGGGAGGGCCGCAATACGAATTTCCTACAAAATAATAGCGTTTGCATTTCATTTCGGAACTCCGATCATAGGTATATCCATATATTATGTATACATTTGTTAATATTTTCGATTGTCAAACAGTTATCTATATTGGAAGCTTTAACGTTGTTTAATATTGATATAAGATATTTATCTGCACCCAATCGTATTAATAATATAGATTTTAGACATTACAAGTAGCTTTTAGTTTCTTTTAGGTTATAAGGTAGTACTTACAATAAGTTCTAAAGCATATCTTATTATTGAATATTAAATATCATTAAAATACATTATGCTAAAATCCCCTAAACAAGGCACGCGCGACATTAAATCACAAATTACACGTAAAATTCACTGGCCCCGAACCGGTTGGGCCAAGCTGCGAAAATATTACAAAGTTTGTACATAAGTAGCCACGAGGCCGAGGGGTCATCGGCCAATCGCCCCTGACGCGCGCCGGTCACTAGAATAATGTCATTCAAAAAAGGAACGAACAAGCCCGCCAATAAACAAACCGTATATCATTCGTTATTCAAATATATATACTTTTTTTTTGTGAATGGTTGACCCGTGAGCCCATGACCATTTGATGGTTAAATATTTTTAGTGGGCTGTATATTATAATATGATTATTGATATAATTTATGATGAGTGAATCAAAATATTATTTTTACATGATTTTTACATTTCTATTATAAAAAATAAATATGAAATTAAAATAGTTTTATAAATACAATACAACAGATAATACAGCGTTAAGTTCCGTCACTCAACACGCAATTCTTCAGAATTCGGTGGTGAAAAGTGGAGAATGGAAGTTTCTTAACGGAAACGGAGTGTCTTAACACTAGGTTTCCAGATTCCTTTTGTCTATATAACTACTTGCGGGACACAGCGTGAAACTCTGTCTGAACAGATAATAAAAAAAATGAAAGCAATAATTTAAAAAAAAACACAAAATGTATCTATAAGCACCCAGCTATCGTAAGCTTAAGGAAAATATTATCACTTATTCTCTGTTAAGCAATTTGAATGTAGATGCGATATAAAAAATACCGAGATGGTTATTTAGCGTTCATTAAGTGATACCACCCTAATTGTAACGATCTCTTTTATTAATAAAATGACTTGTAATTAGGCGGGGGAGAAAAAGGCGGGAAAATTGTATTACTTTGCCTTTTAACACGACTTTAACGCAGTGTTTTCTTCCCTCACCCCAGTAATTGTATTAATTGTTGTTTGAGACGCTTTTGATTTATTTTTACGATGAATATTAGATATTATACTACTTTATACGATTAATAATATGTTATTTAATGAGAAATAGGTTTTTAATTATGTTGGTTTGTTGGCTTTAGCTATTTATTCTTAGATTAGCGTTACTATAAATAAAATACTCATCCTTACATAATAATATGTATCTCTAAACATAGCAACTAACGTAAAAATTGTATTACTAGCATTATAAAATACTTTAAATATTTTTATATAGGTATACTTTATTTTATATTACTTTTCAGATAGTTAACTTTGTAAAACTATAGTTATAAATTTGAAGGCTGAAACAAATTTATGATGTAAGGGACGACATTCAAATTCGAACATGGAACATAAATTCCGAATATTACCTATATTGAAATGGTTCGGATTGTAAAATTAAATTTTGCATGCAGAATGTCGTTGGGGGGACGTCGTTTTATTTGGTAGGCGTATATAATTTTATTGCGGGGACCAATGGTTTTTGAAACTTGTCAGGCATTCCTTTTCATAAAATTCGTTAAGTGAAAATCTGAATGATTTTGATAGCTTGTATATTTTTTAAGAGTCCGGAGAGAACAAAAAATAGAGAGAAAGAAATCATCCGAATACTAATCAATGAGCACATTAAACAAGTATAATTCATTCCGTTCCTAAAATAGTTTAATACAATATTTTATAATAAAAAAAAGATAATATCCATAGAGTTTAAGAACATCCTTCATCTTTTCAGTAAGATAAAAATCGTGATAGAATTGCACAAAAGTCACGCTTCCACTAAAAATAATAACACATTATCTTGGAAGTCGGTCTCAAACACCCTTACTCAACCCTCCAATAATAACTCCCCTCACATGGTCATAACGACTGAGATAAGGGTCTCGGAGGCCCAGGAACACCCTCCTTCCCCTCCGGCCGGTATATAGCGACAACGGGGTTTGTGTATAAACGGACATTCGAACTTATTTACTTCCCTTTCGACTCTGATATAGTATTCTATAGTAAATTTGCTTGTATAAAGCGCAATAGGCTTTCTGTTTTATCGATGTCAAGAAATTCTATAATATTAAATTTGTTGTAGAAATGTAGTTGTTTTTTTTATTTTAAAATTAATAATAACTTTTGAGCTCATATTATAAGAAAATATGATTAAAAGTCGAATAAGAGAAAATTTAAGAAGTGTTTCGAGAACTAACTAATCCACTAACATATTTATAATAACAAATTGTAATATTTCTAATCTTCGTTTTATAATTAATGCATGTTTAACTTTCTTTTAGATTTTCTTAAAATAATAAAATATCACTATAACTTAAAATTTAGAATTGAACTTACAGCATCAGTAGTCAATTGAACATTTAAAATTTGATTATTATTAAGATTCTTTTTAAATACATTAGATTTGTCAACATCGTAGACTTTCCAATTTACCTCAACAAAAATAATCTCTTCTTGGTCTAAGATTTTTAAATTATATATATGTATTTTACCGGCAAAAAACATCGTAAAAGCAATATTAATATATAAAAAGTAACATTAGTACGTCCTTCCGCTCATACATGTCTCATAACACCGTCGTACCGTAAATAAAAACCATTAGTCCAAACAAAAATCACAGTTGACGTGCCCTCGGCGGGGCCTTAGATACCTTCCCTGGAGTTTAAGCCTAATGTTTTCCTTCTATTTCCCTCGTTCACCTAACCTCGATGTTTAGCTACATATCTTATGGCCAGGTTTCTTCATATATTTTCATGAGTTTTACAATATCAGCTTGAAATATTATAGATATTTGTTTTTTCGATTTTTTTATATATACGTGACTTAACTAAAAACCCTTCCTTAGCAGTCGGGAAAAATAAAAATAGAATATTTATATTGAAACAACTCAAATAAAAGTTCATCATAAAGACATAATTTTCAAGGTACAAAACACAATTTACATTGAAATCCATTTATTTTTGCACTGATGAGTAGGGCCTGTACCTTTTTCTTTTTCCATCCATCCCTAAGCCGAGGGCGAGGGTGTGATCGATTTCCTATGCGAGGGCCACCGTAAAACTATGGTTATTGGATATTTGGGCTACGTCATCTTGGAAAGCGTCTTGGGGCGAAACAAAGATTAGAGTAGATGTTGCATTATATGATGGAATATAGCGCGGGTGTTTTTGTTTTTGTATAACATTTTCAAAATTTAGTCTATGAAAAAGATTATATATCAAAGAATTGGAGTAAAATTACACTAAGTTGTAACTAGCATAGAGATAGAAAGATAAAATGGTATGTTAGTATAAAAAAAAACGAAACTTACATCTATATGATATGTTTCATATAAAATTAATTTATCTTTTTACCCTAAAACATTTTACCCACATATTTAATAACAACAACCTTTACAAACTTAAAATTAATTCCCTCACCGAACCTTGGTATATATTATGAAAGGCTCTATACCTCTCTAAGTCTGCTGAATAGGGGTGGATTTATGTTAACGGGAAGTGCCCCGGCGAAATGGCGTCCTAAGCCTTCAGATACGGTTTGTGTACGTGTATGTAAATATATGGATAAAGCTCCTTGTTGTTTCATCGATCGGTTTATATTATTTTTCAATCTGTTTTACTGGCGCTGGTACTGAGACCTTCGGAGTGGATGATCATTTTATAAAAACGTTATGTAGAAAATTCACTCAACACGCAATGTCTCCAGAATTCGTCAGAAAGTGGGGAACGGAGTGTCCTAACACTAGGTTCCCTCTGTGTGTGGGATATAGCGTTAAGCTGGTTTATTTATAAACTGTTGTGTGACGTTTAACAGTTTTTGGTTTGCTTTATAGAAAAACATTAAATTTGCCAAATTATTACAAAAAAATATTTAGTCTAATCTTTTTCATAATCATTCATTTTTTTCATTTAATTGGAACTCAATAATATAGCGATTTTTTTTTTCAATTAATGAATGAATAAAAGTAACCTTACTTACAATTAATATTTCAAATTAAAATTTCTAATGAATTAATGTTATTTTAACTTATAATTAATATTTATAACCTTTACACTCGGAAGAAAACTAAAAGCGACGTGAACAGCATAATTTTCTGTTTCTACTACTTTCGTCGATTCTTCTTCATCTTCAAATTCTTCTTTATAATTTCTTCACCACTTTTCACTTATTTAGTTCTTTTATACCACTTGCACCTTAAAATTGATGTTTTCGAATCAAACATTAGTAACATACTAAACTTATGAGTCCCTAACTTAATAAATGCAACATCGTGAATAGAAACTGAATAAAGAGTTAACCCCTTCGCTACCTCGGCGTATGCGCATGGAAATTAGATCAGTAGGTAGCTGTAATGGGCAGTGCTTCTCAAATAGTAGAGTGGGGATTAAAATCAGTAAATTAACTGTGCAGTATTCTTTGCTCAATTTAATAAAAAAAACGTATTCTTTCATAGTTGAAATTATTTTTTATTATGATTTTTTAAATATATTTTAAACATAATTAAAAAACTATAAATGTATAAAAAATATCTAAAAATGAACAATTTTTGTAACAATCGTACGTTGCTTGATAAAGTTACTAGTACACCAGGTATATCCCAGGTAAAGAGTACAATTTGAGAACCTGTGCTCGAGATCGTATATCGGGTTGTATATTTTTTGCGAGTGCTCATTAATTTGGAGTCGTAAGTTCAGACAATGGCCACCCTACCTCGGGCTCCTCTATTGTCCTACTATCACTGCATTTGTATTTCCGGCAGCATCTTTTTATTATGCAGATTACTTTATCAACACGGGATTTAGATAGCGCCTCTAAGCTTCATTCGTATGCAAGCTACGCTAGCGTGTATTTTGGACGTAATGTTCTAAGATATTTACAAATAGTTTAAATATTGTTGGCGGATTTGATTATTTAGACAATTATTTAATTGATTAATTAATTGTTATTTTAATTATACATGTGGTTAACACTTATTTATAATTACACTGGGCTGGAGCAGGCAAGGCATCTGTTGGGTGGGTAACATCAAGTTGTAATTACCATTCACTTTTAATATCTCAACAGGTGTTTTACCTTAGTAATGTTTTTTTAATATATTTCACTTCTGATTTCTAACAATATATTTATTAAAAATGTTTTTTTTATTTTAGCTCCCTCACATATAAAATAATAGGCACTAACTGCCGATCGACATGACCAATCATGCGTAACGCGAGATCAATGAGAAAACAGCAGCCATATAAATCTAACGAGGACTCTCACATCTGCATGTCACTGGAATAAATCAAATCACTATTGAATACATCCGTTAAATATTTTTGAACTGTTTTGAATGTACCTTGTGTCTGATTCATAGAAAAAACCTACCCCCGTAAGTTAACCCGTCCACTGACACGTATTCAGCCGTTACAAAAAAAAAGTTACACCCATATTTTGCACTTCCCGATATCCAATAATAGGGTCTATTTATGCATTCTCGATAAATGAAGTGTATTTTTTTTACTTCCATTATAAATCAAAATGTATTATTTATCTTAACAGATTCCGAATCTGCATCCTATTGTTATTCGGGTTATGCGGTATGTCAAGGGTTCTCGCAGTGAGTTCGTTGTAACATTATAGGATATTATTATTAGCATTTTTTAATGTTTTATTGTTTACTCTTTGGAATAATAAATAAAAAGACAAATGTTATGATATACAGAAACGCAAATATAATATAAATATAATAATGTTGTTTAAAAATCGTTTAAATTTATTCTTATAATAATTGTAAATATATATAATTTATAGAAAATATATTTACATAATGTTTCAATGGAATTCTTTAGACATTTTATCTGTATTTCAATCGCAATTTCAACCATTTTGAATATTTTTAGTATGGGGGGTGTATTCGACCGTAGGGCAGTAATTATTTGATTGAAGTCAAGAGGTCGCATGCCGAGATAGCGGCCGGGTTTTATTGTACCGCACCTACTTCGCGTTCTGCTTACTCAAGTATTTTATTGTTTGAAATTTATAACGTGCCAGACTTGCACCTACAGAGATCGAGGGTAACCGTTAAGAGATGTATATGGATATAAGTGAAATTTTGTATATTGTACAAGTAACAAATTGCTATTATTATTTTTCAAAAATTATGTTAATTGATCGATAGAAAAAAATCTCATTCACATCCGGATTTGGATCCAGCTTGCGTTGTAATGTATAGTATTAAAAAAGCTACTATATAGAAATAAGTATTCAAACATTTTATAATGCAAAAGAAAGGTGACAGGAACAGAAAAAAACGTCACTCACAGAGACCTAGTACCCTTTAATCCGGTCTATTATGCATATAATTATTATTTCCGATGCGATATCAAAGAAATAACAGTTCTTTTTGCATATGGGACTTTGTCGGAAGTGTGAATAAAAAATGTCACCCCCAGGTCTACCTTTCTCTAGAAAGGGTGGCCAAAAATGGTTTTTTATAAGGGCAAGGGTAATCCGAGATTGCATTAGACTTTTAGAAGATGATTATTATGCAAGCATTCTCAGGAGGATTTAATCGACGTATTGCCCGAGGCATGTGTGAAGAGGCACAAAGTACTTCCGTTGGTCCTTTAGACGGGGCCTGACATTTGAGTGTTAACGGAAAAATTGCAAGTGGCACAAATAAAATATTATAATTTTCTATTACTGTAATATAAAAGGTATATTTTTATTCTAGAGTTAGAATTTTTTTTAAAATTTAGATGAAATTAAGTTATGACATGTTTAACTGAATTTAAATAACATTATAACGTTCGCTATTAAATAAAATTTAATTCATGATTTTTTTATAGTAAAAGTAATATACATAAACAAATCATAATTAGTAACTTAGTACTTATTAAAATACGTAAAGTATTAAAAATATAAAAAAAAGTCAATTTACGTATACAGGTGAACTTTTTTATAAGCAAAAAAAAGCTTGGGGTTACCTTTTGTACTTCCCATGTTTGTTTGGTTTATTTTTTACGAGACTTAGTTCAGGTAATCCTGTGTCCTCTCGTGTCGTTCAATGGGTTTTGACATATAAAAGGATTATTTTTTAATAGATAATTAATGATGGTGTGGTACAGCTTTGTGCATTTTTATATGTGGATGTCGATATATTTGATTATTAATAATAAATGTCATAGATATTTTTATAAGTAATAAGATTAAATATAATTTAATATTTGAACCGGAAGTGGTATCTATAACATTTTTAATATATAATGTTTTAACAATGTATATAAGTGAATTAGGCTTAGAAGCTGTCTCTTCCGTCACTTATAAATTAAAACATATTAGAGATAAGTATAACAATTAATTTAATTATAATTGATAGTAGTAAAAAAAGTCGAGGGCTTGAGGAAACAGAACAAAAACAAAAGACAGCTGAGAGTTCGTCGACCTACGGCAACGTGGCCGTAACTTTCATTCTTAAAGCGAACCAAGTTGGTAACCTACTTTTCATTAATAAGGCGAGACTAAAAAAATGCACGAAGAAAGTATCAAAGATTGAGCGGAGCGCGAACTTCGCTAACTGCCGTACTAATTTTGTATGGATACGACGTTTTATTGAAAATTGTGTAATATTTTATTGTTTAAGGTAATAATAATATGTGGGAATATAAATTAAATTAAATTTTATATAATTTGTGACAAAAAAAAACAAAAAAAAATTAATTTAACTTTATGATATGGCAACATTAATAATACAGTTATTAACCTAAAGCAAAAACAATCATTACTAAAAACTTAAACTTATTTGTAATATATAACATATTAAATCAAGCACACCAAACAATAAATCAATATAATTTATTAATTAAAAAAAAAACAATAAATGAAAAAAAAAAATAAACACATCACGCATAACCTCAACACAATTTTTCCAAGCCAGACGCCGAGACGCTAAAAAAAATAATTAAAACGTGGCGGGCGTTGGGCGGGCGAGAGTGAAAGCGCGCCGTCTGCCGCGTAATTAGTACAATGGAGGTTCCTGACTTTGAACTTTGAATAGTATTTTTTTTATTTTTAAATTCCTCCTTGTCTTGCCGCGATCTTCATTCAAGTCTTTATAAGTTGTAAATATGGTAATATAGTGAAAAGTTTGCGGCGACGTGCTTTTACGTTGTGCTATTTTGTTATAGTAGTGGGATAGTAGGGTTTTAGTGTTTTTGTGGGATTGATTTTGTAGTATAGTGAACTTGTGTTTATATTTATATAGAAATATTATAGCTGTTTATTTTCTTTTTCTTTTTTTTTGACTTATCCGTTTGTAAATTTGTTTCTTAATTTTTGAATTATTCTAAGAAATACGTAATTCCAGTTGTTATACTCATCACGGATAACAAGCACCTGTTCCTATGCCCATGTTTGTAATTGGGCGGAAAGTTAAGAACGTAGTGTTTTTCTATATGCCTACACTGTGACATATGCAGGTACAGCGGGAATTTGAAAAAATACTAGTAGTTCAGTGGCGCATGCGCATCTTAATATTTATGTTTAGAATACCATTAACACATACAAGTAAAAGCACCTATATTATATTTTAGTTACATCGATAATTTTGATAGGCTATGCTAATTATTGCTTAATTATAAAGAAAAAAATATTATAATAACTCATACATCGTATACATTTGGTATATAAGAAATATTTTTTGTCAAGAAAAAAAAAGTAGTTTTACGCTCACATAGTAGAGAAAACAAAGGAAATGTGTTAAGACACTTCATTCTACACAATTTTTTTGCTTTACGCTGTATCCTACACATACTAGCAGAGCAGACAGACCTAACCTGGGAACCTAGTGTAAAGAAATTCCATTCCCCATTTTCCCACTGAATTTTAGAGGTATTGCTTGTTGAATGGCGGCACAACGCCACGTTTTTGCCTCGTTATCGGACCTATAAAATGAAAATATTAGATAAATAGTTTCTCTGAGTGGGAATCGAACCCATAGTCACCGCGATTACAGTTGCACGCTGTTGCACTGTATTTTCATGGACTAGGTTTCATGGACTCACAGATGAATCCGATCCTGCTCACTAAAACCCTGCGCCTGAATATTATCTTGGTTACAATGATAATTTAAATTTAAATCTTCCCCACCTATATAAGATTTTATTGTTTTAGTTGCTTGCTCGACCTTCCTAGGGTTCAAAGATATGAGTACACTGACAGCATCAGTTTTAACTTTTAGGGTGCTGCAGCTGAATAGCAAAAATTAGAATTCCTATAGATTCGACATATTTTGACATATTTGTCTGTCCGTCCGTATCTCACAGTCATTTTTAATTATATTATAGATATAAATACTTTTAACAAATTAGATTTTTATACATACACATGCAATATTTTTATGCTAAATACACATTTATCATAAAAATATTTTACGGTTTGACACGTTTTAGGGCAATGTTATAGGGATATAAAAGACATAAATAAAAAAAATATATTAACTCACTTTTATTTTTCTACAAGCATAATATAGGACTTTTGTTAAAAAATAATATTGTACCTAAACAATACTACCAAATGTACTTTCTATTTTATTTGTCTATTTATTAGAAATACAAACCTTATTCCAAAATAAAAGGAAATACCTACTATTGAAAGTTTTTTTGTATGAGGAGTAAACGAAAATATTTCTCCATACTGAAAGTGAATTCCAAATATAAAAAACAAAAAGTTTGCCATTTTAATTTTAAACGAAAAACAAAAAAATATACGTAAATCGGTGAACAAATTAATAATAGGACGTACCTATGAACACACAAACAAAACTAATTTCCAGTGAAACAGTGAAACCCTACACATATTTAATTTGCCGTCACTGATACCAACCCACCTTCTCAAGGCCCACATCCTCATTTTTCTCCTTTACTTTATTGAAAACTTGAAAATTAATTCCTCCACCTAATTTCCTCCACGTGAAATATGAGGTCGCACGCACACATGCGTGACGTAAATTTCGTTATGTCGACATAGGGTTCCCGAAACTACCCGTCCCCTTCCCCCCGCCGCATCAATCTTCACCCCCGCGCCACCTACGTCTGTATAATACAATAATATATGTCTAACTTTCGGACCGGCCCTGTAGGTAGTCGCGTCCCTGTCTGGCGGGGAGGATAGCGCGGGTTCGAGCGGGATGGCGGTAGTGGGGGCGTCCTAAAGGGTGTAGGGAGTGTGTGGGGAGCTATTGAAATTGAAGCGGGGCTTAGGCGCGGATGACGCCTGGCTGTAGAATGGATGGAAATTTCCTCAATTTAGCGTTTTCGCCAACAAAGGACGTTGTTTAATTTTTGGTTTTTGTTGCCGTGTTCAGGTGCGCGCCGGTGTTCGTATTAAATCATATGGGAAAATAATTTCTAATCAATGATATGTGAATATATTGATAGGTATTTTTTTTCGAATTCACGCTGTATCCCGCATATAGTAGGGTAGGTAGATGGAATCTAGTATTAAGATACTCCGTTCCCCACTTCCCAACCAATTTTCCAGGTATTGTTTGTTTGGCGCTTTTACCTTGGTACCAGAGCGAAGAAATGCAAATTTCAATAAATAATAACTCATTCCACCGAGTAGTAATCGAACCCACAAGCATTGCTTACAATCATGTTTTTTTTTTAACATTAAATTTACCCAATTTGTCTATTAATAAAATCATCTTATCTTAAATTATATACTTATCACAAAAATGAAGAATATATAGATCTACTATCTATATCTTCTAAATAATACGAAATTACATACAAATAAACATCAACAAAAACCAAACCGTCTAATAACATAAGAACAAACAAAAGTTACACGTTTCAGAAACTCCGTGCAATCTGCGCGGTAATCCGAACACAATTAATTAGGCCACGAATTGCGAACTTTTACTGCAGCGATTTATATTCCACGCCTGTCCCTATTTCCTTTACATCTCTCTCTCTATATCTCTCTACCTCTGTATGTCTATCTATCTTTGTTTAGAACTACGAAACCGCAAACGTTATACGACCGTATAAACTTTATAGTGCCTTGTTGCCGAATGTGCTCTTTGTATTCTTCTTTATAATTCTTCTTACCTTTTATAGTAAAATAAAAACATTATCTTACTACTTATAGCTTATAGTTTCAAAGCTTACTGTATATAAAAATATACAGAGAGATATAACACTAAAAAAATGTTAAGTATAAAAGAATATTTTTTATCTCGCAACTTCGAACGTAACACGCACGCAGTTCACAAACATGAACGCTATCTCCAACAATAACCATATAACGTCCATGCGTAAGTATATACCGTTATTCAAACCTGTATACGCGTTATCTCTCCCGACAGGCACATTTGAACCCCCCGGGGTAACTTGAAATAGAAATAGCCGCATTAGGCCTTAAAATTACAGGCGACCGTCACGGGCTAACGTGGTAAAGCGATTCTGCCACCTGGGGGGATAACCCTCTCTCGCAAACTCGAGGCTTTTAAGCCATTTGCGTGAATTTTAAAGTCAACCGTGTTGCGTTTCTTTAGAGTTATTTTTGAAATGGCATTTTAATCTTGGACTTGGAGCTACGTCTAAATGTTACCGTTTGACCCCACTTCGTATTTCGGGTCCGTGTGGCGAGAGGGGGCTGTTTTAGTCATCAATAACGTAAGTAGGTTAGCCTTACAGGAGATATGCAGGCGGTCGTTATTTTATATTATACTTGTATGGACGGCTGGTATAATAAATTTGTTACTTTTTAAAATACCAAATAGAATTTGGCTTAATTTATAAAATACTTTTTAGGCCAAAAATATTTATTTCTATACTAGACTATCGAATCCTATGTAATAGAAAATGGAACCTCCTATTATTAACTCTGTTCACAATCTTGGGAAATCAACTTATTTAATTCGATCACGTAGGTATCCATACATATCCAAATATGATTAGAAAACATACATCAAAGACCTCATACCTCCATTCCATCAGTATATGTATGTATGAGTAGTAATAATACCTAAATATAGTAACAATTTCCTTTAGGCTTATCCCCATTACTGTGGCACGTCACGACAATCTCGCGGGACGCGGCTTATCAATCACCGTTGATGGAAACCCGCCAGACCGTGGAGACTCACTTGGAGATACAGCGCCTATCGCTTTGTAGAATGGTTTTTGAATAGCAATGTTTATTGGAAGTAGGTAGGTAGGTAGGTAGGTAGGAGAAGGTATGTACTTCGATTCCTTTTGGTATTAGACGTGCTCGACTTTTACGTTTTATTCGGATTTTAATTGGATTTTCGATTGTTTGTGAGTGGTCGTTGCGGATTTTGTTGTTGTTGTTTTTTTATTGGGCACAATTATGAGATTAAAAGAAACTAAAAGAAGAGAAAGAGAAGGTTGGGAAATAATGTTTTCTTTTTTTTTTATAATTAAGAATTTTTATCGTAATTTTGACTTGCCCATCCATATTTATATCCATATCAATAATTTCCTTATACGTCCAACCGCGCTACTAGTATCTAATTGCATGTACTATTTATATTGTAATACAGTATATATAGTTTATTACTTCTCAATAATATGAATTAATAATTTATAAAGATAATTTTAGCTAAAGTGTTGCCACTAACATGTTATATCGTTTTACGGAGACGAAAATAACTATATAAACCTACATATAATCTAATCTGTATTGCCATTATTTTACAGATGACAGTTATTTTTTTCTAATAAGAAGATTTTAGCTTTACTATTTTGAAACGATAAAACAATTTTAATTCTTATAGGAATTTCTTAATTTATAGTAAAGCTTGTATTCCATTAAAATAAATGAACTATAAACGTCCTTCAATATTTTCCACGGGTTTAAACTCTTTACTCAAGCCGTAGAGCCGTTGAAACCAATACATGGGCGAACTTAGCGGTAATCCGGCTTATCTGCCGGATACGACAGTTACCGTTAGATATCCGGGCTTAGCTATGTAAATGCTATATTTCAAAATGTCAATTTGTAATACTTATTTGTAAATTAGATTTTTTAATTTTGTGGAGATTGGTTGTTATTGATTGGTTGATTGATTGTTATTTTTTTCTGTTAAAGTATAAAAATATAATATTTGATAACACTTTTGGAATATAATTGTAACCACTGTGTATTTATCTGTATGTATCTGCAGTTTATGTATTTAAATATAAACAATTTTTTTATAATTTAATTTAAAAAAATGTATTTACGAATACCTTTCTAAAACCATATTTTTTCCTTGTTTTTTTAAAGCGATAAAGATTTAATATTAATGCAGTATGTCTGTTTAGGTACATACATTTCTTATAAAATATATAAATTTATTATTTATAAAAATATAGTGGAAACAGTGCTTGAATTAATAAACAGATATTTCACTTTGAACTAAGAGATGGTTTGCTTAATCTATGCGACAAATATGAAAGGTATTCCTAACCCGACGTACGAGTAAAGAGTTTAGTCCAAAAAATAAACCAATGTAAGCTCAACACTCATTTCTTATCCCGAACGTAATTTACTAAAGAACTAGGCCAAATCGCGAATTTCTAAAATTTGAAAGTGATTCAAAGATCTCTTTGTTTCACACCAACCTTTGATGGTACCTATATTGGAATTAATGAAAATAACGAAAAAATACACTAAAATAGAACTAACAAACCTATTTTTGTTTCAAAACTATTCTCATTTCATAATTTTAGAACAACACACCACTATTTTTTCTATGCAAATGAATTTCCCCGCGTAACCACGTCAAAGGCACTGTTCTACCCCGCCTCCCCGTAATTAGACCGCGGGCGTACGAAGTTCCTTCATCAAGATACGCGTTAGTTTGGTCTTAGTTTAATGTATGCACATTATCTAAGCAACTTCTCCTCTATTTCAACCCCCAACCCCAACCAACACTCCCACTCCCACCCTCTTATATACCCACTTATATATTTGGAATCAGTAATTTGCTACATACGGTAAACGTATGTACTTACCTGCTATATTAGTTAAGTGCGAGTTTTGTTTAAATAGACATACAATTAGTGTGTGTTGCCAGTACGTTAAAAAGATAATTTTGGTATTTTACCATAGCAAATTTGTGAGCTATAATTTCTTATTTTATTTAATAAAATATACAAGCTACGTTTATTTTTAAGAAATCTGACGTTATTCTATAACACTAATAATTTATTAATAAGTACAATAAGAAAAATATCATAGTTTTAATCAATTTTTAAGGATCCAACTAAATTCAGTTATAAACGCCATTGCACTAATTCTACTGCAATACGTCGAGTTACAGCTTCAATTTGGGAAATTGTTCACAACTTCTGGAATAATCCCGTTCTATCTGGAGTTGGGAACACACGCGTAACTTTAATGTCTTCTAGCCATCGCTTTTCACTTAGTCTACCCGATTGTAACTAAAGTGGTTTAAAATTTTAATCTTGATATATGGAAGAAGCATGAATAATTATAAGGATTTCTTATTTTGTTTTTCTATTTATATTATAATAAATACTATTTTATGATACATGGGTTTATGATTCTACAGCTAAGTTATAAAATCAAAATAAAGATTTTTCTGTATCCCGCAAGCGGGCTAGGCAGAGGGAGCGTTAAGACACTACACTTCTCATTTTTCGCAGATTCTGGAGCCATTACGTGTTAGTGGCGGTATTCAACGGCATGCTTTTTTTTGCCTTGACACCAAATTCAAGATATTGAAGAAAAAGAGCGAAGTGAAGAAGAATATTTAATATTTCATTTTAGTGGGATCTGAACCCAAAACTTGTCTAAAAAATAAATAAATGAAAACAAATGAACCAAAAAAAGATCATTTTAAAAAAAAGGAAAATATAAGTTTATAAAAAGATTTAAAAAATTATACTACTTCAAAATTCTACAATGTAAAGAGTAACGTGACCGTGTTCACGTCTGTTGCAGTTGTACAAGAAAATTTATTGAGCCGAATAAAGTTCAACAATGCGATGTTTGTACGAGTTTTTAGTTTTTTTTCTTTTTTTCTAATAAATGTAGAAAAATATTGAAAATTTAATTAGAATTAAATCTGGGAAACTGTTTAAAATTTTCTATTGCTAGAAAAAAATAATTAAATATTTCATATTTTAAACTGATTTTGAGTGCTTCGTGAAAACAAAATTCTGAGTAGAATATAAAATTTTAATAAGTAATATATTTAGTCTTAAAAGTAATTTTTATATGTAACTAATGTTTATTGAAATTATTAAGATACATTAATAGAGTATACTGATTGTATATTCCAGTAAAATACAGAGAGAAATTTAAAATGTTAGTTGTATATATCTCATGTTAAAATTACAGATGGCAGAGTTTTACTGTAAGAATGAAATGTGAAAAGGCCAGAACGTATGTTACTACAATATTCTTACATATAACGGACATTTCTTGATATACGAAAAGATAGAAAAATAGAAGAAAAGATAGATAGAAGTTTCTTACTATTTTTATACCAGTTAAAGCTATAATGAAGTTATTTTTAAATTTTTATATTCTTTCGTAAAATTTATTGTAAATATTTTCAAGTCAACATATGAGATATTTAGTTTGTTTTATTTTTAGCAAATCTTATATTTACTTAATGAATATGTATGTTTAACCTAAAATCAGTAATGTAAATCGGAGTGAAACCCACATAGAGCTAAACATACATAAGAGGTCCACGGCGGAATACATAATGTAACAGAAACAAAGCTTTTACATAATGCCCACCAAATCTAACCTTCTGAGGTCTAAGGTATTAGCGGATTACGATTTTACATAAAAAATATATAATTGAAAATACAATGTCTACTCTGACTCACGAAATTGGTCTATTAGACCGAAAATTAGTCTATTAGACAACCTTAAGACTTATTAGAACAAATTCCAAATAGTTTTCCTACATATAAGATTACTTTACCATATGAGTTAATTCAAATAAGTTTACAAAGAAATTTAAAAGTAACCTAGCAATAGTTTGGCAGGTAAAATATTCAAAAATACAAAATTACAGGTTTTATTAATATTATTTATAAATATTATCTTGAAGCATGCTCGTATATACCTTGGACCAGCTCCACAGGGTGGAGTAGAGCAACAAAGGAGAAATTTCACTAGATCCATCCACCCACAAACAAACAGAGTTTCGCATTCCGTCCACTAAAGGCTGCCTTCACATCAAATTGAACCTTCTGATCTCCTACATATGTCCCCATCTCATATACTTGTAATATATATATATACCTGTATAAATGTACTCAACGCCGCCAGCGATGTACTCATATTGAATTTCGCTTCAGAAACTCATGGAAAGCCCTTTGCAAATAGGGCAATAAACAAAGTAGGTATTAATAAGCACGCTGCTGTGTGAAGTCCTGTCTTACAAGATATTGTGTTGCTATTGGAGACTATATGCTTATCTTATACTTAATTAATCATGATTAGAAAACAGTCAAACTGTGTGACTATGAATGCGGCACGTTGTGGGTTCGATTCCCACTCGAGGAAATGCAATATTGATTTTTTTTATTCCTTCGTTCTGGTGTCGAAGCAAAGAAAGGCGTTGAGTTCTGCCACTCAAAACGCAATATCTTCAGAATTCAGCAGAAAGTGGAGAACGGAGTGTCTTAACACTATGTTCCTTTTGCTTACCCTGTCGTGTGCGGAATATAGGGTAAAATTGAAAATATTTGTTCTATTTTCATGAATTTATTTTATTAATTGTAATTTAACACAACATTCAATACAAATTAGGAGCATAACAGTAGAAGATAATCAAAATCTTTTTATTACATATCAAACATATCAAAAAGTTATAATTTTTTTATTGTTTGACATATACTGTGTCCTAATTTCATTCCCCATACTAAAATTATAAACAAAAAGCAGATTTTTATTGTATTTAAAATTATTCTAAAGCTATAAGCTATCATAAGGTCTAATAATAAAAATCTATTCTAAAACTATAAGCTATCTCAACCTAATTTCTAACAATATCAAAAAAAGTATGAACAAATAACTAACAAACTGAAATATATAATGCTTTATGTATAACGCATATAGATACATAGTGGGTACATACACGTTCTACTTACGTAAGTGGAAGGATTATTTACCCGAGTGTTTGCCCCGGGGCCTGGCGGAGCTGAGCGCGGACCAACGTTTGCTTTACCAACTGGATATCAAGTAGTGATGGGGCTGGTGGGTTTGGATATCGATGTACTATTACTATTGGAAATCGTATTATATGCTTGTTGTGACGTAGGGCACAAAGGTGCAACTGTAAAAGTGACGGTTGTGAGTTTAAAATCAAATTCGGGAGAAAGAAATATTTAATATTTTCTTTATTTTTGCTCTGGTTATAATGCTAAAATATTATTTTCTACATTTATAATGTTGTTTTATGAAATAATGTTAAAATGTATAGTAACTGTAACCTCATTTCATAATTTTGATGATAAACAGAGAGAATCTATGAATAAATGTTTTTTTTCCAATTTTTTATTCTATGTGCCAACATTGCAGGTACAATGTTACAGCAGGTACAAAATTTAAAAAAGGGTAATTTGATCGAGCTCAGCTAATGTTAAAATGCCATAGAATGGTCTTGAAATACATTTAAAATTTCTGATTCAGACTTTACCTACTTTACCTTTACATTAAAATACATTTAAAATTTAAGATTCTCTTCGGACTTTACCTAAGTGCCGAATTACAAAATTAAAAAAAAAACAAAATTCATTGTGCTCAGCTCGCATTAAAAAGTCCTAAGATAACATTACAATGTATTCGACATACATACATTTATCGACAACAATAAATATATCTCCACCCCTAGCATTAGTAAACCAGCGATGTCAGAATGAAACCGAATTTCCGAATGTCTAATAAGTTGGATGTTAACTCTGTCAGCATCAGTATGTACTTGACATCGTCGATCTTCTCCGAAATACCATCCCCTTCAACTTAATTGTGGAGTAACTATTTTAATGGAATTATATTTATATATAATATATATATCTATGTAAGTTTTCATTACTTATTATTAGAATATAGGGAAAAAATTGTTCAGCCATATTATGTTTTTAAATAAGAGTGGAATTTCTTTCTTGATGTATTTAAAATAATATTAAAAAATGTTTAAGAGAACCTATGGAATATGAACATAATCTAATTAGATTCTATTTATTAATAAGAGCTGGCCGAGTGATATATGCGGGTGGGAGAAGCACAAGATCAGGATGGTGGGTGCTCTGGAGATCTAACTTCAGTAGTGGACGGTGATTAAAGGTGATCGACCAAATATAAGTTTACCCTCGGAAAAAAATCGAACTCGCAACCATTGCGTTCAAACCTATACTATCAACGTAACAATGACGTCATATCTTAGTAAAAAAATATCCCGAATTCAAAAGCAACCACCTTCCTTTCTAATAGCATCACGGAAAATGTTGTAGGGAACTTTTCATGTCGGATAACAAACACCACACGTCCCGCGGGATGGCGCAAGGAAATTTATTTGAAAAAATCTTGGCATATGGTCTTTATGTTATGTACCTCATATATTACATGTATTTTTTATAAAAAAGTAACTGAATGTTATAAAGGTTTTTTTTAAATTTCAGCATCTGCTGTATTCCGCTCGTAGCAGAGTTGGCAGAAAGACCAAGACCAAGGCTTAAGATATTCCTTGTTCCCACCCGAAATTTTGAGGTTAATTTAATAATATTTATTGAAATATTTGTTTTAAATGTGTTTTTGATTGATGATTTTTGTAATATATCTATAGAATATCGATATTAAACAATAATATTCTTGTAAAAACTTTGTTTGTAAAATTGTCTTCAAAGTTCAATATGGTTTTCTAATTAAATTAAACGATAATAAATAAAGAAATATACAATATAACAAACGATGTACCTATCTTAGTTCTATAATGATAACTTATATAAATAACGTAGGTACTATAATTTGTTTTAAATTTTTATAGAGCAAAACAGACTTCTAAGAAAAACTTTCCTTTCTTTACTTAACTTTTACTGACCTTCAAAAAGAAAACTGAGCTTTTAAAGAAGAATTTGTAACAAAAACATTGTGTAAAACTTAATTCAAAAGAAAGGAAATGAGTTCAAATAAATTAACGGGCTAATTAGAGGAAAATAATCGAAAGGAGCGCCGCCTCCCATTGAGGCAGGTCCGGGACAATTTTTACGTCAGTTTTCAAGTCTTCTTCTAATTTATTTGAATGTAGAGAATTGGCCACTAAATATATTTTTTTGTTTTATCTTTGTCTTTATTGTATTGAAAACTGCATTAGTTAAGTTGATATTTTGTAATTTATATTTGACTTTAATCATTAATTGCTGCTTGTCGGTTAATTTTAATTTAATGCAAGAAAGTTTTCTTATTAGATATATCATTGCAATTTTAACAGTAAATTCTTTTAAATTTATTGATAATTTCACACAACTATATTAATATATAATTAGTTTTATATATTTAAAATATAGTTAATTAAAATTTTTAACAAAAAAATATTAACATTTATATATAAGACAGTTAACTTACTAACTAATATATAAGACAGTAAGTTGTCAAATACAAAAATGACAACAGCCACAACTCGCGAGGAACAGACGCGTTTCCGCGAAGATTGGCGCTTGGAGCAATCATAATGAATATTTTATTTTATCATAGCGCCCGCCGCCCCCCGCCCGCCCTCGCCCCGCAGCCATGAACTTGACACCGAGCGAAAAATTAGTTCACAAGGCGAAAGTGAACTTTGTACCGAGTTTGCACTTTTTGAGCGAACCCAGCTAAGATAAAAGAAGTTCGCGACTTGGATTCACTTTCAGCATCTTACGCCTCTTCAAACTGCTTTTACAAGTCACTGAGCTCGTATACAGGGTGCAGGCTCTTCTAGGTATCTACTTGTTTCAGTTCACAAACAAAATTATAGTTTAACATAAAAAATATTGTTTCTCTACATTATTAGTAATTTGCTGCTAATTAAGCACTCTGTGCTGCAAACTTGTTCGCCCCCAGTTCGCAAAACCCCCAGTTCAAAAAACACGAGGGCACCTGAATTAACATACTTTACTCAAAGCAACCAAACTAACCGCGTACGAGAGAAAAAAAATCTAACGTATTTCACGCATTCACTCAGTGTATGGGGCTAATTAAAAAAGTACAGAGGTTGGTTCCGCGAGTGGGGTAGTTCCGCTACTCACCGCTAGGTAGCGCTTTTCGCTTTGACGGGGGGCATGTTTGTAGGGTTTCATTTTTTAATGAGGTCGTTCGTGTATTCCGTTGCACGGGATTGCGGGCGGGCCGGCTTTGTGGGATACGGCAGTAGCTAGGCGTAAGACGCAAGAGTGTGTGTGCATGAAAGCCGCGTTTAGGCTGCTCTCCGTTTATTAATAGCGCCTTTGATGGTTGCTTAAGCCTTTGATATGCATACCTGTGCGGAGATTGATTTAAATCATTGTTGATCGTGATTAAAAAACAGACATGGGATATTAAGACTGAATCATAAAAATGTTTATTTTTAATGTTACTACATTAAAAATAAACTTTTTTATAATTTTACTGCTCCTAATTTTTTATATCGTTGTACCAAGAAAATAAAGATACTATTTAAGAAATAACAGTAATGACATTTAATTCTAAAATAGACATAAATATCGTATACTACACGTGTTAACAATTTTAAAAATAAATCAATAGAGATGAAGAAATATAATAATTATGATTTTTTGTGACAAAACAAATTTACAATTTTTATTTTACACAAATTTCATATCCAAATAGAAGTTAGAAAGGACAGCGCTAATACAGAACAGACTGTTATTACGTTTTTATTTAGTTTTCTTTAGAATTATACAATACTAGCGGCCCGCTCGCGGTTTCACCCGCGTGAACTATGTTATTATTAATTTCTGTCTCCATGGCTACGTCGTAATGACGTCTATGCAAATTTTGAGACTCCTAGCATTTGTAGTAACGAAGTTTCATACAAAGTTTCGACCCCAAAAACAACACCTTGGAAGTCGAATATTGCAAATTCCCGTCTTAGCGAGCACCTACGTCCTATAAGTAACTCCTATGCAAAATTTGAGATTCCTAGCACTTGTAGTTTCTGAGATTTCGTGATGAGTGAGTGACCTTTCGATTTTATATATATAGATGAAAACTTTCGTTAGAGCATAAAAAGTTATTTTATTGTAGTATGCTACCTAAAAATAGACAAGTTTCTTAAAATCATGATTTATTTATGTATTTATTCCATTAATATCCAAATCAAATATATAATTTATCTCAAGTAATAATAGATTGCAATTATCTAGATGAAAAGGCTTTAATGGCTTTAACATCATCGTCATTAAACAATGTGTGAGACGAAAATATTACAAAAATAATAAAACCATAATAGTAAAGAAATATAGTTATAAGCTCGCAAATATGTAGGAATTCAAGTATAAGAGCAAATTCAGTTAATTTCGACCTTTTGAATAATTAAAATGATATTTATTAAATTATAAACAGTGATTTACATAATTTCTAATTAAATTACCCGCCGGTGCTCGGTTTGGCGATAAGCATAATAAAAATTGACACTGTGGCTACTTTATAGCACCTTATAACCATAAAATTTTAAATCTTCGCAGCTATTTTAAGATTTAGCACCAAATGAAAGAAAATTGACTTGAGTCACTATAATATGGTGGACGATAGAATTTTTTTAACATTGAAATCATAACATTTATAATAATATAATACTTGTATAAATTATAAGGCGTGAAAACATTATGAAATATGTGAAATTTATTATCACACCTAACTGTACACTAACTACATATTATATTATTAAAGTGTTGAAATATTGCATTGATTTGGACAAAAACCACAAATAAAATTTTGTCATTTACTTATGCAAAAACTATTAGAATTGGCATCTTTTTTATCATTTATTAGTTTTTTGGAGACAATAAATATTATGAATACTTCTTGTTTTCCTTTTTTTTACACACACATCTTATATTAACCAATAGGTTATTATAAGTTCAAACTCAAATGTAAAATATATTTTTTTAAAGAAACTTTTAAATCGTCGAATGAACGTAAAGCTACCACCGTCTTTAAAGGTATTTGCTTAAGTCAACAGTTGTGTTTTCAAATATAAAGGTTAAGTAATACAATAATAATCCTGTGTGAAGTACACTCCGTTAAATTTCACACATTTTTATCATTTAAATGCTTCAATATTCTATAGTGACAAATGGAAAATACGTCCCAGAATACTAAATGCGCTGATCAAAGCTATAAAAATAAAGGATTTCTTTACTTTTTAACCGATAAACCTAAGTAACCTAAATATATAAAATTAATTAAAGGTATAAATTTTAATATTAAAATAATAAATCTTCACATTTAAAAATTAATTATTTATTTTGAAAAGGTTAATTGAAAAAATTGGAAATATAATACTAAATACGATACAGTCGGTTTACATGATAAACCGATTCATTATTACTTGTATAATAAAAAATAACTATTTTCTCTGTAATTGTCGATAGTGACACGACAAAATGTAACTTTAAGATAGAATTCTTTGAAAATGTTACTCTAGTTAAGTTAAACTTTTAAAGTATTTAAGCTTATTTTTATTTATATACACAGTATGCATATTCTATGAAATAACTATAATTTAAAAAAGTATCTTAAGTTATTACTTACTACTATATTTCTTTTACAAAATGATCACACAATAATTATATTAGACAAGAACTGAATGAATATCCGCCTATTTCATATAAGATTGCATGATTTTGATAGAATATAAATTCCAATTAGAAATGTATAATATGTGGATATGGATAATACAAAGTAAATATATATAAATTGCATTAATATTTTATCCTATATTATATAATAAATAGCCTGCATAAATGTTATTTTCATTGTTTTTCCTATTCACAGTACCGCCATCTACCTTCTAGTAGCCAGTTCTATAACTCAACACTAGATGACGTCACTGTATATTCATTGTTGCTGAAAATCTTATTTGAATTGTAGTCATATTTATAATATTCAAATTATTCTAGTAGAACCATTTTAGGTATTGCTTACTTTTATTACACAAAATAAACCTCTGATTCTAATTAGAAACAGCCTTTGTCCAAAAGATACAAGATATTATACTTAAAATAATGATAGTAGTTTATAATTGTTAAAAATTAATAATAATTATTATCTTTAATTCCAATTAAATTTTATTATTTTATATAAATTTGTGTGAAATTACATGAATATATTCCAATAGAAAAAAATAATAATAAAAGATAAGAAACAAATTATTTTTTCAAAAACAAATTACAAAAGAGGCTTATTACGTATAAATCAATGCCAGAAGAAAAAAGTTAAAGAAGAATTCCAAACATGAAATCAGATGAAAAGTGCTGTCAATCGTTAAAATTAGATTCATTGTTGGTATTGAAAATATAACAATTTTGGTATTAGAATGACAAATCTACGGTGTTCAAAGGATTAAAAATTTACAGTGATTTAATAGTATAAAAAATTGCAATGGTGAGGTGGAGGTTTTGTGTATTACTTACGGTACTATTATTGCTGCCTCTCGAAATTGGATCANGCCAGTTCTATAACTCGACACTAGATGACGTCACTGTATATTCATTGTTACTGAAAATCTTATTTGAATTGTAGTCATATTTATAATTTTAAAATTACTCTAGTAGAACTATTTTAGAGAAACCTCCGATTCTAATTAGAAACAGCCTTTGGACAAAATATACAAGATATAAATTTATAAATTACTAAAATTTATAAATGTTAAAAATTTATAAATTACTAGAATTTATAAATGTTAAAAATTTATAATTATTTATTTCAATTAGGTTTCAATATTTTATAAAAAATTGTTTGAAATTACATGAATATATTCCAATAGAAAAAAATAATAATAAAAGATAAGAAACAAATTATTTTTTTCAAAAACAAATTACAAAAGAGGCTTATTACGTATAAATCAATGCCAGAAGAAAAAAGTTAAAGAAGAATTCCAAACATGAAATCAGATGAAAAGTGCTGTCAATCGTTAAAATTAGATTCATTGTTGGTATTGAAAATATAACAATTTTGGTATTAGAATGACAAATCTACGGTGTTCAAAGGATTAAAAATTTACAGTGATTTAATAGTATAAAAAATTGCAATGGTGAGGTGGAGGTTTTGTGTATTACTTACGGTACTATTATTGCTGCCTCTCGAAATTGGATCAGATTCAGATGAAGCTGATGATGAAGAGTAAGCTTATAGAATTTAATAAAATATTTGTTTACTTTACAACTAAATAGTTGAACTTAGTACAAATTATGTTACGGAATTCTTATATTATTAACATTTATAAAATTTTTATATAAATATTCTTTCCAAATTCATTTCTATTCAGTACTAAATAGGCTATCCCTGTCTACTTGCGTGCATACGACGGAGGTATAAAATTAATATAAATATTAGTTAATTTCAATAACTGTCTGTTATTGTTAATTATTCGCATTTTATGGACTACGGGAAAACATAAAGCATAGGACCTTTGTTATTTTAAGCTTTTCGAAATTGTACGCCAAATAATAAACAGCAATTTCGATATTAAAACTAAAATAAAGAATTAAAAAGTATTTTATGGCCTAAAAGCGACAAGTTCAATAAGTGTTTTGTATTATTCAACTCAACTAACAATAACTTTTTTTCTTATATCTAACTATTTTAATAATATCTGAAGTTCAGAAGAAGGTGACGAAAATGGTGATAACAATGAGAATAGTGATGATGATGACGAAGACGATGTGCCAAAAATTAAACCTGAAGTTATAGGAAGAAGGACACCACCAATACTTCTACAGACGACACAAAGTATTCCCATTAGAACTACAAAGAAGAGGCCCCTGGAATGCTACATTTGTGCTCATAAACCTGATTCATTACTGAGAGCTTGCCTGGATCCTGCTAAATTTAGGTAAATAAATATATTTTATGTAACACAAGGCCAGACGTGGCGCAGGAGTAAAAAGTGTGATTGCAGAAGAGTATGTAGAGGAAAGCTAGTGTTACAACACTCCGGGGAACACAAAATGGGGTGCCATTTAATTTTTTTTTAATAGAAATTAATATTATCACTTTTTATTAAGTGGCAATTAAGGGAAGTGTCTTCAAGGGAACGGAGTGTCATAAGACTACATTCCTAGGTTCCCTCTTACCATGCTTACTTTGCTTGTGCATGTGCTGGATATAGGGTGAAGCTGAAAAAAAATTACACTAACGTAATTATATATAATTTTTGTTACTGTATGATTGTATATTGTATGTATATGTATGTTGTTTATGTTCAAGATAAACAATAGCTAACCTAACTGCTGATCTATTGATTGGTAAAAAATAATTTGAATATTTCTTCGGTTTTTTCCAACTATATAATAAATTGAGATAAAGTGCCTTAACACTAGTTTCTCCTTCTTACCTCGCAAAAGAGCGAAAGATAAAACATGAATCTATTTTTTCCAGAGTTCATACTATGACGTGTCATAACGTAGATGACAAATGTTTCACATCGGTGGTGTCAAAAGGCAGTTCATTTGAAGCGGTGGTGAGAGGATGCAGGTCTGGATGCATCGGCTCTCCGGATATAACGTGTTGTGAAGTATGATTGAATGATTTATTTTGCATTTTTTGGGAGAAAAGAGAGAGTTTAATAAAACTTATTTCGCCATGCATTTCTTGTATACAAAAAAGAATAATGTTAACACTCTGTTACCTTCTTTTTATGCTCTATTTTAAAGACATTGCATAATGAGTAGAGTTTTACCAGACTGGAAAAAATTAAAATAACTGAAATATAATCATTTTCCTGAGTTTGGATAAAACTCTCAAGTCTCGACATAAAGTTTACGGTGAAATATGGCATATCACTATGCCTACAATTGTCTTAAATATTAGTTAGAAGAGACCAGGTGTGGGTTCCATTCCCACTCGAAGTGAAATATTAATTTAAATGTATATTTTAATTTCTTCCTTCTGCTGTCGAGACATAGCACGGTGCTGAGTTCCGCTGCTTAACACGCAATGCCTCCAGAATTCCGCAGAAAATGGGGAACAAAGTCTCTTAACACTAGGTTCCCACTGCCTACCCTGCTATATCCACAGCGTGAGGCTGGTTTTAATTTTTTTCTTTTCCTTAGAACAACCCTATACTTTCATATAATTCATTATAATCACATTTATTACTCGTTTTTCAGTTAAACCGATGCAACAACCAACCATTTTCAATGCCATTGATAGAGCCCCAAGTTCTCGTACGAAACAGCAGCCCCGCGAAGACATTCCCATCATCAGTTCTATTCTTTGTCACCATATTATTAGTTCTACAGACTGTGGTCAAAGTCACTTTTGTATAGAGAAATCGTTCAAAGTGGTCGTAGCGGTATCAAAATTGTAATTTTTTTTTAGTTTTGTGCTGTTGATTGCAAGCGTCAACGATATTTGGCTTTGTTTTTATTATTTGTACGTGTTTCTTTTTTTATATTTTTTCTTTAGTTTATATTAAAATAAATCAATAAGTGACGCTTATTGTAGTCTTATTTTGCATTTATATTTAAGGTATCTTTTGTCTTGCGCAAATAATATATATTGCATTATTATATTTTTACATGGAGAGTAATAATATAAGAATTAAAATAACATTTTTAGTGTAAATTAGTGTTTAGTGTTTATTATATAAAAACACTTTAGTGTGTTAATGGGAAAAGAGTACCAGCACTAGGTGGGCACTAGGTTCTCAAGTTCCCTCTGTCTACTCAGCTTTGTATTGGGGACAGCGTGAAACTGAAAAAAATGCTATGAATAATAGATACAAATTACAATACTTAAGCCAATTATTAATATTATAATTAAAGTATTTTAGTAATAATACAAAAATTTACAGTATTCAAATCCATAAAAAGGCCAAATCAGATTTCTTAGGAAATTTTTCATGGTATACCAAAGCTTTCGAGGGTTTAGGATGATTGAAGGGACAAGGGGAGGGTCACTCGACCCGGTCAAGTCTTCCGCCCAATTGATCCCACTTCCGGTGTGTGGAATGAATTATTCAGAATATGAGGGTAGTATTTGCTTAGTGGATTCTATTTTATACTATATTGCTTTTATCACCGCTTTTTTTTTAAAAAAGAGGGTAATCGAGAAATATTATTGGCCATATATTTTTGTTCAATATGTAAAAAATTTAATTATAGTTAAATTGAAATTATAATAGTTCAGCAGCTTAAAAGTCTCGCGTTAAATTATAATTTTTTATTTTTTCCAGCTTCCCGCTGTATGTCGTATCAAGCAGGGAAGTCAAAGGGAACCTACTGTTAAGACACTCCGTTTCACATTTTCTGTAGAATTTTAGAGTCATTGCGGGTTGAGTGGCGGAACTCAACGCCATGCTTTGCCTTGTTAACAGAATGAAAAATTGTAATTCATTTTCTCAAACAGAACGAACTCACAACCGTCGCGTTTACAGTCTCACGCATGTGCCACTACGGCACAACGGCCTCAATTCTCGGTTTTTTATTACCAGCTATAATATAATACTTATTATAACGTGAAAAATACTTCGCCTATACAAATATTTTCGTATAAAAATTCCAACCCAGTGAAGTGACCAACCCCTTTATCACTTTCACCTAACTACCCCATATCGAGTGTGATGTTCACCCATAGGAAATTCGAATAAATATCATTTCCTCCCTCACTTCAATTTAGGGTGTCCAGTTAAGAAGCCAGTTTACTGGTCCTGACATATGGATCAAATCTACTGAAAGGGCAGCTTATGGGAAAATGCCATTCTAAAATACCCTTTAAGACGCGAGTTTTTAGGTTTCATTTTTGCTTGATGAAAATTATCAAAGAAAATTCCTGGTATCCGGCCGGACTTATAGTTTTATTGGGCTACAGCGGCTTTCGTGTTAACTGTGGTATGATTTCTGGACAAACAAGGGTGCCGAGATTTTTTATGGTTTTTCACACGTTTTGTCATGTTTGGGAAATTTTCGCTCTTTTAGGATTTTTTTTATTTGGTAAGTGGAGTAAGCTTTTTTGTTATAGGATTTAACTTTTTGAGATATGTAGTTTTATATTGAAGAAGATTTCGAAGTAGTAATAATTGTATAAAAAAATCATCATGGTAAGATATATCTCAAGCAATTAGCAGACTTGACTGTGAAAAAGGTAAAAAATACACGAATCCTGCCCCGGTTGAAAGACTGTCCGATTCCTTTCTTAGGCAGATTTCCCAAGATACCATAATATAATAACAAAACAGAGCAACCGTTTAAAATGTCACAAATATATATAAAAAATATGTATAAACTATGAACATTTTTATTTAATACTGATAATTATACATATTTATAATACTTATATTTTTAAACAATTGACTATATATTTAAATGTTATATTTCTTAACTTAATAAAATTGTTATATTTATTTATATAGCTGTGACCTATACAAAGACTTTTCTATCATTTGTTTTTACAAAATATATCTTACTTCCTATAAGTAGTTTATAAAATTTGTGCAATTTTTGTATGAAAATATAGATTTTTTAAAAACTTCCAACAAACAATTTTCAACGCACGTGCCCATACCAAAACATTTAACTTTCTTATAATATTTCGTGCCCGAGTGATTCTACATATCGTATTCGCACCTGGTTTGCGTATAAAGCCTCGATCGATCATGTCTTTTAGCACGCACCGACGGACAGCGGATTTGCAAGGAGTGATGTTCTTGAAGACTGGAGTGGACTTATCGATATCGATTTTTCAGCTTCATGCTGTGTCCCTCACTTCAGCAGGATAAGCAGAGGGATATTGGGAAATTAGTGTTAAGATACTCCCGATCCTATTAAGATATTTCCGTTTCCCATGGAATATATGAATAATTTGTTGTACAAGTTTATTCTCTTTTAAACTGATCGAAAGTAAAGCCAAGTAGCGATTATAATCTTTTAAAATTATTATAAATATTCTCTCTAAATGGAATTGTGGAAGAATTGCCATTTATTGTTGAAAATTCAAATAAAATGCAAAATATGTATTTCAAAATATATTCATATTTTAATAAATATTCATTATTTAAGTCATTTATTATTTAAAATATTTTTTAAATTAATATAAAATATGTTATTATAAGAAAACCAATAAGAAAACTAATAACAAATTTAAATTATATAAAAAAATATATCGATATTTCGCGATTATATACGCTCGTGCCTAACAAATCATGACAAGCCTAATACTCTTTATTGACCCAATGATCAATGATCTACGCTTATTTAGATCAATAAAATTATGCCAAATCATTGCAGCATTCCGTCGTATTGACCGTTTTACTTTATATAGAGAATACTGCATTCATTATATTGCATAATATCGTTAGATCATGTTGTGGTGTTTGCTATGTCATTGCCTAAACGGATACAGTAGGTTTGGGATTTTTATGAAAAATCGATATTAGTATCGATTATTATAATTTTTTTGTTGTATTTTTTTTTAATTTTATGTCTAATAAAAGGTTATGCGACAGTTTTGTGTATGGTGGCCAGTGACAAAGATATTTATATATTGATTTAAGTATGTCAATTTTAAATTTGCAAAGCAAAATTAGAATGGGAAATTATTAAAAACATTAAATCAGGCAGATGGAACCTAATGTTGAGACACTATTTCTTCTTTATTGATTAAAACAATCCAGAGGTTGCAAAATTAGAAGCTGTTTTTACATAAAATGAATATAAATATAAATTTAAGCTTATTACTTATAATATTTGTAACAAAAAGTAATAACACGATTTTAGAAATTAACATACAAAAATAATTTCACTTTTCTGCAAACAATTTGAAAGACCGAATCGACTTTCTAAATAAACGGATGCGCTTGCGCATCGGTCATCTGGACGCGCGCCAACAAAAAACATAAATACCGCGTCGTCTGTTTGTCCGGTCGACGGTCAACGAGCCGGGGCCGGCGACGCTGGTTACTCATTGCGTATGGCTTAAAGTGGATTAGTGTGACATCGGATGAACATATTGTTTTAGATAAAATTAGTATAAAGATCGAGAAGCTGTCTTTGAACGTGACTATGGCTTCGATTCCCACTTGGGGAAATTAATTTAATTCCAATGCCTTGGTACAAAGAGAAAGTATGGGGTTGAGTTGCTTCACCCGATATGCTGTCTTGAATTCAATAATTTCTTGGGTGGAGAGAGGGGAACAGGGTGACATGTACTGAAGAAAGAGATAATAGTCAATCCTAGTGCAAATTTATATCGAACATAAAAAACATCAAAATAGATAAATTCATGAAAAAAATTTAAAAAAAGTAAAAATGAGAACATTCTCCAATGTAAAATACCTATACGACAGTACCCAGATAAAGTGCATTTAACTCGCTTGAGATTTTATTTTAAGAAAGGGGACACGAATAGCCGGAATTTGGCTCGGACGCATTGTGAATTATTTGTCCATATTTCTCTTTGTTTGGCCGGCTACGCTTGTTTTATACTTTCAATGCCTATAGAATGTGCCATCGAGTTTTATATTAGTGTTATGTTGATATAAATAATATTATATAAAAAAATCAGCTTCACGCTGTATATGGCAGGGTAGGTAGAGAGAAAGAAGTGCAGTGAACACTCCATACCCCATTTTCCGCCAAATTCTGGAGGTATGCGTTTTTAGTGGAACTCAACACCGGGTTTTTGCCTCTTCGAGCCACTCGATCGAAAATTCGGCGGAAATTAAGTAACAGAGTATCTCAACACTAAGCTTCCTTTGCAGCTTTCCTTTCTCTGCTACATGCGGGATACAGCGTAAAACTGAAAAAAAAAACAAATCCTATCCCTCTCATAATAACCAATAAGAAAAGTGTTTGCAATACATTTGTTCCAACAAGTATTAAGAGGGCAAGAACAAGTAAGTCGCTGGTAGTGTGGACTATAAATTCACTTTACTCAGGGTTCCGACATCGCTACCGAACTACTTGACGAAGTTTTTCGACTTGTACCAGTGGAGAAGTTGGTGATCTCGTTGAATACGGAAAAGGTTTATGTTTTTATTTTTTTAAATATATAGATTATTGTTATCTGGATCTCTCTCTCTCTCTCTCTAATTTAATATTCTGTATTGGAAAGCTATTCTATATTATATTTTAATTGAAGGATATTAATTAGAATAAATTTGATACTGGATCTGTGTCTTAACGCTAGGTTCCCTTTGACTACTGTGCTATAGGGACGAAAACCTAGAAAATATCCTTATTTGTATTGATATTCAATAAAATTAAGATTTTACTGTCTGATTCTATCTGTTAAGCGGTGCCTAAAATATTTAGTTTCGTAATTTTTTCTTGATATATATATATATATATATATATATATATATATATATAAAAAGATAGCGAGAGATAACACTAATAAATTGTGTTTTTTAAATCACCTTCTACATAATTATAATTTGTGTATATTGTATAATAAAATAACAATTATAAAAGAAATAAAACAATTCAAGAAAATAAAAGCCATTTCTATATCAATCGTTCTTCAGTTAAGGGACAGCGTGGGACCCTTTAATTTTCTCCTCACACGGTCATAGGGGTTGATTGAAAAGTTTGGGAACTTTAAAGTTTTCCCACTTCGTACAGTCGTAATTTGACGATCTCCACTATACTCGTACTATACTATTCCTTTTGTAGTTTAGAACTGGCAATGTAATAGCCTCGTGGTTTGTTTTCAACTACTTTACACTGGTTTTGGTAACGGTAGTAAAGTTATTTTAATTAAATTAATTTATATTGTTATTTTTTTTTATTTTAACTTTATACCTTGTTCTGTATAAAGCAGGGCTGACAGAGAGTAAAGACACTCCGTACACCGCTTTTCCTGTGAAATCAAGATATTGTATGCAATATATAATAAGTAATATATAATAATATAATAAGTAATATATAATAATATAATAAACAGCGGAAATGATGAGAATAAATAATATCTCTACGTGGGTCTCGAACCCACGACCATTGCGATTACATCCAAATATTGTCCCACTAATTAACAAAATTACTAAAGCATTATTAACATCAATTGAGTGTGCGTATCTGTTTTATAACTATTAGATAACTAGGATTAGCCCTGAGGCCAAGCCCTCATGGTTCAGTGGCGCAAGCGTTAGTAAACGCGACAGGTTGTAGGTTCTACTTGAGTAAATGAAAATGTTTAATATTCTTTTATGCTTGCCCCGGTAACGAAGTAAAAGGTAGCATTGAGTTAGAACACTCATCACGCAAAGCTACGATAGGCCTCGTATATTGTAGGTATAGGGGTTAGGCCACTGTAAATTTTTTGAAAAATCGATTTTTTTTTTATTGGCTTAAAAAATAGTTTAAACCCTCTAGAATCAGGAAAAANCGAACTACTTGACGAAGTTTTTCGACTTGTGCCACTGGAGAAGTTCGTGATCTCGTTGAATACGGAAAAGGTTTATGTTTCTATTTTTTTAAATATAAAAATTATTGTTATTTGGATCTCTCTCTCTCTCTCTAATTTAATATTCTGTATTGAAAAGATTACGAGATATAATTTAATTTAATTATCTGTATTGGAAAGCTATTCTATATTATATTTTAATTGTAGGATATTAATTAGAATAAATTTGATACTGTATCGTAATGTCTTAACGCTAGGTCCGCTCTGATTACTGTGCTATAGAGACAAAAAGCTAAAAAATCTCATTATTTGTATGATATTCAATAAAATTAAGATTTCACTGTCTAACTGTCTCTGATGTTAAAATGCGTGTTCTACATAATTATAATTGTGTATTTAATACAATAACTACTATAAAGGAAATAAAACCATTCAAGAAATAAAACAATTCAAGAAAATAAAAGCCATTTCTATATCAATCGTTCTTCAGTTAAGGGACAGCGCGGGACCCTTTAATTTTCTCCTCACACGGTCATAGGGGTTGATTGAAAAGTTTGGGAACTTTAAAGTTTTCCCACTTCGTACAGTCGTAATTTGACGATCTCCACTATACTCGTACTATACTATTCCTTTTGTAGTTTAGAACTGGCAATGTAATAGCCTTGTGGTTTGTTTTAAACTACTTTACACTGGGTTTGGTAACGGTAGTAAAGTTATTTTAATTAAATTAATTTATATTGTTTTTTTTATAATTTTAACTTTATACTTTGTTCTGTATAGCATGGCTGGCAGAGAGTAGACACTCTCCGTACTCCGCCTATTTCTGAATTCAAAATATTACATGGTTATTTACGAAATTCAATACACAAGACAAATCTTATCGGAGCAGGAAAATGAGAATAATTAAATCTTTGAGTGGGTATCGAACCGACAACCATTGCGTTTACATTCAAATATAGTTCCACTAATAAATAACAAAAGTACTGAAGCATTATTAACTATTAGATAACTAGGATTAGCTCTGAGGCCAAGCCCTCATGGTTCAGTGGCGCAAACGTTAGTAAATGCGACAGGTTATAGGTTCTACTCGAGTAAATGAAAATGTTTAATATTCTTTTATGCTCGCCCTGGTAACGAGGTGAAAGGTAGCATTAAGTTAGAACACTCATCACGCAAAGCTTCGATAGACCACGTATTAGTTAATATTACTTCTATTATCAATTTAAATAATATATTAATCTTCTTTAACAAAGTTAGATTTGATTTAATGACAGGATTAAACATATTGTAGTTCTAAGCAAACGTACTCAATTTGTATAGCCTAGCGTGATGTTTGTATATCTAGTCATCTAGATAAGGGGTCAAGGGGGAGGAATACGGAACTAACGTGTGTAATTATATTATTAACTATTAAGTTCACCTTACTTTTTCAAAGTTACCTATGTATATTTCTTTTATATGTTTTCCAATTGAAAGATATAAAACTATAGAAGATGGTAGTTTACCACGATACATTTGTGGATTTGAATTCGAAATGAGGGAATGTTAAAGTTTAAAATATGTTTTTTTTTTATTTTTCATCACGCTCTATCCCGTACAGAGCAGATTATGCGGAGGGAAGCTCCGTTCTCCATTTTCCGCCAATTTCCGAGACATAAAGTTCTGAGTGGCAGAGCTCAACACCGCGTTTTTGCACCAGAGCGAAGAAATGAAAATACAAAATACTTCATTACCTCGAGTGGGAATCGAACCCACAACCTGTCGCACTTACATTACGTTATACATTTGTACACCGCTACGGCCTTATTGTACATTAATTAATACGTTACTGTAAATATGTTTATACGAATAGGTATATTATAATCTAACATTAATTACCATTTAATTATACTTAAATATTAATAAAGATTTAAATAATTTGCATTATATATGTTAATGAAGCCCACACAAACATTAGCCAGATATAAATCATCTCGTCTTGCCATTGATTTGAACCTGTATCAATTATACCATGAGTAAATTATAATGTGGACCATGGCGATCTTTTATGTAGACCAGCATGTAGTTTGCTCTACTTAATTTAATATTAATATAGAAATATTATTTAATAGTATTTAATGAAAATTGATTAACTATTTTAGCATGGTTATCTATACCAAATAATATGGGATTTATGTAATATGCGATTTTTTATTTTATTTATTTATTTTTTATATATTATATATATATTTGATTTTGCAGATAGATACTTCTGATTTATTTGTATGTGTAAGATATAATACAAAAGAAGATTATCCAAAAAAAAAAGAAATATTACAACCCATATGTATATTTTTTCCATGTGCCTAATTTTTTCCTTAGTTTATATTTAACTATCACTTTTTTTAAGTTAAATTATTAATTGTTTTCATTGGTTTTTATTTTTTTTAGTAGAGTATCCTTCTCTCCACTTCGTCCAGGGCGTGCATAATCTTGGGACTGGAGACGACACCCACACGCGATTGTCCCGCAGGACTCGTGTCTCGCATTTGCTATAATAATATCGACATATTTTTTTTGTATTTATATTTTATATAATGACATATTTTTTTTGGCTCTATTTTTATAACCACTTCTACTAATACAAAGCTTAGCTTAAGCCTTGTGAACTGTATTCCTACGATATACTACTGATTTGCAAGTTCACATTCCAAATATCGTTATCGATTTTCAAACTTATCGATAATGCAACGATTTGAGTTAAAATGAGATAAGTGAAAAAGAAAAAAAAGAGAAAAAGATATATATTTATAGTCACACACATTACCTACATCGTCGATCATATTACTTAAAATATTTGTAAACAAGTTGTACTGGGAGTGTATTCGCAGTATAGTACCTAGTCCTCAGGATTGGGGGCGTAGAAGGCCGACGTCGTTATCGGTCAGGCGGCGACCTTTGCGAAGATGGGCTAACCAAAGTCTTACACAAAAATGATTATTGCGATAGGTCTTCTAAATTTAAGAGAGGAATTTTGTGTAAAGTTCATTGTTTTTTTTTAAATCCATTTATGCTAAGGAAAATTTGTATTCCGACTGCCCGTTCGCCCATTACTGCTATATCGTAGTGTTATGGATTGTAAAAATTTTAATTTGTTTTTAATCTAAATTAATTAAAGCATTTTTTTCTTGTAGTACATTTTATAAACATATTTTCTGAAAAAAAAAAACTACGCTTATTAATTATTTAAGTAAAACAACAATATATATAATACATATATACTCGTACTGTTGCACGCTATATTAAGACTACATTTACAAGAGACATTGCCCTTTGGTTGGCAGAGCTTAACACCGCCTTTTGCCAAAATGCTTCGAGTAAATATCGAACCTAGAACATATCACATTGTTTCACAATATCTTATAAGCTGGTAGTTTATTACAATACTAATACTTATCTAACATTAACAGCCATTAGCATATAATTAAACATTATACTATTTTATTGTTATTTAAACAGTCAAGTCCGGGACGGTGACATTTGAGATCCCAATGCACTGTGCTTGACCTATACTCCTCATCCTTAATATTTTACAGCGACCCATTGTCTCGTACTATTCGTTAGTACGGCTTAAAGGATTCCGTTCCGTTCCCTTTCTTAACGGATGACCCCATTAACTAATATAAAGACTTTAGAATAGTAGTTTTTTGTTAACACTATACTCTAGTGGGTTTATAGTTATTTTATTAAAAAAATAAATATGGCTTTAAAGATTAAAGCTGCGTGCGTGTAAGTAATTTTAAGTATAATTCTATTCCTTGGACTGACAATTGAACCTACATCTATCACGTTAGCTAGGCACATATTCACTGCGTCAGGATGGCCCCAAATGTTGTTTTCCTACAAATTATGATTTTTATTATTTCTAAAATAAAAATATTGAAAAAGTGTTATTTTAAAAATAGATATATTTTGACACCTTAACTTTTGTTTCAGATTTTACGATTCTTAGAAACATCAATAATTTTTAGTCTACCTTTATTTATAGGTAATATTTTCTTTTTCTTTAAAACGTTTTGAGGCATTGCGTGTTGAGTGGTGGAATTCAACACCGCGCTTTGCTGTTACCGGAGCGAAGAAATAAAATTAATAATAAATAATTCATTCCCCCAAGCCGAGAATCGAACCCACAACCATCGCGTTTACGCCACGACTGCCTATACGGATATAACTTATAATATTTTATAATGGATTGAATACAAAATACCAATTTGTACCGCGAAGTTAAAATAAAATTATTAAAGTTAAAATGCAATTATTCTACACAGTCCTCTGACATTTGCAGCTGACCTGTGATTTACTGTAATTTAATAGCTCTAATCTTCCACAATACATAATGTATAAATATCGAAACGACGTAAATATAGTTCCCACAGAATTTTTTACATCTTTTTCTTTTTTCAAGCCTAGTATTCACTTCTCTCTCCACTTTCCGCCGAATTATGAAGGCACTCAACAGAGTAGCAGAACTCAACGACTCGCTTTGCATCAACACCAGATCTAAGAAATGAAAATATTAAATATTTAACATCCTCGAATGGGAATCGAACCGACAACCTGTCGTTACATCTTAAATAGTATATTTGAAGACAATACCATAATAATGAGCATTTAAAATTCAATAAGGGTTGTAAGCCATAAATCTTCATAGAAGGCTATCTCAGAAGTAATAATCTATCAGATCCAGAGCGCGGCTATTGTGCTGGTATTCAAATACATGCCCTTAGACGGTCGCCGGCAATTTGTGCTCAACCTAATGTTTTGACACCTTCGTACATAAACATTTTAGTGTTTTAAAAGAAGGGGGGTGCCACTGCTTTTTTGAATTGGTGGTAACTTTTTTTTGGCTTCTCGCTGTATCGTGCAAGTAGCAGGGTACGCAAAGGAAATATGGGAACCTAATTTGATTTTATATTTTTAAGTGTTATTCCATATTTAGTAAAGAAAAATACTTTTTAGAAAACATATGAAAATTTTAATGTAGCGGAATTTGAACCCACGGCTCTTGGAAGCCTTCCAAGTACTATAACAACCGTACTTGTATTACAACAATTCATTCCCTTTAAGACACTTCCGTCCCCCATTTTCATATTTTTATCATTTTTAATTTCATAATTAAATTAATTATGTAGGTACTAGATTAAGGTTTTTATTTTTAACCAACTTCAAAAATTAAGAAGTTATCATATCGACTGTACATTTTTAATACCTTTTTTAAACAACGTTTATTTTGAATATATTCTACAGTCAATATATAATGTTAACCGAGGTTTAGGAAAGTTGTGGGGTACGCCAAGCAATGACATAATGCATTTCTACTCGCCATTGTGTGCAAGGTGAATGCTGTTATTATTCGAACTCCTTGCGGTCAAACTCGCTTATTATTCTCTTATTATTATAATATAATAATTCTGAGATAGCTTTTGCATTTGTCGTTTAATATTTGGTTAAATTTGTCAATGACTTTTTTAAAAATAATATACACTTAATTTTAGTGTATTTTTTTAAATTAATACTACGGTATATACGTCTGGCATATGATTAATTGTTTTGTATTATAATAATTTAGTTGATAGGTAGATATATTATTTATGATACAAATATTTTTTAGTCAGTTAATGTAACTATAATATTTTCTACATTAATTAGTCAAGGATTCATAGAAAATTTTCTTAATAATTACTTTTAAGTAATACATGTGGTGATTGCATATTTTAAATTTTGTTACAACTGCCATACAAACTTGGCACTTTCTCTCCCGTGGTCGCGAATAATTTTATAGTATAAACAGGTGTGGAGATGGAAATAAGGAAACGAATTTGGATTGCATGTTAGATTTATTGGCACTCGGTTACTTTGCGGTTTTTACCGCTACTAACTTTTCTTCGCTATAAACTTACCTAATTTGTTAGATTGTTCATTATTATGATTGCATTGCTGGTTTGTGGATAAAAGGATTATTTCAAGCTGTGTTGACAAAGGGGTCATTCGTTTGATTACAATTTTCCTATTATCTATTAGTCGTAGGTATACTTATACGCGTTTTCTTCGTTGGTATTTCTATGAAGCTGCCCTTATAATTGAGTTGTTATATGCACCAGTCGTGCGAGCGGGTTCGATCCCCACTCGAGAAAATTCTTCGCTCTGAAGTCGAAGCAAAGGATGGTGTTGAGTTTCGCCACTCAAAACGCAATGCTTTCAGAAAAGAGGTATGCTGCTATGCCACGGGCTCTGTTATTTTTAACTATTAATATTATTATTTTCTATATGGCATAACGTGGTTAATTATTAACTATAATTGTATTACAATAGCTTGTATAAATATTTAGTTCTATTATTTCGCTTTCTACATCACAATCTTCGGTAGTATAGTGGTAAGTATCCCCGCCTGTCACGCGGGAGACCGGGGTTCGATTCCCCGCCGGAGAGATGTTTTTTTTTATTTTAAATTATTTTATATTTTTTTATTTTCGATATATATTTTTTTATTTATTAAAATTCTTATAAAAGTATAAGAGAATTATACGTATTTTGTCATTTTTATACAATAATATGCTTGTCGTAGAAACTTAATGGGTTCTTATGTTGTTTGTATTGAGTTATCAATTCGCTAACGTCCATTTATTTTTGTCGTGTCCTTGCTCTTGAAAGAAGATGAAGCGGACCGCCTCTGAATACTCAATGTCTCGAAAAGTGAGGAACGAGATGTCTTAATATGCAATGGCTCGAGAATTCGGCGAAAAGTGAGGAACCAAACGAGGAGAGGAACGGAGTATCTTAACACTAGGTTCCCAAGTTCTCTCTTCCTATCCTGCTATATATGGGATATTCAAAGCTAAAAACATATTCATTTAATAAGAAATAAATAAATATTTCCAACAACCATATTTAACATTCGATATTATCATCTTTTGTAACCATTCTGAACGACACACGTAAAAACTCAGTAGCTACTAGCTAATGTCAAATGTACAAGGATAAAATGACAAAAACGAGCGTCACACAATCTCCATGACAATATAACATTGACCCCAGTCCCGTGTCGAACCCCGACCTCCACCTGTGCTCTATCGGCTCTGTTGGGATGGTGCTGGTGACCTTAAACGTTGCTACATATATACATACATACAATAGTAAGTATATATTAAAAGTATTATACCATGTTTTTTTTTCCAAGGATGTAATAGGGTAGGTAGAGGGAACTTAGTGTTAAAATATTCCGTTCACCAGTTTTCGTCGATTTTTTCGAGACATTCCATGTTGAGGAGGAACACAACGTCGCATTGTGTCGTATTACCAGTTTGTTGTAATTTGTCTTGATAGAGATGTCCAGAGTGAAGAAATGAAAACACTAAGAAATTATAATTAACTCCCCCAAACAGGGATCGAACCCATAACACATACACCCTTGACTGTTGCGCCGCGACGACCTCATCAATTTTAATATATTAATTTATACACACACGTATAACATTTAGATATCTTTAGATATACATACAAATATATGTATTTGCGTTCGTAGATGACTTATGGATCTCGCTTGCCCCCTGCCCCGAGATCCGCGTCAGTCTATACAACAATTATGCCGCACATTACCGCACTATATCGTGGTACGTACGCCGTATGGTACATCACTATATCGTGGTACATTACTGGTGTATTAGGAGTTTAGATTTATCCATATAACGGTATACAAATTAAATCATACTGCCGTTTCGGGGCTAAAGGTTGCGCAATGTGTATGCAGTGTCAAGGTTTATTGTTGCTATTGCTGGGGAATTATTGCTTGTTTAATATTAATGTAGGTTTTGGGTTTTTTGGATTTGAGGCTCTCCTCTTTCTCTCTAGGAAGCGGAGATATATTTCTTTTTGCTTCACGATGTACCCTTACTGTGAAAGAGGAATGAAGTCGTAGAGCTCTGTCACTCAACACGTAATATATGAAAAAAAATAATTGAAAAAACACTTTCTTTCCCTTCAATTTTTGAGGAACAGCACGTCTCCTCTAAGATTTTGTGTTAAGCTGGATGCTATTTCCACTCAGCCATGACGGCTTCATTGAGCTAAGCGAAGACATTCATTCATTAAGTCATTTTTTTCCCCATCTTGCGAGTAGAGTGGCGTGACACAAAGTCGCGCTCAGGGACGCTTATATAAACAACGGTAAGCATATATGTTAGTAATTTATATAATTCATCTACTCTCCCTGATAAGCTATCATTAAATATAAAGCTTAGGTCACAAAATCGTTTCAAGACATGAAACCTAGATTGTAAGTTAGCGACATAAAAAAATATTATAACAGTATCTTTGTAAAGCTCATTAACTTGTTAGCACGTCGCGCTACAGACAGACAGACTTTCACGTCGACGCGACGTACGTATCAAGCAAGACAACGTGACAACCGCCGGGTATCATCATAATAAAAACATCAGGTTACTGTAAATTTTCTACTTTTTCGTCTGTGGTTGTAAATTATAAGATATTTTATGGTAGAACCTATTGACAGTAATAAATATTAATAAATTAAAAATTGCCATTAGGATATTTAAAACTTTTTTGAATATTTTTAGTTAAATGAAGAACTCTAATATGACTGACATGAATTATGTGTTAATAAATAAGATAACTAATTCTATTAAAGATTTTGTAGATTTACATTCCACTTGAAAAGTAATATTACTGTTAAAAGTTCAATGTTTTGTATTGAAATATGTTTTTCTTAATATTTTAGAAACCAGTCCTGGTGCGGAGCCATAAGTGTGTGACTGTGAGCTCGACAGGTTCTGGTTCGGATTCCACTGGAGGAATACTGAAGGAAATATTTTCATTTCACTTGACACTAGGTTCCCTCTGCCTAACCTGGTAAATGCTGACAAAATTTATATTATTAGTTTAAGATATTATTTTTCATAAACCAACAAACACAATCAAATTAACGAAATCATTGAAAGAAAGAAAGATTTATGATTTACCAAAGCTTTTATATATTTTTTTTGTATTTTTCCAAGTTGTCATCTCGTCCATAGATGAGGGAAGGCGTTCGGAAGTGCACGTCGTGGCCATGAGAACCGATGCTATCGGAGCACACGTCAGCGATCATACGATTGCGCACGTGGAGTCATGTTCTTACTCCGTACCACATGGACTGATAGTCTTATTTGTGTGGTTATATTTTACTGTTATTGTATATAGATATATTTTCATATAATAGTAGATATATATCTATATAGATATTATTATACTATAAAAAATATATATATTTTTTAATAATTTTATTTTTCTAGGGAACGGAGTGTCTAGACATTAGACACTGAGCGCGTTTATTTTGTTTATTTCCTTTATTAAATATGTAATATAGTACTGAATATATAGTAAAAGTTTTACATATTTCAAATAAGGAAGTCAGTAGATCATGTAAGAAGCTGTACAAAAATATCAAAACACGTTTATTTCACAGATTTCCTCGACTTCTGATAATTCTTCGAAACAACAAATGAGTGAGATTGTGCTAAATTACTGACTAAGCATACAAAGTAGTTTTATCTTGCGCTAAGCTCTCTCGAAATATCGCTAAAAAGCTGCTACAGTACCATCTTGGTATAGTCGCAGTGAAAAATTTTAAGTTAAAATTGTCTTATATTATTATAAAATTAATTGTAAAAAAAGAAAAGAAATATGAGAGAAAAAAATATTATTTATTGATTATAAATATAAATATCATTTTTCATATATGTAAAAAATATTTATCCCAGTTTTATTTAAATAATAATTTAACTTGACCACAGTCCAGTTACATACAAAATAGTTACTCATTAAACTATCCTTTATCAACTTCAAGACGAGTTGCAGTATGCAGATTAAACTCCTTTATTTCTTAGAGAATACCATATGTAAGATGTTTATCGCTAGCATTAGATTGTTATCACTAGCACCCAAGTAGTAAATTAATCTAATCTAAACTGTTATATGTTTATCTTAATGAGGAGGAAGAGGCAGAGGTCAGTTGATGGCGATTCTTAGTGTTCTCCAGATTTAAATAATTATATATTTTACATGTTATATATACCTACTTGTATTTGAAATTTGCTAAGGATAATGGAAACGGAAAACGGAGCATTTATCTTAAGAGATTTTACTGTCTATATTTTGTACGCATATTATTTTGTATTATAACTATTTATATAAATAATGTATATTTTTTTCAAAAATTTTTTGCACAAATATGTTATTTTTGCATGTTTGGCGAAAAAATAATATTATCAAATTTTCGTCTTAAAAATTATTTATTAAAAAAAAATTCAAAACTTATCCAAATACATTTTTTAATCAAAACAAATGATTCTAACATTATCCGACAAATTTATTTGCAAATAATTTTCAGACAGCAAAACGTAACAACTTTCCAGCTCACCTGTACCGTTGATACAGCGATGACCATCAGTGAGACCATCAGCGACCCCGCGACGGTCATTTATAAACACGGCCATGGGAACCTTAAGATAACGTATCGCACGTACCACCTGATTACAATGAGAACGTTTTTGCCTGCAATTAAGATCACTTCTTATATTTATTATTTAATCAATAACTTTTAAGATTATAAAAGTGAAGTATTTTAAAATAACATGTTATAGTTTAATAGGTATACGGACAAAGTGTCTTATCACTAAACTGTTTCTGATTGCACAGCAAAATCTTTGCAAAGTCTTTCAAAATATACCTATATTTTATTTATTTGTGCTTCAAATTTGATTAGTATATTAAATTAAAACTTAAAGTGAGATAAAGCGCGGTGTTGAGTTCCGGCACTCAATACGCAATGACTCCAGAATTCGGCGGAAAGTGGAGAATGGAAGTGTTTTAATAGGAACGGAGTGACTTAACACTAGATTTCCAGGTTCCCTCTGCCTATCCTGCTATGTTACGTTTTGACACAATATTGCCATTAGGATAGACAAATTGAAATGTCATAATGCAATAAATAATTGAATTCTGTTTATGAAACTTAAAGCTTGAGAAACTAGCAAATCAAAACTTATAAAAAAGCTTTGCAAAATTAAAGAAACTTTTCGCTGTGTCCCTTATTTTCATATCAATAAAGGTTAAATTAAAAGTTCAATCCTTAGTTTTTTAATGTAGTCCATTACAATGGGTGCGTAGGCGTGTTATTGTAATGTTCGAAAAATGTCAGGAGATTGGAACGTTGTGTAAAATTGCTATTGAGAATCTATATAGATTAGAGGGTTATTTAAATTATAATATCTTCTTTGTTTTGCAATTTTCAAATGTATGGTATTATAATATTGTGGTAATATATTTCAAAATAATTAATTCCCCCAATAACAACTCATTGCTCATATTGCTCATATATGCCAATTTTAATTGAATTGCATTATAATAGAAAAATATGATTCAATTTAAGATGCCATCATAATTAACATTTCGGTTATATAAATTTCGGTCTTGCGTTTCCTCGTGAGGCACGGAACACCGGAATTTCACACAGTAAAAGAATTGGCGAATTGTAAATAAGATATATTTCTATGTTTAAATGGTAGATGATTGAAAATAACAACAAACAGACAGCTTAATATATTTATATTAGCATAAAATTTGAAAAGAAAAAATAAGCTTGCCATTTTTTGTTCGCACATTGTAGCAAGAATTACAAAATAATTATAGCTCCTATATAAATAAGTATACTACAATCGGCAAGTCGTGGCCTCTCTAAAGCTAGCTGTAAATAGCAGCGCAAATTTGTTCTTACGATATTATTGATTATTACTATTGATTATTTTCTTCCCAAGTGCTAAAAAAAGCTGCACGAAAAAACTCATCAAGCCTAACTTCAGGGCCACAACTCGTCGACTATACTATACTTATATTTATATATCTATATATATATAGATGTGTAAACACGACGGGCGCGGTTCAAGCATTCGCGTGCGCCCACGCACCAGAATCTATTAGTCAGTGATTAACATGTAAGTGTGGGAGGATGTGTGATTGTCTTTGTGTTACAGTATATGTCAGTAACGGAAGTTTCGACCATTCATAGGTAAAGTGGTTCAGTCAAGTCAGTATTCAGTTTGAGACGGACAGGAATCGCCTACGATGCTATATGGTTTTTGTTAAATAAATTTTAAATTAGGCTAAAAATGGTATATTCTACAGCGTCAAGTTGAAAAAAAAAACTGGCAATATCAACTGGAGAATGAATATTTTCTGTTCTGTTCTTTCTCATATCATTTTCATTGACAACAAGGCAAAACGCAGCATTGAGTTCACGACTCAACACTTAATGTCTCGAAAATTGGACGGAAAGCGGAGAACGGAGTGCTTTAACACTATGTTGCCAGATACATTGTAAAGCCAAAAAGATTTTTAATTTATGGCCTCAAAATAGGTATGTAGTGTCTAGTACACTATATGCATAAATGAAACAAAACATTATTTTTATCATTTTTTAAGTATTATGAATGTTGTCAATAAAAATACTTTTTACTTTTTAGTATTTCACGTTTACGTTTTTATACTAGTTATAATATATTTTGAACCCAGCCTTATACCAGAAAGCAGAGGCTACCATATTAAATTAAACCTGATGGATTTACAGTGGCCGTTCCGCCGATGCGTGCATCAGCGCAATGTGAACGTGATAATCTCTAATGGACACGTATTTATTTATTGCTTAATTTACTATGAAGTTTAATAGAAATATTTATAAATATTAGATTATTTATATGGATAAACTAAATGTTTAGTGTAACTTGAAGTCAGCAGAGGTCGTCGTGACGCAGCGGCACAAGGGTGTGACTGTAACGCGACGGTTGTGGGTTCGATCCTCACTCGAGGAAGTGAAATATTTATTTACGTTTATATTTCCATTTCTTCGCTCTGGTATCGAGGCAAAGCGCGGCGTTTAGTTCTGCCACTCAACACGCAATGCCTCCAGAATTCGGCGGAAAGTGGGGAATGGAGTGTCTTAACACTAGGTTCCCTCTGCCCGCCCTGATGTGTGCGGGATGCAGCGTGAAGCTGATTATTGATTATTAAATTTATTAAACTAAATATCAGTATAATAAAAGCTCCTCAAGCTCTGTTAAACGAATAACCAAAACTATATATAACAATATATCAGAAACAACATACAACTATAAATATAATTTAACGATATAACCATTTCAAATGCATTTATCATTGCAATACAATGGAACTTAACAAAATATGCATCACGGCTGCCATTGCTCTTAATTAACACATCTCTAAATCAGTGGCCGTGTGAACTAAACGGGAAGGTTAGGTTCCCTAGCCTCCCTGGGTTAGGTTTCTGACAGGAGGAAGATAATGACCTAGGACTTGTAGCCGCTGCAATGAATTAATACTGCGGCGGTATCGCCATTGCTGGTCGATTCTAATATATGTGGCTATATACTCGTAGGTATAGTAGTTGTTTCAGTCACGATTGGTTTGGGTTTATTTTGTGTGGATAACTGTGTTTTTTGAGGTTTAAGTGTGTTTTTATTTGTTTTTTACGGAGATATTTAATTTTTTTGAAGTAGGTAGTGGAAATGTCTTTATATTTTTGGCATGTTGTTTAAGAATTTCCAAAATGTCTAATATATAAATTGATCTTTAATGTTAAATAATATTTTATAGAAAAAATAATCAAGATAACTAATTGAAAAAATATATGTATAATTGCCTTCAAATTTATGAAGAAGAAAAAATATATCGAAAAGCGAAAAATATTAGTTAATAAAATATTAATTAAATTACTTAAAGAAACAATAAAACTATATGAATATTAAAATAAAAACATTATTTACGCTTTTCTTCTTACATACCTAAAAGGTGGTATTAACAGCTATTCAACTATAATCCATTTGCTATCCATATTCCATTAGCTGCTCGCATACAATCCATGATTGTCGATGAAACGGATGAAAGGCACGAGAGTGTAATTTTCGAGTTATAAATAAAATACCTTCAATTACAGCTCTAATGTTATAAGATGGGCATTAAAACGTGCAGAATTAAGACTTTCATAGTACAATTGTATGCAGTTTTAATAATTTTTATCTGGTATTTGTTATTAATATTTTTTCAGGTTTACGGTATACCCCGTTTATATAACAGAGTAGGTAGAGGGAACCTAATGTTAAGACACTACGCCCCCCCCTTTCCATGCGAATGCTGAAGACATTACTTGTTGAGTGGAGAAACTCAACGCCACGCTTTGCCTCATTACCATAGCAAAGAAATGTAAATATTTAAAATGACATTTCGTCGAGTGGGAATCGAACCCACATTCATCACGCTTACAATCACGTTACGACTGACAATATGATATATCAACACATATTAATAATATTTATTACTTTATAGATACATAATAGCGTTGGTGTTTCAACCATTTGTAGGAGGCTAGGAGTCATTAGTTAAGGATGCGCTTGCGCTGATATTTAGACGTCCCTTGCGCCATTTGAGATGACACGACCGGTAAGTCTAAAGCCGTTGATACATAAAATAGTTAAATTTAGCTTAAATAATTAAATACGATGATTGGCATAAATTCTACTGTTGTTAGTATCAAAATTATAAATATATTAACTTAACTTAATTTCAATAGAAAATAAAATGAGATAAATGTTAAGAAGTCATAAAAATGAATTGAAAGCATAAGCATGAAAATAGTATATAGAAAAAGAATATAAATAAAAAAGGAAGTAAACATATTAAATATTACATTTCTTTGAGTAGGAATCGAATCCACAACCTATCATGTTTACAGTCGCATGCATATGCCCTTACGATACGACTGGCGTCAAATAAATATTACACAACTAATTATTTACTAAATATTATAATATCTAAAGGCTCTATACTATGACGGTAAATTTTAAAGTTTAAGCTGACGATGGAGCTCGACCTTCAAGGTCTAACCCAGCGGTGAGTTCGTGTGGTCGTGCCCGTAGCAGATTAAACTATTGCACTCATTGCACCTTAATGCAATTTCGGTCACCATGGCAACGGAACACGATTTTTGAATGCCTTTTGAAATCCTCTTTCTAAATATAAATATATAATAAAATATAATGCCGCTTTTAGTTACTTTAGTATTACGTACTAAAAGTACATCAGTCAATTTAATATTTATTTTTTTAATAATATCTAAAGATTTATAAATTCAAAAGCAAATGTATTATAGATTATTATTTCAGTGGATATATTTAATCTGTTTTTAATTTTCTGTTTTGTTCTGTTCTTTTATCGTTTTTCATTTTGGCGCCAAAGCTGTACTGACAGATTAAATATTATAAATAGCAACTATTAAATTTCTTATTAAACATATAAATTATACGGTATATAGTTAAAATTGAAATTTTATTATAATGAAATGTAGAAAATGGGGGCTATAACATTGATTTACTACAATAATAATACATTTAATAATTATTGTTACAAATGCTTAATTTTTTCGATAGAATAAAGAAAACAAATTATAGGAGTTGCGATAAAAAAATTAAAGCTTAGCAAACTTTATTTAAATAAATAATAAACTAAATCACATTCAACGGATACTGGACACCGAAAGTAAAAGGTACGTGAGAATGTTTCTATAACGAAGAATCTCGTTAATTGGACTCCTTAGTACGAACAAATTGACATTAATACATGTAAAATGCAATTGATTCCTTACCGGTACAACATGGAAATAGTCCAGACCAATTTATTAGAAATACCAATTGCATTATAGCTTTATATAAGTTATTTAGTTTATAGTAAATTAACAGTTATTGTGGTTATATCTGGTTTTGCATGGTTTCTATATAATATGTTTATTTATTTTGTATTTTTACAACTAATTTCTAAGATATCTTTTCAAGATCTGTTATTAAAAAAAATATTAAATAATTATTTCTTGATATTGTTATTATTTTAAATAACATTAAACAATTTCAATAAAGAAGTATATTTAAAAAGAAGGGGCCTTTAAATATGAATTTATTATAATAATTTTATTATATTTAAAAAGAATCTAAGGAAATAAAATAATAGTACATTTTAGCTTTGTAAAGACATCAACGCACTTTGATTTCTATCCTATATTTCTTAACATCAAATAAAATTATTTGTTTATACAATAAAGTAGATGCACTACTTAATACATCCTATAAAGCCATACCTATATAGCGGGATCCTGCTGGATTCAAAGGTCGCAGGACCCAACGGACTGGCGAGCATTAGGGGGGGCGAATATCCAGCAGCGGACTTTAAAAGGCTGATGGATGGATACCTATAGAAACATTTATTTTTTGTACAAAATCCCTTTTAAATTATTGCTTAAGAAAATAGTTCCTTCATCCATTTTTAGCATAAGCCTATTATCACACAAAGGCAGGTCAAAACAATGAAGCTAATCGTATAACATTAAACCCAGTAATTATGAAGTATGAGGAAGGCGGTGGTGCCGTGATCTCACAATAACTGTCCAGTAGTGGTTCTCATCTTCTTATGCGTGTATTGTGTGCGCTTTTCCTCGTGAAAAACCTATGGGATGTTAGGTGTGGTTGTTATTTTTAAACTGTGGTTTAACTATTGGTTTANATATAATATTTATTATTTATTTTGCATTTTTAAAACCAATATCATTTCAAGGTCTGTTATTAAATAAAATAATAACTAATATTTTTTTTTTATTCTTGACATTGTTATAATTTTAATTAACATTAAACAATTTCAATGAAGAAATATACTTAAAAAGAAGAAGCCTTCAAATATGAATTTATCATAACAATTTTATTATATTTAAAAACAATCTAAGGAAATAAAATAATAGTACATTTTAGCTTTGTAAAGACATCAACGCACTTAGATTTCTGTCTTATATTTCTTAACATCAAACAAAATTATTCGTTTATATAATAAAATAGATGCACTACTTAATACATCTATTATACCTATATAGCGGGAACCTGCTGGAATCAAAGGGCGCAGGAGCCAACGGACTGGAGCATTAGGGGGGGGCGAATATCCAGCAGTGGACTTTAAAATGCTGATGGATGGATGGACCTATAGAAACATTTATTTTTTGTACAAAATCCCTTTTAAATTATTGCTTAAGAAAATAGTTCCTTCATCCATTTTTAGCATAAGCCTATTATCACACAAAGGCAGGTCAAAACAATGAAGCTAATCGTATAACATTAAACCCAGTAATTATGAAGTATGAGGAAGGCGGTGGTGCCGTGATCTCACAATAACTGTCCAGTAGTGGTTCTCATCTTCTTATGCGTGTATTGTGTGCGCTTTTCCTCGTGAAAAACCTATGGGATGTTAGGTGTGGTTGTTATTTTTAAACTGTGGTTTAACTATTGGTTTAGTTAAAACTTGTAAGTATTTTTAGGTCGACTTTCTTATGTTGTGGTTAAACTATAGTATGTTTTTTTATTATACATGTATAATAACTATTCTAATTTTGAACTTTCTTGAAAAGTTGACTGGAAGAAATCTCTGTTAGGGATAAGTTCATCTTTGCCATCAATATTAGGGATTATCTTTGTTATTAAATGCAAACAGTATAATATAACTATATTATGGACTTCAATTATTATTTACAAGATCTGCTTAAAGTTTATACTTTGCTATTAACTTTTGTGGATTTTTTATATACAAAGCTGTTTTAATGGATATATTACGTTTATTTGACTTCCATATATAAAAACAATTTTGTTTTACAGCGAAAAATTTAAAATTTAAAAGTATATAAAAAAAAACATTACTCATTTAAAATAATAATAAACAAAACAAAACACAAGTTTAAACTAACAGTTACATAGTTAACGGCCGTTCATATCGTATATGAGTTGCGCGAATAATTACAATCAACGTGTGCTCTTTCAACCGAAAAAAAACCATCTCTCTATTGTTTTACCCATTTTCCCACATTTCGCCGCCTACAGTTACATTTACCTTCCTTATATACTGGCAAAAAGTATTAATTACATTCTTACATTCCGAGGCAGAGCTTCGTGCTTGTTTTTGCTTCTTCAGGAATAGATGCATCTTATAGCAGTTTGTTAGGTAACTTTGTAAGTTATATGTATAGATTTGGTGGCAGTGGCGCAGTGGAATAAGCATGTGATTAAACACTATGGTTGTGGTTCGATTCCCATTCGAGGAAATGGCAATTTAAGTTAACAATGAGTTTATAATAAAAGGTAATAATATCATTAATTTTTATAACAATATCAAAATTTTTTAAAGTTTTAATTGTACCGGTAGTAATAATCATTATTATAGTAGAAATATTTATTATATGACTAGTGTAGCATCGAGCCCGGTATTGCTTATAATATTCGACAATATTACTAAATTAGGCAAAAACTGGAAAAAAATCTAAAATACCCATGAAATATGAAAACACATTATGTACATACGAGTATATCACAGAACACCCGATACAAATGTATAATCGTCATTATATCGAGGAAACCAGTAATACCAGCATTTAGTGATCCCTCGGATGATTGCCTCTTCAAATCTTCGAATACGGTCACAGCGAAACTTTCCAACAAATTTCCACATAGGAGTCGTGCGAGTCAGACATTCGCATGAGAACGACCACTGCATACTCGTACACGTAAAACTATCAGTCAAAGCACTACTTAAACATCTGCATAAGTCACGTCTCACGACTCCAGAAGAGTAACAGTTTAATAATGTCCGCGCTGGTGACCCTCACCGACCTCGGTGAAATACGGTTCTGAGGACTTGGAGCAATATTTTCGCCATGCATCGTACTAAAGTCGTGTCTTCCTAGCTGGAAATAAAACCCGAGGTCCATCTTTGGGGCCATCGGTGCCTTAGATGCGCTATTTTGGCTTTTGGACTGAAATGGACTTAATTTTCGTTTGTGTTGTTAGAGTTCGAACTCTATTAGTATAGGGTTAGGATATAGTTTTAAGAGTTCAGTAAGTAGTTGTAAGTCTGGTGTAAGCGGTCGGTAAGGATAATGTCATGGGAAGAACTCAATGGACGAAATGAACGAGCGGACATCGACGAGAACTGCTGGCCAGTAGGCTTGCAAAATTTTTACAATTTAATAAACAATTTTTAACTTAACTTTCATATAAATAGAGTTCAAGATGAAAGAGCTTATTTGTGGAGGAAAGGTTTTAGTTATATTGACAGTCATCGAGAACTTTGCGAAGAACAAATCTCAGGTTTATCTGTAATGCGGTAAAACAAATCGCCCTGTAATAAGAAATTGTTTATGGTTAAGGTATTTTACAAATTTGCAAATAGAAGTTAGTGTATTTAGTTAGAAGCTTTTATTTCATAATTTCTCATTCATTGAAAAAAAAAACTTATTCGTGATTATTAGGTACATTTCCGTTTCCCAGATTCCGCTAAACTCTGGAGGGATTACGTGTTAAATTGCGGAACCTAACACCGCCCCTCACCTCATTACCAGAACGAGAAAATGAAAATAATATTCATTATTTTATTTCCGTGTGAGAATCGAACCCATATCCTGCCGTGTTTTCAGTTGCACGCTTGTGCTCCTGCAACACAACTGGCCTGTAATGCTTATCAATCCATGTTTGTAATCGTATTTCTAATTGATAAATAATGTTATGAATTAACTGCCAACCTTATTAAATAAACAATGTAATATAATAACACAGTTATGGTCCTTTCTATCTAGATAGATTCTAATCTAGATTATATCTAGATTTAAATTAAAAATTATAGTCTCACGTGTTGTAACTGTAAAAGCTCATTGCTTTAAAAATGTTATATTTTAATGGGAAGTAGATTTTATCATATGTTTTTTGTTTATCTGATATATTCAATAAATATATGTATAATATAATGCTAAAATCTTTGTTTATAATATAAGTAAAACGATCTGAAGAAATACTACCCATATAATTTTCTAAAACCAAAAAAAAACGATCCAAAAACTTGTAGATTTTCTATGTATAACAAATACGTCATACTATAGAAAAAAGTCCCCATACAGTATATCAGAGTTGCTTGCACGCGTGTGACCTTTCCCGCAGGAAGCGGTCTGGCTCAGTGACCCAGTGTACACGATGCGCTGTGTCGTTGACCGAGCCCTATAAGGGGATGTACACTATTATAAACTTAAAATGTTTTTTTTTCACGCTGTATCCCGCATGTAGCACGGTAGGCAGAGGGAGCTTAGTTTGAAACACTTCGTTTCCCTCTTTTTTGCTGATTTGTGGAGGTATTGCGTGTTTGTGGAGGAATTTCACTCTGCGGCTTGTCTCAACACTCTGGTGATGGTGGTGATAAAATAGGTAATTTCACTGAACTTCTATTAATTTTCCAAGTTATTAGCTGTCTGTTTGTAAAAGAAATATGACATAGTCATGGCGTAGAGACACAAGCGAGTGACTGTTAGCACAACAGCTAGTGGTTTCGATTCCTACGCGAGAAAATGAGATATTTAATATTTACATTTCTTTGTTCTGGTACCAAAGCAAGCACGGCAAACAAGTGTCTCAACACTATCTTCCCTCTGAACATCTGCTCAAATCTAAGCTTACATACATAATATAAACATTGATTTTCGAGCACACATAACCTTTAAAGGCCGTATATATCAGTGGGTGCATTTAAATGTGAATTGACCTTTCCCGTAGGATTCGACTTAGTGACCCATTGTCGACGTCTCTACATATTATACTGTCGATAGATCAATTCTAAGTCTAATTTATGTCCTATGCTAACTAATTTATCTAATTTAACGTCCACGTTTAACATAAGATTAATGTTAATATTATTCACAACCTTCTATAATTTATAGGGGGAGTGGTGGGGATTTTATTTTAGTAATTTTTAGTATTTTAATTTCTTGATATCTGATAAGCCCTTTATTTTTTTTTATCTGAAGTCAATTTGATAAAATATGCAGTTTTTACGTATTCTCATGCAACAGTTGCAAAAATATTTTCTCAGCTTCACGCTGTATTCCTTATGATCCCTGTACCAGGATACACACAGAGAATCTAGTGATTTATTCCCCCCATCAATTTCCTTTGAATTCTGGAGGCATTACGTGTTGAGTAACTGAATTAAACGCCAGGCTTTGCCTCTTTGAAGCTTACGCTTGCCTTGAAATTAAAATTTTCAACATTTAATTTCTTCAAGTGGGAATCCAACCCACAACCTATCGCTTGCGTTCCTCCACGACTGGCCTCAAAAATATTTGCTATAATAATCACTTATCGATACAAAAATTGCATAGTACCTACCCATATTAAAAAAAACAAATCCAAGACAATCTCTCAATACTATTGTTCCTCCATACAATCGTCAATTACCATATCATCGGTAAATTCCTGCATAAATCGGATCCAGGAATGCCGAAAGCCTTACCAATTATTACCTTTAACCTTATTTTGGCATTTGCTATGTCGCAAGTGGCCCTGGGGCTATCTTATGTTATATCGGATATGTCCTGGGATGTACGGATCTGAGATAACTCAAGGTCACCGATGCCAACCCACCATTAAAATTACGGGATATGGGTTTTATAGGGAAATAATGGTGAATTGAATGTTCTAGATAAATGGTAGATTGTAGCTAGATTTTAGATTTTATTTGAACAAGACTATTGTATGATTTTGTAGGGTTAAAGTTGTAAATATGATTATTTAGTTTTATGGTTTTAGGTATCATTATATATTTGTCAATTTCCACGTTCTTTTTTCAGCAAATTCGATATGAAACTAATAGAATATAATACAAACCTATATTATAAATTCGAAAGTAACTCTGTCTGTCTGTCTTTTACGCAATCAGGGCCAAACCGCTAATTTAATTGTGATAAAACACTCATATAGAGATACTTGAGGGTCTCGGGATGAACATAGGATCTTTTTTTTTCTCATATTTGTAATATTTTCGATATATACCAATATATTAAAATACTTATTAATTTGACATGCAATTTATTCCGCCAAGTTAATAGCAACCGTCGTCAAAAGATATATTTTCCGAATTTTACATTCAAAATGCAAAATAAGTCTATTTTTATCAACGCTACATTTGACATTTCAACAAAAACAAAACGCTTCCCACAACGCTAAGAGCTCGTTGTTATTCATGTTATTTTCAATATAAATAATATAGAAAATAATATTTAAATATTTAAGTGCCAATATGACGCAAGCGGTACCTATAGATCGCGGCACAATGGTTTTTATCTAACAATGCCATCAAAACAAAGTCAACAGTTTGCGACCTTTGGGCCGTTTTAAATTTATTCAATAAGCAATATTCGATGA
>JAKRZM010000265.1:110087-128407 GCA_036379175.1 Heliconius cydno galanthus
ATGATTGAAGTTTTAATAGAGGAGCAGCGTGAGAGTGCTCCTCCGTCCAGCACGTTCTTCATACACGACAGACGCAAAGTCACGTATTCTTATGTCATTTTCGGGATGATGCTGTTTACGTTGTTGTGAAATTATTTATTAGAAAGCCTCGTTAGTAACCGTTCAGTGGAAGAGGATATAAACACCTTCGTGATACAATTGGAAGATGTCTAAAATTGTATGTGGTGGTTCTGAGTTCGATTTCCTATCAAATGAATGTTAAAGTAAATAAGATTAAAATAAATTTCATCGTTTAAAAATGAAGGTTATTAAAAATCTGATATTTTATTATAAAAATAACATATATAAGGTTAAATAGCAACCGGTTTCATACAATATTTTACAAAAATAAAAATAAAATTTCAATTTAAAAAAGCTATTCAAATAAGTTTTTGGAAACCCAATCTAGGTCAGTCATTCAGTACTGTAGACCTTTCTATACATGTATGATATCCTCCAGAGAGATCTAGTGTCACAAAAGGCCTTCAAATGAAAAATGTGCATTAAAATATATAATTTTCCTATCATATTTTTACTAAAAATATAAATTGTTATCTCTAATTTTAGTAACATAATTAAAAAAAAATTCTCTGCTCTGATGTCGAGAATGTGGGGAGCTTCCCTCTGCCTACTAAATGCGGTATACAACATGAAGCTGAAAAATAAATATAAAATCGGATTTTAGCGCTACTTAGACTCTACTAAAGAGAGAAATACAAAAAAACTTTATACAAACACACTGTCATACAAATTAACACTATTTTTAACATTTTTAAAGTGTTATTCCACACTTAAGAAAGAAAAATAATGGAAACCATCCAGAAGGCGCTGGTTCGAGTCCCGCTACATTCAAACTTTTATACGTTTCCTAAATAAGTAAATTAACACTATTTTCTCCGATCCACACTCAACTAAAACCAGAACCAGAACAATCCAACCGCTAAAACCCAAAGGATATTTTCACATGATGTAAGTACAGCGAACAACGTGCTATAAACTCTCTGAAGACTGTTTACGATCGTTTTCGCTTTCGCGCATTAGCAGTAAATCAGCGACGCCATCTAGTGGCCGGCTCTACATTTCTATGTATAATAATAATCATAAATGTGTATTTGTAGGAGAAGATTCTCTACGTGGTGAATATCTTATGAAATAACATGGAAATTTCGTATTTATGTTGCTGGCATAGTTGGTATGTAATTTCGTAGAGCAAGCCTTTTGGATTTATGGTAACAGAGAATGTAGAAGCCCTCCGTTCTCTATTTTCGAATAATATTTAAGATGATGAAGCTGTAGAACTAAATATCAATGCTATGCCTTGTCTTGCCTTTATAGGAAATAATTGTTTAAATATAATATAATATGCTATATGACTTAGGTGCTCTATTTGTATATTAAGATTCTAAATTAGGGAAATGGAGAATAAAACGAGGTTATCCCACTTTTTCAATTAAAATAAATTTATAAAGAAAACCTATTATTATTATTTTTTTAAACTAAAATTTTTACTATAGGAGATAAATGAATATAAGGTCAAATGTATAAAAATAAGTAAACATCACACATAGCAAAACTAACGCAAACTTTTACTTACATTTATTTCTTTTAAAACATATAGCCACCGCCATAATTTTACTGTCACAAGCAAAAGTTTCATCATAATAGAACCAGCCAACTAAACAAGAAAGGACAATGGTTGTAAATAAGAAGTCCCAGCCAATTTGCGGAGAGGATAGCACCATAACAGGTTATCAAAGCGTCGTACATTTTCATTAAACACGGTCTTTTGGACTTTTAAGGTAAATTTCGTTTGGATTGTGCTTAGGTACACTAGATTGGTTTTTACCTAATTATGAGTATATTTGTGGTGTTGACCAACTTTGTTTATTTGGAAATAAATTTATTTATACGTAAAATTATTTATTTGTTACTAGTTGGAAGTTTTGAGAAAAAAATATGCGTAATAATTGGATAGATCTCCTTTTTTTCTTCAAATTTGTGGCAAAATAAGCCGCGATATTGATTTCTCTCTCTCGCTACTCTCCGTTTTTTAAAGACAAAATGACGAACAATTGTTTCATTAGATTATTCACCATGCCTACTTTACGCAATATGTGAAAAATATATTTAGTAGATACGTCTGTTAGTATACTCGTATAGTAAGTAATACTACAAAAAAATAGTAAAAAATTACAAAGGATAAGCTAATATAATATCTCCCAGGAGTTTAGAGGATTATCGTTATTACGTAATAAGTATAATATAGAATCGTTTTTTAATAGTGACAGATTACCAAAATTACCGGACAGAAGATTATAGGTTTATCATGGGTTTTACGCTTCAATGGGCTTTGTTAATTAAATTATTCGCGTTGACCTGTGAGTTTTGGGGTGATAGTATGGTGGGATTAGTTTATCGAAATGGTAATATATATTTGGTATTGATAATATAAAAAAAATCAATGTATGTCAGTTTTTTCTTTTGTGGTAATTTATAGATTTTTTTACCTTCACGCTCTATCATCACACAGCAGGGTAGGCAGGGAGAAGTTAGTGTTAAGACACTCCGTTCCTCACCTTCTGTTGTATGAATTGTTGAGCGAAGAAATAAAAATATTAATAAATAATAATTAATTCCCGAGTGGGAATGACAGATTCCATAACAAACATACCTAAATAACGGTACTTCTAAAAGTTGTTATTAGCTTTGATGAATAACGCAAGGGGTATTGGGGAAGTATTAATAATTGTAAGGGTTCCGTAATCTACTTGGACTCTTCTTATGCACGTTCCTTACTTACTCTAATTTGTTATCGCCTTAAATCTGACATTTACCATATATGTACATATAATATTATATTATTGTAGAAACGATATTGACGACTTTACTAGCCACCGCCTGAAATATGAGTGGATACTCGAAGCTAGTAATATCTAATATTTTCTTCGTCACAGTACGCATAACGTACCAATCTTAAAATTCAATTCAAACAGTTTCACGCTGAATCCCGCACACAGTAGGGAAGGTAGAGGGAACCTAGAGTTAAGACACACCGTTCCCCAAAGTACTTAAAGCTCTTCAGCTTAGATATCATTCATAGATATCTAATTATTATTATTTTTTCCGTCTTCACGCCTTCTGCCAAAATCTCCTACATAAATATAGATTTTATTATAGCGTTTATTAATTGTATATGATAGTATAATGCGGATGATACTCGTATCTCGACATATGATAAGCAGGACGCCGCGCCGGGCAGCGTCGCACAACAATTGCTCCAATAGGGTAATTGCTGGCCCGCGCGCCAATGGTCGCACCATTATACGACTATTTGTACAGTCGAGTACAAATTAACGTAACACGTAAATCCTTTTTTATTTTTTTGGTATATTTTGTGAAACGAGTATTGAAAATTAAATTCATAAACTAATACGTGACTGCCTATAATAATGTCTAAAAAGTATATATAATATGTATTTTCTTTTTTAGTTTATTATTTTTATCCTCTAGAGGGCGCCCCATTCAGTTTCATATGATGTCACATAACCTGCAATCAGCGGATAATTGAGAAACTTCCAACAAAAAACAATATCTAAACATTCTGTAAGTATAATTTAAAAATCGACGTTCAGCTTTCTTCAAACTAACTATAGAACTAACTATAGAAATTGACAACAGACATTCTAATTTAGTATTCTTATTAGAATTTAAAAATAAAATAAAAAAACAATTGTAAATATTGAAATATAGTATTACTGCCGTTACTTTTGCCCTGCAGTGTACCATGGACGCGGGCACGCAGAGTTATCAGGATGTCCCGTCGGAACGACAACCTGGAACCGTGTCATCAGCTATTGTATATGATGAGCTATTTTCTATATTTACTTTCCTATATCTATATAATTATGTTTTATTATTAGCTTATATTGATTCTAATTCTTAAATGTTACCATATTAATGCCATTTGTTTTTATTTCAATGTTAAATGAAAATTTTGTAAATATTTTAAATGAATGCTTAAAAACACATTTTTTTTCATTTTTATTCAACTCTAGTAGGTGTATTGAGTTAAATAGAAATAATCTATTAAAAAAATCCTTAATTTCCACCGGAGAAATCAACTTAGAAAATTTCACAAGAACGCAGTTCCTTTAAACACTATAAGAACCTAACCTACAAAAACAATAACAAAAGAGACATCCTAATTGCGCTGCAGTGCGTGAAATAGTAACTAATAAACATAAATTTCCAAACAATGGGATCCAAACACGCTCTATCCCGCGGAATGCTAGCTGTAGCACTTTCCCACAACCTTTGCAGCCACTCAAAATGTATATCGGTCAAGGCGCTAGTCCAGGCGATGCTAACTAAATTACTATAGAATAATGAGTTAATCCCACCCACGCCTATATTGTTCTAACAACGTCTGTCCATCCGTCTCGAACATTTACATAATAATATGAATATTATTACAAGACCAAGCATAAATGAAAATATAAGTTTTAAGCTATTTTTAACTCTATTCCTTTGTGATGAGAGTAAAATGGACGATTCTAAATGAAAAATTAATCTGGTTTTTGTGCTCAAATGAGCTCATTGTCAGTTGGACGAATTTGCATGAGATATGAAAGTAAAGGCGTTACGAGACGCGATTAATAATTTGTTATTGTTTGTGGTTGTATGGTGTGCCATATTGGTGGTATTGTGAAAATGTTGAATTGTTTTCTAATAAGTACTTTGGTTGTCTTATTAGATTTTGGTTGTGAACTTGTGGCGCAGTGGGTCAGCGTCCCAAGCGCGACTGTGGGAATAGGTCTGCCTTACACTCTTGAGGAATGAATTATTTTCATTTGGCCTCCCTGTTAGGACAAAATGCGGAGAGTGGAGAACAGAGTGTTTTGATATTAGGTTCCATCTGCTTACCCTGCTACGAATGGCCTTACAGCACGAAGTTGATAAAAATTTGGCTAACACCTTCGTTACAGCACTTTAACTCTTACACTTCCATCTGGGGAATTAGTAATGAATGAACGAACGAACGTAATGAACGAACGAATTAATGAGTAAATTTTGAATGCTAAATGTGTTAATTCATATTTAAAAAAAAACCAATGCAATAATCATGAACATTATTATATTATTTAGGTAAACTTTTTTCATTAACCAAGGATATAAAAAAAATCTTATATCTAGCTCAAACAACCATGTCGAATAAAGTAGGTACATTCTGAAGATCACTGCAATTATGGCACGAGAATATTAATTCAGTCTATGGAAGTTAAAAATGACTACAATTAAATTATAACAATAAATAATAAACCTATTTTTAAATTTCACTTTCTAATATTACAAGCAACTATTATTTCTTTCAAAGTACACAATAAGGCATCCCACGTGCTATTTAGTAATGCATGTATTAAACTTTGATAGAAACATGAGTCAGTGCGCCCGCGCATCGCTAGGGGTCAATACTGAGCTTTGAGTAATATTAATTAACTTTGTATGGCGTCTTGTGACCTGAGATCATCTTATTACTATAAAGTTATTAATAATTAAATATTTGCAAATATATAAAATATTAATAAATCTTTGAAATAGATTATTTTGTTAATATTTTATCTCATATTTTTAGTTTTTACATGAAATCTGAGCTTTGATAGATAGATATAGATTGATTACGAGTGAGTACTTGAATTATTTTTATTTCTCCGCCCTTTTGTATCTACAAAGTGTTGCATTTAAGTATTTTGAATTTATATTTTGTTTCCATCCAAGTTATTTATATCAATTCAAGAGAGACAACCTGTTAACACACTCCACTCGCAGCTCTCCGTCGAATTCTTCTTCTTATTCTTTTATTCTAGTCGAAGGATTTCCGTACGAATGGCGGAAGGCAACGTAGTAGCGCATCATATAGGCAGAGAGAACCTCATGGGAATTGAACCCGCAACCACCATGTTGGCAGTCGCACGTCTACCCGTACGCCACGGCAGCCTCAGTAATATAAAATTGAATAAAAATATAAATATTGAATGTGAATATAAAATAATTCACTATGGTCATCAATAACTCAATATTAGTCGTACTCGAAGGTAGCATGCGCATCTGTCAACAAATCTATCAAATAAAAACGCTTTGTCCTTACGTATTTATAACGGTAGGTGCATATTCAAAAGCGTAAAAAATGAACAAAACAGCTGCGTATATACGTTTTATAGGAAAAATCTTTTATTTTCATAATAATGAATGGTAATTCGAATACGTGTGATCGGATGACGAGGCCCTTTGGTTGTGGTGTTGTATATATAAAAATATTGGAAACTTTCTATAGTGGGTTGTTTGTTTAAATATTGAGGTTATTACTCTTAATCTAAGATTATTATGTAATATTGTCGATAATGAGGTTTTTTTAGCTTTACGTTGAAAACCCAGTGTTGAGACACTCCGTTCCCCATGAATACACTTCTGCTTTCCGATGAATTCTTGAGTGAAATTAAAATATTTCATTCCCCCAATTGAGTTCGGGGTTATGGGTTCGATCCTCATTTAAGGATATGAAATATACATTAAAATTTATATTTTTATTTCTATGTATATACTGGTGTCGAGGCAAAGCGTGGCGATGAGTTCCTCCACTCAATACGCAATGCCTCCAGAGTTTGGCGGTAAATGAGGAACGGAGTGTCTTAACACTAGCTTCCCTCTGCCTTCTCTACAGTGTGCGGGATAGAGCGTGAAGCTAAAAAACATGATGATTTAGTGCAAACATTATCAAAACACGTTAAACATAAAGGTTAATTATTTGACACGGTCCATTCTAGTATCAACAGCACGGAAACCCTGTTGGCCCGCATCGTGCATTTCCTCGAATGTAAATAGGTGATAAGAGATAACGTGGTCGGTCAGGTATCTTTTGACACGAGGTGATTCGTTTCCACATGTTGGTACGACTAGCCTTGTGACTTGTGGCTTTACCCGCATTGCGAGCATTTACATTAGCAATGACATTTATAGATGTTGATGTGAGGAAATTTAGAGTTTTAGTAAGGAAAATTTTGGATGGTTTAAAATAACGGTTTAGTCTAATTGTCGTTATAAAAAAAATATTTGTATAAATTTCTTTGAAATAAAACTATTAAGGAATTTATTTATTGTTAATAAATTATTTAAAAAAATTTTGTATGAACAACGACGCATAATAATTATTATTAAAATAATAAAACTTCACGCTGTATCCCGCACACAGCAGGGTACGCAGAGGGAACCAAGTGTTAAGACACTCTGTTGCTTATTTTCCGCCGAATTCTTGAGGTATTGCGTGTTGAGTGGCGGAACTAAACAACGCACTTTGCCTCGCGAATATAGTCACACATTTGTTCACCTGCACCACGACTGGCCTATAATAATAATTATTGTAGATTTTTCAAAATATCAAAACAGTATGAAAACAATGTTTTCTTGATATATCTTAAAAACATCTCAAGTTTTTTTAAGCAAACACAAACAATTGGATCTCTAGATGTAAGAATTGATATTTTTTATACAATACTAATCTAACATCTGAGGCGATCGTGAGAATATTGACCAAAATCAATTTGCAATACTATGCATAGGTAATATTCGCTTTTTACTGCCCTCCTATTAAAAAAACTATACGGACTTACTATGGGGCTAACTTTTTGTGTTCACCCCTCAATTGCAAAGGTAAAAAAAATCTTATTCAAATCACAAGGTAACTTTATTCTTAACTTTTTATTGCAAACAATGGCCTCTTTTCTTTGGCAGTGTAATTTATTTTTTTAACGGTCCAGGGTATAAATGGCCTAGGGTCATAGGTGAGGATTAGCAAATTTCTCAGGGTAGAAACGTTTTTTTAGGAATCTTCTTTATCAATGTAATGTATAGCATCTGCTTTCTTGTTTGGAGATTTAAAAATGTCCATGCGCGTGAGAAATTGTGCGTATAAAGTATTTTTGGTATATGTATTTATTTCATTAATAAAAAAACGTAATAAATAACAACTATGGACGACTAACATTTGCAGGAGAATGGATATCGTACATATTTTCTATATATAGTTGATTAATTAATGTAAGAGAAAAAAAGAGGATATCGCAGAACTGAACCTGAATGTATACGCGTTATTTATGGATTCGATATTCAAAATATATGATTAAGATGAGGCACCGCGTTGAGTTATGTCACTCTGTCGCGGAGATAGTGAATAATGACAAAAATGGAGAATAGAGTGTTTAGGAAACTAGGTTCATTTTTGTTGCCTGGCCGAAATAAGAGATGAATTTTAAAAAAATCAATATTAATAAGTATATTTAAAAATAAGTCCAGGTAGTTGAATGGGAAATTACCATTCCGTAATTGAGCAACATAAACGCAATGTCCCATGACGTCACAACTCGTAAGCCCGCATGAGTGTGAGGACAATATGAGGACAATAATATGAGGATAATCGATAATGTTAAGCGGACACGTGTGGACGAACTATTGTTTGTTCGTAATGAGTGGGTTTGCTCTTTTTTTCTTTTAATTTTATAAAGTATGAATAATTTTTTTGGGTATTTAGTATGACGTTCTTGTGATTTATATTATATTTCTAGGTCTAGGTAATGTTGCCTCATTACATCATTGTTGTTTAAGTATTTAATTTTGTGAATCTTTCATACATCTCTTTTTTTATGGTTTAAGTAAAAATATTTCTAATTAATGTATCTTTAAGTTTATTCTGTACTTTACGTTCATTTAGACTTTAAAGATACTAGATATACGTTAGGTCAGAATTTAGATAAAATAAGACTGAAAAAATATATTATAAAAAATATAAAAATACTATCAAAATGTTATTCATTCATAGATTATTGTACAATATTTTTTTGCAATTAAATCAACAAACGAAGTTTAGTGAACTGATATAACCCACAATGGCCAAGGTAGGATAAGCATCCTTTCGCGAAAAAACCTTAGGTAGGTACAAAGGACCGTCCATGCGTAACACATGTCAGTTGGAAGTCGCGGATACCCCTAAAGGATTAGACAGTATTGTCCTGTAAAGGTACAATATCAGCAGAGTTTTTACTTAATTTCAACCCCACCTGGTCACATCTTTTTAATAGAAATAGATAAAAAAGAACGGACTCTGATGCCCTGCGGTAAGTTTATAAGGGGTAGACTGTATCGGTAGTCTCTTTGTACAGCTTGCTTAATTTCTAAAGCATAAGATAGTTTTATTTTTCTATTTTTGCGTCTTCGTTGTTGCAATTTTAAATAGAATAAAAATAAAATACGTTTTTAGTTTAATAAGGGAAGTAAAATAATATTGACTCAAATCCCTTTGAAACATCGATAAGTCATTTGGTTTTTTTTTTTAAATTCTGTAATGGGCAGTTCACTTGAAGACTTATACTTTATATATTCAGCATTATATCTAACAAATTTATTATTCAAGTCAGACTGTCTTTTTTATATTACTAATATAAAAATTAGTCTTTATTCTTAGCCCATTCTTATTTTAAATAAAAAAATATCTATAATATTATAGGAGCATGAATGTAACTGAAATGCTATTCATAGATTTATAGAATGATCGTGCGAAATCTTTCTTAATATTGAATACTACCCTTATTACCATAACGAATGCCGGCCAAACATTGTTGTGACCCTCGCGAAACAAAAAAATGTCACCCCCAGGATTTTTTCTAACCCTTTATGCATATCTTATGTTACAGGCCCATACTGTGTTACAAGTCATATTTAAATAATTTATGGCCTCGACCATAGTTCGTTAGTGAGTTTGTTTTGCATCTGCCTCGTCATTTATGTCTGAATAAATTAGACTAGCTATAACATTTTTCTCTGTCTGTAGGTTTTTGAAAATAATTAGTAGCTATTAACAATTTATGTACAAAAAATCTTTTATTTATTTTTACTGATATTTTATTTCTAAAGCTCGGACATACAATATATAGTGCAATATTTTTTAAGGTTTTTACCTCCAAAAACTAAAACAGAAAGTTTTTTTATGGAGAAAGCACAAGAGTGCTGTGATAATGCTATATAGTACGAGAATATATGTTAACATATTTCCATTTACAGTAACAGAGGTGACGTTTCGCTATTGGAATGTCATACTGTACTCTTGACAACGTTATAATAGCTTAATTATAATTTACTATGAGAAATATGCCGAACTAATATTAATGTTATATTAGAATTCTATATTGTAATTCCACAGTAAATGCCTATGGGATCGAATTGTTGCAAATTTCAATAAAAGATTGTGCAGGATGCGTAATTGTGATATAAAAAAAAACATTTTTAATTTTAACCACTTTCTATAGATTATTTAGACTGGGCAAAGATAAGTTACTGCCATAATATAATTTCTACTTCAATCATCATCTTCTTTGTTAGTCAAATCTAAGAAATGTTTGTTATCTTATTATTTGTTACTTTTACTTAAAAATAAAAGAAGAAATATAAATATTTAAAATCCACATTTTATTAAGAATTTTCTTGAAATTCAAATTATGTAAAACCACAATAATCGTATTCATTGAAATCTATGCCAAAACGCAATTATAAAAACGATCAAATATATACAAATCCACCTACAATTTACAAACTAAACTCTAAAAAATAAAAACAATGCAAGTTCGATACAAAGCGAACATATTCAAACTATAAGAGACAATAATGATTGAACAATTGACACATAGCGGTGAAAGGGATGAACAAGGAGCGTAGAGGTTATTACATAGGCTAAAGATCGTGTCATTCTCACTGATGGCGAAATTTAAATGGGTATTGTAGTAAATATCAAGGTCTTTGTGTGAAGAATATAGATGAATAGATTATATATAGACTTTTAGGTGGATTGGAATTGAGAAAATTTAAGGATCGAAAAGAAGGAAGGTTAGTTTTCGAAGAAAAGTGTCAAGAAAAGTCACAAGGTATTAATGAAAAATTGTCTTACTACAAGATATATATGTAGGTAAATAAACATCGTTGTCATTTGTGTTACTTTAGTTTAGTAAAAAGCTAAAAAAACTAAAAAAATGTGTTTAGCTAATGTCTAATTATTTTGTCGCTTATATAAGTTATTAAATTTAAAGGTAACATTTATATAATAAATATTAAAACTAACCTTTTTTACAAAAAATATAACCAAACCAATTAGCAAAACAAATATTTCGCACGCCCATACATGGAAATTTATAGAAAAACACACATATAACAAAAAAACCTATAAATTAACTTTAACGAAATTAACCGCTTGTCCTAAGCCCCGTAACTATAATAGGCCAGGGTTTTTTGCATTGTTTTACGTACCCCTTTTAATTTTTTTTCACATCCAGTAGCCCTCAAATGTTTTTCATGTAGTTTTTATACGTCCATTGGCCGGATTTTTGTCATCTCGTTTATATTAAATTACAGTTTTTATATTGTAATTTATATGCGGGAGCCATAACTGTTATGCAATTGTTGACGAAAATGAGTCGCTATTATCACTTTAATTTTTTTTTGTTTTTATTAACAACGGTAACGTTTTGTTTTTTTTGTTTTTGTACTCTTTGTATATTGGGTATCGTGTGTCTATAAAAATTATAACTGAGCTGTTTTAATTTTTTAATAATTTCTATGTACTTATTATTTATTCTTTATTATCTAAGGCGGAGAAAATTCAGTAATAAGTTAGTAATTTATTTTCCCATTGAATTTATGTCCTCATGCTATTTAAAGAAGGAATTTAAAGCAACGTCTAACAAACTCAGGAAAATACGAATATATCCTGAAGACGATTTGAACCTACAATTATCGTGAGATAATGAATTATTTTTACTTCCTCGCTCTAGCAACAAGACATAGGACAATCTTGAGTTTTGCTACTCAACTATTGAAAAAAAAAGTATTTAATTTATTAGTATGAATTATTAGCAAATTGTAAGAAAATAAGTACAAAGATACTAGCAAGCTGTGTTATTGATAAAATACAAAAATATATTTCATAATAATATCGATACAACATTTCTATCACAATTAATTCCACTCGAATGCGATTGACAATACAATCGGATGTATCTACCCACAGATCTACGTTCAATGGCGCTGCGTGAGAAAACTTAAAAAACAAACTCGCATATAAAAAAGGACACTTAGAGAATTATTAAAAACTCTCAAAGATGTCCCTTGCACAATGCAGTGCAGTGCGCACCTTGATCGGAGATGCGTCTTTAAAAAATGTGCATACGTTTTTATAAACATACGGTACTGGGGGATGTTGAAAAAAACTGTGGGGTCGGTCTCTATCGAGCCATGTAGAGGTTGTCAAAGTTTTGCGGGTGATTTTTGATTGAAAATTAATATAAAGCCTAAAATTAAAATATTTTTTTTTTGTTTTATTGTTTTTTAAAGTTGTTTAACGTAGTATAAAAATTTTGATAAATGTTTTAAATGTCATTACATATTTTAATAATTTGGGTACATAGTTTTAATTTTTGTTGAAAAAAGAAATAATAAAGTCTTTAGATAAATAAGAGTGTGTTATTATTGCTTGAGAAAAAAAGTAAAATATCATTTTTGTTGAATAGTTTGGAAACAAGTGGTTCTACCAAATTATATTAAATTTGTTAGTTCCGGTTGTACTTAAAAAGGGCAGGACTCGATTTAAATAAAATTGAGCTATGTGATTGCTTATATTTTTATAAAATATCACATAAATATATAGTAATAATTAATTTTTGTAAAAGATATACGAGATGAGAGATATAAAAGATATACGAGACTCGTACATAAGTTTTTTCTGCATGACTAAAGTTAATACTATACATACAAACAGTAACTGTAAAAAGCGGAGTGACTTATCACTAGCTTTCTTCTAATGACCCTATAAAATGGAGAAGACATCCAAACACAAGAAAAACAACCATAAATTGTCAGAATTGTAGGTTATTATAAAAACAGAGGGTAGCCATGGTCCCACTGATATAAATCTCTGAAATAAATATTCGTCATAAAACTTCAATGTCAACCGAGATATTTACACTTACCGTACGCTTCCTGTATAAGTTTTTTAAGATGCACCGTTCCCACAAACATCCGCGGGTTTTTAAAAGGTTTTTTTTTTCATGTAGATTAGAATTAACGGTAAAAATCTCCCCTAAGGATAGTTTAATTTATTTCTTTGGCACAAAAAGAGATGCGGTCGTCTCTTTTATAGATATGATAGTAAAAAATAAGCACACGCAATATTTGAAAGTTGTGTATGGCTTTGATTTTCTATTTATTAAATTTCTTGATATTTTTTATCTTTGATAGTAATGTTTAATTTGAAAATATATATTAAAAGTATCTATGGACGATTCCATAATATATTATGTACTTATACTAAGTAGGTATTTTGAATACATTAAAAAAACACCTTCACGCTGTATCCCGCGTACAGCAGAGTAGGCAGAGGGAACCTAGAGTTAAGACACTCCGTTCTCCATTTTTTTTGACATTAACTACTTCAGTTACATTATTTTGACTATATGCATAAAGTTTATTTCGACTTCATACGAGTTAAAGAGAAAAAAATATTAAATAAAAATAACTTACATACAAATTAAGTTAGCGAGAAGAATAAGGGAACAAAATTAATAAAAAACTTAGTTAAGAAATAAATTTATGTAACGATAAAGCGCATAAATCAGCATAGTAATTATTTTTTGCGACAACCGTGTTACGAGACTTTGTTTTCGCAAACAATAAAACTATGGAAAAAACATGGAAAAAAAAACCACCGAAATCAAACCCCAAAGAGATCTTCAAATTAAACCCTCATTAAAAATTTTCATAAAAAAAACGATAACGTGAGAATATTAAAATTTACCATTTTTTCTTTTGCAAAAACCAGTTCCAAACAATATCGAGACCGTTGCATCTTATTTGCATAGGTTTTTTATGCAATTAATTTTTTCATCCTGCATGCAGGAACAGTCTGACACCATATAATTAAGAAAAAAGTATAGCCTCGGCCCCATTCTTTACGTTCTTTTATCTATCGGTCAGGTAAAGTGCCTAAGTGTTGCATACAACAATAAACTCCGGATTTCCTCTTTCTAATACAAGGACCGACCTTTGCCTCACGTGCAGATTTTGAATGCAATCCGATTTTCCGTGGGCGTGATTGATTTTGGAGATACACTCGATATATTATTGTGAAATCGATTATAATGATTCATAGAATTTGCTTCCGATATCTATTTTGACGATCTCGTCTGCTTACTATTAGCTATCCGTCAATAATATTTAAATGTTACATACAAATTAGTAATGAATCGTATTCAAAAAATTAAATCATATCAGTTTCACGCCGTATCCCGCACACAACAGGATAGGCTAAGAGAACTTTCCTGCGAATTCTGGAGGCATTAAATGTAGAGTGGCGGGTCTTAACGCCGCGCTTTGCGCTCTATACAAAAGCGAGGAAATGGAAATATTAAATTAAAAAATTGAATTAAAAATTTCTCGTTTTCGAGTGAGAATTGAACACACTTTGTGCCCCTAAGCCACGACTGGCCTCACCATTGTACGAGTACTCTTATTTAAAATTTTTTGTGTTGTACTTTTTTATTATAAATATTGATAGTTTGCCATATTCTGTAATTAGAAGGTTTAACGTAATAATATAACGTAAAAATGACATCGTACAATAAAATCAACAAAAGCAACCATAAATTGTGAGGATTATGCAACGGCACGGCTTACATCCTCTTCCTTGCTGGGACCATAAATTTCATTTTGCTGCAAGGTGGTCTGACAAATTTGCGGTCGACTAACGACAATCTGCCACTTTAGCCTATTATTGCCACAGATGAAAATGACACCCTCTAACTAAATTTCTAAATATCCAGTAGATTCAAAGGTTGTTTGTGAAAATTCTACTCTGTGAGATGTTAGGAATGTATTGAAATACCCTTACAAGCTACCGCCTGTCCGAAATGGACAAAAAAAGACAACCGATTTGTGACATTTGTTTGGTTTTTGTTGCCTTTTTTGTGAACTCCTGAGGAGTGCCTTTTAATGAGTATGTAATTGTTTATGATAAGTTTGTAGTTATTTTGACTGTTTAACAATGGGACAGAAGCTGAGTAATAAATCCCATTATTAGCTAAATAATGTTTTTGTTGCTATTGATTTTCTCATTTCACTTTTAGTTCATTGAGACTTGTAGAATAATGAAATTGTTTGTTTGTGTTTTAGTAATAATCAGCTTCATGCATTTCTGCCGAATTCTGGAGGCATTGCGTGTTGAGTGGTAGAACTCAACTAGTGTTTTAGTATCTTGTAAATAATAATTATTGGCGGGAGCACTTACAAAAAAAATATTTCAAAATCCCAGAAAACACAATTTTCTATTTTATTTATATGTATAGATGACAAAAAGAAACATATAGAATATGCATATGAGTCTAATGCTTCTTTCCTAGCTTGTGACATTAAGAAAAGGCATAGTTCAAGGGAGGTTGACCGCACGCGCACGATGGTCATGCTTATTGCTTACAGACCCACCTCTAATGCCTAGGTAGCGTCAGAAGCTTAGAAAAATAAATCGAGAATTTACTTTAGTAAATTTTGTTATTAATATGTATACGTATGTTATTTTGTATTCTATCATCTGGTCAAGAAAAGAAGACACTGGTTGCAGGTACAGAACGACCGATTGGCGTGGAGAATCTTGAGGAAGGCGTATGATGAAGTTATTTTGTATAATTAAATTAAAAGATTGGATACATGTTTTATTCATTTTTGGCAAAAAAATTCTAACAAAGAGCGAAATAACAAAATTAAAATAAAGAGTGTATGAAGATTTTTCTACGCCAGTAAAAAATATGTAAATTAGTCACTAGATCCTCTCTCCATACTTAATAAAATAAAGAGAATATAGTCATTCTTTCTCAATTCTAATATTCCACCATTACATTCGCTATCTGACCACAAACACAACTATTACCGTTGCCGCAACGTCGTGCCTTGAGTTAATACGAGACGCCTACCGGCCGTTTGTTGTATGACAAATGTACTGTGTCCATTTGACATATAAACACGTGGACTATGATAAACTTGTGTTAGTTTTACTTGTTTATGAGAATTCTTGTATGTATATAGCTTAATAAAATTATTAGAATGTCTTAAATATATTGTTATACTATTTTCCAAAATATTTACTATGTTACTATGTTTAATTCACAAAGGTTGTGATTTTAGTTCCCACTTTGGAGAATTATATTATGTGAAAATATATTCCGTTCGTGATTTAGGCAAAATTTACTAGGTTTCTTTTCCTACATAATACAATGAGGAAGATACGTAAAAAATAGGTAAAATTGAGGTTTATAAAGAGTATGAATGGTAGACTCATGGTCCTTTCCAATGGTCCAATTCCATGGTCCAAGGTCCGTTGTAAAAATTACAATTTTGACCATCAACTAGTAAATGTCATACGACACGTCCTTGCACTGAAGACTCGGACTTGGATGACTTTACAGCCATATTTATTATATTTATACGAAAATTACATTCTATTATTAAACCATATTTATAATTAAATATCTTTCACTAAAAATAACAATAGTACTCCTTTTAGAAAATGAAACATTTTTCTTCTTCTCTTTCTGGTTCTCGAATATTTTATATCAACAATTCTTGAGAAGTTTCAAACGACAAATATTAGAACATATAGTACTGTAAATACAAATTATAAATAAGAACAAAACCCTATATATTATAAAACAATTAGTTTCACATTACATGTAATCTCACCAATAAACAATAAGGCTTTCTATGATTGTGTGTGGTCCAAAGGTGACAGCGACGTATAATATTTGTTCAGGTATTATAGCCCTGGAAAATACCGAGTATAGGATGTCAGTGATAGGCGGAGCGGAAGCGTAAGCCTTGGTGGTGCTGAATAATTAAAAGAACAGCCTTGTGGTTGTTCGTGTACTGAAAATTTAAATAAACAATGGTGAAATGTACTAATTATTAGTATTTTGATGTTTTTTACATGTTTTAATTGATAAATCAATTAATAAATAGAAGTTTTATATATTTTCTCTAAAATTTTCAGTGTATATTTGATTTCATTGTTCACAAAAAAATTTTACTTTCACGAATTAAATACGAATTCAAGTATATCTTATTGAGAATGGGTTCGATTTCCGTTCGCGGGATTGAAGTGTTACATAAATTAATCTATATTTATAGATTTCTTAACAATTTGTGCTCATTAACAGTACTCAACACACAATACATCGAGAATTCGGCGGAAAATTGGGAACGGAAGTGTCTTAATTTGAGCGGAGTGTCGTATCACTAGTTTTCCAGTTTCCTTCTGCCTCTATGTGCGGGATGACAATTTATATATTTCCATATTTAGAGAAGGCACAATTAAAAAAATAGTTTAGCTCTACAATAAAAATAATTTACAAATGTTCTTATACTGACAGCAAGACGTCCTCGACGCGGTCACCCTATCCTTAATTAAATACCATCGCTATCTTCCACAGTCCGATGTGGAGCGATAGCGGTGTTTGCATTTCAAATCTGTCACTTGTTTTCTCAATGTTACGTTTGAAATGAGAAATGTGGTCATGTGGACTAATTATGTTCTTTAGAAGTTGCTAGATATTTTAAAGCAATGATGCAGAATGGATGTGTCAGCTTGAACCTTGAAGGGTCGAAGGCTTTACTATAATATAGACTTTTTACCACCTAATTATTTAAATGTGCACAGCATAGATATTATTTATTGTCTTCAAAATAGTTTAAAATAAAAAAAAAGTGAAGCAGAGCAACAAAAAATATACATTGTTTAGGCGAAGTGTCTGACTAGAAATAATGGTCGTGGATTCGATTCCCAGTCGGGCAAATGACTTATTTCCATTCACCGCTTCGGTAGACAGTTTAAGATTAAGTCAATTCCGTTGGTTTTCATTTGTTTTTTTTATCGTTTTCTGCCCTTTTTATAATGATTTTTCTATTCTTAAAACATTAAAATATATAACTTTCATAAAAATTCAATTAAATGGAATATAATTAGTAAGCAATATAAAGTAGCTGTGCCAAGAAGGGTTTATGCTAATATCCAGCCAGAGGGAAACTATTAAGACGCGGTCCGTTGCAAAAGAACAATTTCGCCGTAATCGTTGTCTCACTCAGTTCAGTCTTAATTTCAATTTGCTCTGTCCGAGCACGACCGCCTTTTAGGCTGATGATGCACTTGT
>JAKRZM010000265.1:132669-150169 GCA_036379175.1 Heliconius cydno galanthus
ACGTCAATTTTTTTTTTGCTTTTTGCTAATCTCTCCGTATTTGAAAGTAATGATTCGTGATTTTTTGGTTTTTAAACACTTTTGTACAAGTTTCCTAGCTCTTGTTCAATTGACGCTTTTATGTAAAATGCAATTGTTGTAAGTCTTGTAAATCAATATTAATCTCCATTGAGACGTGTGAACGGTGTCGGCTTATTGGGTAGTCGGTTCGAGTGCCATTTTGAATGATTTCTTATTTGTTATATTTTATCTTTTCTAAATTTAGAAACTTGAAGATAGTTGCAGCTAGTTGACGCTGGTCGTGCTGCGGGGACACAAGCGTGTGACTATAAGCGCGACAGGTTGTTGGGTTCGATTCCCAGTCGAAGAAATGAAATAAATCATTCAATCTTAATAAAGTGTGACGATAATAAAAATCATATAATTTGAAAAAGTTCATATATAGGCAAATTTATTAGAAACTTATTTCTAAAACAAAAATAATGATAAAGATAATGAAATTTTTTTATTTATATTTCTATTCGTAACAACAATCTATTCATTACAGTTATTAAAGCAACAATGGTGTATACTCAGCTGTATATTATTGCAATGCAAAAGACGTATTTGTAAAATATATTGACTATGAAATTAATAATATTTATATAAAAACCTATATTTTATATTTGACCAACTAAAATTAAACTAAACAATTTTATCGAAAGCTTATCTAAAATTTTAAAATACACATTGGAGAAAAAAATATAATTTGGTATATTTTTTCAGAAAAAAAATACACTGACTACATTTTTGCTACTGTGTGGCTTTAACGCGATTATATTTTTTTGAAAATCTACCAATAAAATAGTCTATAACAATATAAGAAGGCGATCCTATCGATTTAAATATAAAGTTGAAATTTCAAAATTTATATATTTTAGGAGATATTTGTATTTTATGTTTGGGTAAGCCTTTTGAAAATGTCAAACGAACCGCGAAGAATTTGGCCTCTGAAGGCACCCGTGTTTACTCACCGGACAGTACCTTATAGTAGGGAGTCTCTCAATTTCTATAACATTTTAATATTTAAATAAAATAATTTAAGATCAAATATTATTTAATACTATACTTTCTATATAGTCATTCATTATAATATAATTGACTATCTAGTTATATTATCATTATTTAGAACATGTTTTTTGTTATTAGAAATCGAAGAAAATTATTTTCATACTTATTACAACATTATATTTTGTAAATATCAATTAATGAAAACATTAAATTAAATTATTATTTACAATGTCTAGAACATTGTAAACAAATTGATACTAAAATTGAAGAAGAATCCCTCAGTTTGGGTTCACTTGGTGACCCTAGTGTGGAGAATTTTTAACCAAATAATGGTATTAAATTTGGCCATATCGCAAAAGAATAATAGTGTTAAATTTCATAGATCCGAATATGATGAATCTGTCGGCGGTTTCTTTGTATTCCTTCCTACCACTCTACCGCCAAAGGGAGCTCCGCGAGATTGACATGAGCTAAATTCCTATACGTGACACGCATAGGTTTTACCTAATTGTAAGGTATTGGATATCTTAAGTAACTGATTGAAATTATGATGGTTGTGGATTCGGTTTCCATTCGGGGGAATGAATTATTTTCATTTCTCAGCTTTGCTAAAAAAGCAGGCACTGTTTTGAACGATGTTGTAATTTCTAGGATATTTAGGGTAAAGACTACAATATACCATTTTATATATACTTTAATACCAATGATCAATTTCTATTTGTGTATAAAATTTATAAGATTTTTTTTACATGACTAAAATCATGTTTCTAGAACTTATAATTATTAGTGAACTTTAAATTAATCTTTTTAAATTAAAACAGACCGTAAACAAATATTTTAACTAAAAATTTTCTTTTAATAAAAAAATTAAGGGACATAAATTTCAAAAAAAATCCATAGTTAATAATGTTGGTAATAACAGTTAAATAACTTTACAAGGAAAACACTCGGTAATGGTCACGTTTTTACGTTAATATACATAATAACTCTAAGATCAAACGATCACGATCTTAGTGGACCTCTCTTTAAAATATGTATATTTTAAAATAATCTTTACATACGTTCTTATTTCTTATTCATATAGTAGAGAATAGTGAATTTAAACTAAAATATACTCTATCTCTTTGTAATAGGAGATATATTTTATATTTATGTGATGATGTTATAATATGACACATTAGCGCGCAGCGTTGACAGCGCAAACCAATTTGCAATTAGCTATGGAAATAACATGAGTTTGTAGGGATGGTCTAGTTCAAACTGTTATTTATGTTTCATTTCGATGAAATAATGATTTTTATTCATTTATTTAGGTAATTTATTGAAGTAATGTTGTTTTTATGTAGTTGGACTATTCCTGAATTCCTTTGATGATATTCGGGTTAAAATATATTAGAAAAGTTATTACATTTATTTAAGGTAGTCCAAGGCTTATATTGTCACACTTCTTTTTCTTTTCACCAAGACAATTTAGGGCAATCAATCGAAAAAAAATAAATTGCAAAACCTCCGCATACAGCAGCCTAGCTAGTTGGTGTCACTCCTTTGAATACTTTTGGGGCATTACATATTTAGTGGCGGAAATAAACGCAGTGATTTACCTTTTTTAATATCTCATGTCGATATCATAACAGTACTTCACTAAAAACCTTCAGTGGATATATCCACGAAATAAGGCGTCATTACGTAATCTCGCGACCATGGCCTTTGCTGTCCCGCTCCCAGAGCAAGGGTTAACACATAGGAAGACGACATCGGATCTAGGATGATCGTGCCATATTCACGTTATATGCATCTATCGTATGGGATGAAATTCCCATAGAATTTTATACATTTACATTCTAGGGTATAACAGTCGTTAAATGCTCCAGTGTTTACGCCATGTAAAAAATTTAAAAAAAGGCAATATTTTTAAACTTTTTGAACCCTCATTCTGATGCCCATGTATTGCTGTAACTTGTTGAATCCATGGTACATCACAATTTTGATCGAGGTTCAACGAATATGTATTATAAAATAAAGATTGAAAATTTATTTTAAAAAACCTGTTATACAATTAGGAATACTTAAAAAGCTTAAATTTAAATAAATATTTAAATATCTATTGGGCTATTATGATAATTTTTCAAGAAATTATTCCAAGTATAGAATAAGTTGGAAGGTTTATCAAGAAATTAATTACTGGTCCGCGACCGTGCCAGTATCGGTATCATTAGTGCATTGGTGTCGCTTTTATTTCACGTGGCCTTTATCTTATCTAAAGAGGACGTGCGGGCGTATATATAGGCTTCGTTGTAGCTAACCACCTTACTTCCACAAACTAATATACACCTTAACTTTACTTCCCGAAGTTGCATATTAAAGAATCAACCAATATTTTTTTCCTATAGTTTTCTCCAAAAAGGTGATCATCAAATTTGAATTTTACGCCATGAGCATATAGTTCATTTTAAGTTATCTCAGATTAGGTTTTCCGGTAGTTTTACTATACAAGCAGTTTAAAACGACAATGGGCCACTTGTTCTCTGATAGGCATGTAAATAAGTGGAAGGATGGCTGGTCACCGACCAATTGTTTGTCGTTCAAGCGATAGTGTGACAAGTTTTGAAAACCTGTCTTAGTATCAATATGAGAACATGTAAAGTGTATATTTACAAGCATTTTGATATCCGTGCGTTGACATCGCCAATTAAATGAAGTGGGTCAACGACCACATTTAGTAAGAAAGTAAATGAAGTTATTTAAAAATTTCATGGGAAATTAGAAATTGAAATCAATTTTTTAAATGAAATAGTTATAGTTAACTTGATTAAACATAAAATATACTTTTATTAATAAGGGCTATAATATACAAATAGATATTTATCTCTTAATGGAGACGGAGTGTAACACATGGTTCCCAGGTTCCCTCTGCCTACCCCATTAATCAATGTTAGGTAAGTACTTAACTGAAATATAAAATCCATATTTGAGCTGAAGCAACAAAATCGTTATTGATTTCTTAGAAGAGCCGGAACTTTGATTGTAGCTGAAGTAAATTAAATTATTAGATTAAGGGTTTGATTGGATTCTAAATAAGTTAGACTGCGGACGGTTCGACTCGACATTTGTGATGGACGGGCAGCCTAACTTAACAGCCTTTTGCAATAACAATTTCTATAAGAAAATAGCATTAACGTTTTAAATTAAAATATCATTAACTTACATATTGTTATTAGGTATTATTTATTTATCTATAGCTTTTGATATATATGCACCTACTGACTAATACAAAGCTTTGTATTACGTTTTAGTAATATTTATTGAAATTATAGCAAAAATATTATTAACTGCAAGCCTTACTAAAATATTTTTTGATTTTTTTTATGTGGGTACAAATTATAAGTATATTTTCACAATAAAATTAATGATATATTTAATTAACAAGAAGCAACGAATTAAGGAATAGTAAAAATATTTTTTTTGTACTTAATGTGATGGGTTCCAGTTGGTACCATTCGCCGCTGACCGTCGTGTGCACCACGCGACCTTTCACCTTAGGGGAGAGAATAGCGATGTTAGTAGAATAGATTTATCTATACATATAAATATGCAGATTATTTATTTATATATAGTTTAAATTTGTTCATAATTTATTTAATTTATTTTATATGAATTTCCGTATATGGAGGGCCACGATAGCAACTTTTGCCTTCAATACCCGACAGTAAATATTATACCGGTAGCCAAAGCGAATGTTTATAAGTGTAGTACAAATAAAGATTTCGTATTTTAATGTAGTTGTCAAGATGATCGCAAACATTGCCATATTGCATCATTAACAACTATGGCCCACGAACAAATGTCAGGTACATTTGTTCCATTATTATTTCTTATCGTATCTATATATAATAAATTTCATTTGAACTTTAACAAATAAATCATAAATAAATATCCATATCATAAAACAACAAGATATGTCAGGTAGAACATCTGTTATTTGCTTAGAAATGTATTCGAAAAGTTAAATGACGACGCCGCTCTATAGTTTTTGTTCAAACATTGTTCTAGTTATGAATAGCTGTTGCAGATTACTGTATTGATAAATGGCAACACCAGAAAATGTCATGGTAAAAGAAAAAATCCCATGAATAATTATTATTCACTTTTATAGGAGATTCACGATCCACTGCTAATGGTGCTGACCATGGGGCCCCGTTTTATTGCATTTTTTCCACAAACGATTAACGGAACAGGCCTACGATTTCTACACAATGAATCGCATAAATTTTATTACGCAAATATCATTTTTCTATGCGATATGCATACGTTTGGTAATTACTGAAGTAATCTATATATTTATTTATAATAAGAAATACTTTTATTATGAATGAAAAATAATTTTTATATTTTTAAATATAAATTAACATAAAAATAATTTGATTATTGTTAGTTATAACATTTTAGGTTTTTATTTTTAAGAAAATACATACAGATATATATATTCTACACTTAGATATGTGAAAATTAAATATACTGTCCGTCGTGGCACAGGACCACAAGGGTGTGACTGTAAGAGTGAAGATTGTGGTTCGATCCCCATCAGTGGAAATTAAACTTTCTGCAAGAATAAAAATTAAACTTGAATTTTATCTTACTGTTTTTAGTCTTATCGTTTATGTATGTAGTTAACTTAAAAAATATTTTCCATGATGTTCCATTACAAAAATATTTTAGAATAAAAACAATTTTTGTACAAGTGTATCTATCTATACATACATATTTATTTATTAAATTTTTTGGGTTATACACAAAAGATATTTCAAATTTCTTAAAATATTATCAGAGAACCTTTTATCGTCAATTAAATAATATGAAATAGAATTACATGAAGACACTAGAAAGATTTACATAAACTAAATTTCAAGTGACGTTAAATTATAACAATATAATGACAATGTTAGTATAGAAGCATGTTTTATAATGGAGATTGTACTGTAAATTGTTTTATTGCAGTTATCACGTATGATTTTAGCAGTGACTTTTATTAGGTTTACCGGCGATGTTAACTTACTTTAGGCGGATGGTACATTGAATAATGATTTTAACAAACACTTCAATATTATTTTAATATGTCAATGATTTCTTTTACTAAGAATTTTAATGATTGAATTGGATTTGAATGTACGGCCTTTAAATAATGTCTAAACATTTAAGGCGTACGTTCTCAACTTACGAGTATGTCTGTTGCAATATTTTCAAATTTTGAAGTTGGTGTAAATAGCAGGAATGTTTCACCATCTGAGAATTGTGACAAAAAATATTTGATAGACAATAGAGATTTTTATTATTTTTATAAGCATTATGCACTGTAATTAACATGTGTATATTTTTTTTTTCAGTTATATTAAAATATTCTTTTACAGAATGACTGACAACTGGGGTGCAGACAAAACTACAGTACCTACTTAGATACTTGAAATTTGGTATGTGGGTAGAGTAGAAGTGTAGGAAATCATTATTCTTAAAATTCCTGTATTCCTCGAGAAATGAATTATCTAATTCAAAATATTTTTTACAAATCTAACCATTAATTTCTCCCTCCAACGTTGTTCATATATATATCATATACGTTTCCCACTTGACAATTCGCGATGAGTAATGGAACTAAACGCCATGCTTTGCCTCAACACCAAAACGAAGAAATTAAAATATTAATTATTTCATTTCCTCGAGTGGGAATCGAACCCATAACCTATCACGCACACACACTAAACACTAGACTCATAATAAATATAATTAAACAAAAATATTTTAAATGTGCAAAGCACCTAGTAACGAACATCTGTCAACCTTAAATTGTCATAAAACGAAAGGCTTTACTAGCCTCTATAAATTACACTCTTATCTCGTTCAAACAAGAATGGCTCTTAATTAAATAAGAACGTTATCAGATATAAAAACGGACAGTCTCTGGTATGTACTCGTATGTAATATAATTGTAATTGTATTAACTGTTTGCTATGTAACTGCTATCTCATAAACACGTAATGGAGGGATTATTGCGTTCTATTATTGTAAAAGGAAAATGCTTTTTATGGAAAAAATGTATGTTAAATATTAAATGTTTTAATTAGAAGCCAGTAGTGGCGCAGGGGCAGAAAGTGTGGATGTATATGTGACTGGTAGTGCGTTCGATCCCCACTCGAGGAAATAATATATTTAATTAAATATATATTTTCATTTCTTCGCTCTGGTGTGGAGGCAAAGCGCGGCGTTGAGTTTCGCCTCTCAATACGCAATGCCTCCAGAATTCGGCGAAAAGTGAGGAACGGAGTGTGTTAACACTAGGTTCCCTCTGCTTACCTTACTGTGTGCGGGATACAGCGTGAAGCTGATTTGATTAGATTTGATATTACAATTATATAAATTGTAATATACAAGTATTAAATTAGAAAAGTGTCAATAAAGTGTTTTTTTTAAATAAATGTATAGGTAGTCTTCCTTTCTGCAATATTTCACAAACCTACCGATATCTATATGGATATGTATTTTAAACATTTTCAAATGTAAAACGTAATTTTCAATGTACGTAAAATACGTCGAGGCTTATAAAATGTTCGTACTAGATTCACTGAGCAAGCAAGGACGCGAAAATTCTGTTAATTCCTTAACAAACCAAACTATTTATCTTGTAACACGTCGTAAAGATTGATATGGAAATTTAGCCAAAAATTACTAAGTATATATAATAAATCGTAGGTAGGTACTGTTGCTTAAAAAAACTTCGCTTCGCATATAGAATGGTAGGCAGAGGAAACCTAGTGTTAAATATCTCCTATTCCCATTCCTTCTGTATTTTCAGGATCTTTCGTGATGAGGAGCAGGACTCAAATTGTGATTTCTCTTGTTATGACAGCGAGGAGATATTCATTGGGAATCGAACCAGAACCATCGCATTAACAGTCGAACGCCTGTGTCCTTGCGCCATGATGGTCTCGACAAATAAGTTATAAGAATATAATATAAAACAAATACATTTGACTATATTAATTATTACCTACATATATACAAACAACCACTCAAAGTACCATATAAACTATTAACAACCGAATGTGTATAGCCCAAAAACAGTGCTTAGTTTCTCCTAATTAATTTGACGTATCGGGGTCGAGGGATGCTTCACTCCCATATTGTTGTTCCCACGAATCGCCTTCAAGATTATCGTTTTATAAATGACATGCAATTTAAAATAGGTCGAGATATCGTACACGATATTGACTTACTTAGCCTTCGGTCTCAAGTAATAAACCTGTTTGAATTTAATAATTGTTCTTATTAATAGTAATTAATTTAATATATGATTAATATGTGTTTGGTTATTTTATATGTTTTATAATAATAAATGAAATATTTGTTAGCTTAAGCTATTAATGCAGTATTTGGAACATTACAATGTGTTTATTTTTATTTTCATACATTTTCCGTATCAGAACAGTCAAGAAACACAAAGCTGGTGTTCCAATTTTCTTTTATTTCAGAGATTATAAACTCTCTCTGGGAATCTTAACGCCGCGACAAAAAATCACCACAATCCCTTTTATGATGGTGCTATAATAGCATGAATCCTTTTTATTTTACTAAACATACTGGTATATGATATGCTCAAACTGTTGAAAATAAGTAAGATGTAATTTTCCAAAGGTGTTGCTTTAGGTTCTAGAAAAATCGCATCTAAGCAAAACACACTACTAAGATCATAATTGTCATAGCTATCTCAACGAGGAAGTTCGGACGTTGCGGAGCAGTCATGTGCCAGGGAGCAGGGGGCAATGGTCTGAAGGCAATCTGGGGGCAGCAAAGCGTTAAGATCGTTAACGTGATGGTTGTCATTTGGAGGCTGATGCGTAACGTCATCTAGGTCTGATGGAATCTAAGCTTCGTATTAATTGTCATCTAGCAAGGCTAGGTCTTCCCTGGTGTATGGTAACGGTGTATGATGTTAAATCTTTTTTTTCTATTGTTTTGTTTGGTGGTGAGTTCAAAAGGCATTTCTTGTTGGGTGGCGGAACCTTACGCCTATAAAACTTATATCATAGATACTACTCTTGAAGTAGCTAGGATAAATTTTATAACATAACACAAAAGCCATCTTTTAGCCCTTCCACTATGTTAAAATTATATTTTTCTGAAGTACCAACGGTATGTTTCCGTCCAAACCGTCCGTATAATATTGTCTTTTTATCCTAATCTATATTATTTTATTAAAATTATTACATTAATCCAATTTCATTTAGGTTTTACAAGAATAAAAGCATAATATTTTTGACATGTGTCAAATGAGAGCAACGCAACGAGTGAAGACAATAGCAATAGGTGGATTGTATCAAGTCAACTCACATGTGTGACGGACGACAAACGACTTCCTACGTGACCGCCGCCGCACGCCCGATCACCAGCGGCCGTGACGGTGAGCATCATTTTGGTCAACCGTTGCCTAAAATGATTCTTTGATTTTATTTTCGTGCTTTTTTTTGCGTATTGACAATATTCAGGAGAGAAGTAAACGTGGTCATTTATTACAGTGCCTGTGTTCTTTTCTTTCTCTAATGTCTGCTAGGATTCTTGTTATATATTTTAAATCAAATTAATTGAGATCTGCAATCCGGCCAAGGTCGATATGAGTCCTGCTACGTTAAAAATTTTAAGCCAAATATTTTTTTTTGTATAGAAAGACACATTAAAATATCAAAAGAATTGCAAAAATTTTCTAGAAATGATAAAATATTTCCATCTAAATTATAGACCACCAAAAGCAATTAGATATTACAATCGGAAGTCGGCGACGTCAAATTAGATTTAAAACCGTCGCGCATTTTATATTGACGCTTTTGTATAGAATTTTGCCTTACATATTTTTTCTTTAGCAAGTAAAGTGACATCTTAGTTGCCCAAAATCAATGTATGGAACGTAGCGCATTCGAAGATTAGAAAATCGCAGAACGGTAAAGAAGATTATTTTGTCCAGCGAACTAGTGATTGTGTCAACTTGCATGAACATTATGATTATGAATAAATTTTATTTCTGTTATCTATATCTATATATATAAAATCGAAAGGTCACTCACTCATCACGAAATCTCAGAAACTACATGTGCTAGGAATCTCAAATTTTGCATAGGAGTTACTTATAGGACGTAGGTGCTCGCTAAGACGGGAATTTGCAATATTCGACTTCTAAGGCGTTGTTTTTGGAGTCGAAAGTTTGTATGAAACTTCGTTACTACAAATGCTACGAGTCTCAAATTTTGCATAGACGTCACTATGACGTAGCCATGGAGACAGAAATTAATAATAACATAGTTCACGCGGGTGACACCGCGAGCGGGCCGCTAGTTACTATATATAAGAAAGATACTAGAAGAAGACTTTGAAAATGAATAATTTTAATGCACTTTCATCACATCAACATCTTTTGTCCACTGTTGGACATAGGCGTTCCCCAATTCTCGCCACCACGCTCGATCCTCAGCTCTTCGGACACATCCGCTTCCCGCCAACTTCTTTATGTCGTCGGCCCATCTGGCAGGAGGTCGTCCCACCGGTCGTTTTGTACGGGGTCTCCACTCTAAGACACGTCTGCCCCAACGGCCGTCGGCTCTACGACAAATATGCACTTTACTTTAAAAATATTTTAATTTAATATTTTTAATAAGTAAATAATTTTATGATGTAGTTTAACTTAATTATTGTACCGTTCTGTTGGATGCTCCTTCAAATAATTAAGTTTATAAAAACAAAATATATAAGTACTTTTATGACTACTATATTAAAAGCTATTATAAAACATTAAAGAACTCCAAAATAAAAAGCACGTGTTTAGTTAATTCATTTAGTTTTTGCTATTATATAAATAAAAATAATAGATTGTGAGGAAGTAGGGACATTATAAAATCGGTCAGTGGGTTAAAGAGTTAAGTGCCATATGGCATTACTGTATAAAAACTCGGTTACATACAACGAAGATAATGGTTCCATATGTTTTTAGGTTAAATAAAAATATAAATAAGTATAAACTTTTAACACTGTTTTAAAATATTTTTTTCAAAAAACCTGAAATATCTATCGCATTTGTGTACATCTACATTTTTCCTCTTATCATTCAACCGTTACTATCATAGTCATTTCATTAGTCGTGTAAAATTCCTGTTTTATTTTTTATATATTTTTCTTAGAGACGGTTACATAGTATATTTTTTTAGCTTCTAGCTAGGTAAAGGGAACCTGGGAACCAAGTGTTAAGATACTTCAATCCCATTAAGATACTTTCGTTCACCACTTTCCGCTACATCTAGAGTTCACTGTTGTCGTACTTAAAGCTGCGCTTTGCCTCGTTACCAGAGTGGAGATAATAGAAATATTAAATATTTCATTTCCTCAAGTTGGAATCGAACCCACACTGTCATGTTTACGCCACAACTGGTCTCTAATATAATAATAGTAAATGAATATAATTATTAATAATGTAGATATTTACACAAGATTTTGTATATACCTATATATAATATATATATATATTTATTTCATAATAATAACTATTATTAATTGTCCTCTGCCTTATATTGATAGGCAAACAGGTTTTCAAAATGTTTGTAAATCGTAGACATGATTCACAGTAGCAAGTTCATGTTCACCCTTCGCTCGCGCAAGGTAGTGCCCGGCTGGGCGGGCGGATAGCCAGAGGCCGCGCCGCGCCGTCCCCGCCTCGCACCGCCTTGTGAAAAAATAGAATTCAGTACTATGTTTTGTACGGATAGCAAAACTAATACTATAATATTATTGTATTCTTTTCATTTTTTAATTTAGACGTAGCTATATCTATGATAAGACACATTTAGACATAAAAAGTGCTATAATTCGTGTAAACATACTATATCAGTTGTTTTCTTATTAGGTAAAAATTGGAATATAACTTTAAATTTTTAATGATGTTTATACATAGATATTTTCGTTATATTTTAATATGAACCTGTTGGCTTACGATAATCTGAATCATCCGTTGTATATATCATTGTATCTACAATATAATTTCTTAGGCACTATCATAATTACAATCAAGTAGATTTCCTATTTTTTTGAAGTCAGTTGTGGGCACAAATTTTACTGTAAATGTGACTGGTTGTAGTTTCGATCCTTACTCGAGGAACTGAAATAATTATTTAAATTTATATTTTAATTTCTCCGCTCTAATGTTGAGGCAAAGCGCAGCGTTTAGTTCCGCCACTTTATACGCAAATTCTCCAGAATTCGGCGGAAAGTGGGCAATGGAGTATCTTAATACTAGGTTCCCTCTGCCTACCCTGCTATATGCAAATAGGTACAGCGTCAAGCTGATTTTTTTATTTAATTTCCTACATTTTCCTCTTCTACCACTACAAAGAGCACCGACAGGCCATCGGGTCCGAGGGCGGGGCGGCGATGTCCGTGCCATGACGTGTGACCCGTGGCCTCTGCCCACCTCGATGTACGCTTACGTGACAACTGTGCACGCTTTACTTTTCCCAATAGCATTACTGCTATAAATATATAATATCGTGGTTTTATTTACATATATAATAACATTAAAAGTAATCTTATATTTTAATTTAATTGTTTTAATATAAAATAATTGAGGCCAGTCGCGGCTCATGAGCACGATGTGTGATTGTAAATGGGACAGGTTGCGGGTTCGATTTCCATTCCAGGAAATGAAATATCAAATATTTTCATTTCTTCGCTCTAGTGTCTGAGTTCCGTTACTCAACACGAAATGCTTCCAGAATTTCCGGAAAATGGGATATGGAGTATCTTAACACTAGGCTTCCTCTGCCTACCTTGCTACATACAATGTGAAGCTGAAAAATATAAATATATATATAAAATAACAAAAACTGTTAAATAGTTAAGGTGCCAGCTATTAACCTGACTACAGATTAAAAATAAGTTTTCATTAGAACAGAAATATTTTTACAGATTCATTATATTTTTCAAGTATGACACGAATGTATATGTATACATAGGTGTCTATAGTTTAATAATAGACATAGGCCATAGTGTAGCACCGTCTGTCGCGTGTCATACGGAACGATTCGATAAATACAAGAACAGCGACGAAATGGCTGGAGCAGTCACGAAGCCTAATAGGGTATTTTGACATGCAATCTAAGATTTTGGTCATATAAACTGTTTAGGTTGCTAACTTTGTAGGTTACTAATGACTTTGAATTGTAATTAACTTGGAATGACTAGAAAAAAAATGGTTAGTAATGAGTTTATTTTCAGCGGAATGTCCTCAGTGAACATATCAGAGTAGACAGAGAGAACTTGGGAACCTAGTGTTAGGACATTCCATTGCCATTTAGATACTTCCGTTTCCCATATTACGCTAAATTCTAGAGGCATTGCGTTTTGAATGGCGGAAGTTAAAGCCGTTTGCCTCTTTCCCAGAGCGAGAAAATGAGAATATTTAAATGGGAATCGAACCCACACCGAACACACTTCGCCACGACTAGCCTCAAAAAATTCTAGCAATAAAATAAGTAAATTAATTAATTTAACGTTTCGGCGCTTACAAAAAATTAAAACATCAATATTATCATAAACGATTCAATCGAAACCACACATTACGAGTATATTGAAACGTAATTCCCTCCCCAATCCCGCTGCACAATTTGAACGAGCTGCATTCCTTCAATTGAACCCCACGCACAGAACTCGCGATATTACCTACCTATTGTGTTAAACTATTTAATACAATAAACAGAGAACAGAGAGATCCGCGGGCCGATATTTCATTCATAAGTTCGGTCGTCAGCCGGTACCTAAGCGTTTATTTTTTTTGTAATTTCAAGGACTTCGATTAGCACTACAGTCGGCGGGTTTTTGATCTCAAGTATTGCAAAATGCAGTCTCGATCACGAAGGCAGATTACTCATACTCTACCTCCATTATTGTAAAGTGCATAAGAAATATTCAATATATTTTTTTAAGTAGCAGAGTAGACAGTTCGTTTCCCATTTTCCGCCAACCTCTGGGAGAATTGCCTGTCGAAAAAATAATAAATATTTCAAAACTTAAATATTTCATTTCCTAGAGTGGGAATCGAACTCACAACCTGTCGCGTTTTTACCCCCATTTTCTGCCCCTTTTGGCCTCATATAAATATTAGAAATCAAATTAAGCATACTATTTGTAATGAGTTATGAAATTGATAATAATAGTTAAGAAAAAAATATGATTATCGTATAAAAACACAAGACCGTTAAGGTACAATCCGTTAGTTCAATCAAAAACTTCGATCAGGTATATAAAAATTTTGTAAAACAAGCTAATTCAACATACTGTGAGGGGTTCCAAGTAAAAAAACGAGGGCCAACACAAAGGTAAGAAAGGGTCAGGCGTTTTTTGTATATAAAAAAATCTTTGCCAGATGGCCGTTGCGTTTAGCGACAAAAAACAGTGCGTGCCTATGTTTCTAAGTAGCGATGGCAAATTAAATAAGTACATATTATATGCGTTCATTATTGTATTTATAATTTTCTATAATAACTACATTGAAATTTAGTAATTTTGCTTAATGTTAAACTATATCCACTATAAATAAACCTATTTTTTTTTAAAAAATAGACATTTTAACTGTAGCGATAACGGTTGTATTATTTTGTTTTCATTAATTTCCCATTTCTTGCTTGGTTGGCAAAAACACATACTCTTTTCTCTTTCTTCATCGGTTTACAAGATTTAAAGACTCTATTATTGCGTTGATTAGTAATTGTTTAAACTATACCATAATGGCGTTGTCGTTGAATTAACTGCTATAAAATATTAATAAATTGTAGAAACTACGTCAAAAGTGTTGACTTTTCTGTCTGTATTTTATTCTATTCTTCTCAATAGCAACAGCTATTTGTCTCTACTCGTATAAATTTCTTCAAATTAATGGAAGTTATGATGATTTTTGATATAACAGGATTTATTAAGTAACAGGTGGTCAAGTTGAGAGTTTAGCTTGTCATGGCCGTATGCCACACCCTGACCATCGAACCCTCATCAGGATATTTTATAGGTTTTTTGGAAGTAGCAAATTTTTATGGGCTATCTTAAAAAATGTCGTGTTTGTGGTGTGTTTGTCATTTTGTCCTTTTTTATCTTTAGTATAATCTTTCGGATGGGTCATTCTCAGAAATTATAATGGTGTAGATAATATAAGAGAACATCCTTCGTTTACTAAACAGTTTGGCTACCGTGAAAATTGATTAAAATGCAGATAGCATTTTTTTCTTTTCTACCTTTTGCGGTTTGTGTGATATTTAAAATTATATAGATTCTCCACTTAAATCTAGATATTTGAGCTGAACTACAACAACTTATCATTATTTTTCATATGTCCATGTGTATTTTTCGAGACATAAAAGAGGGCTTGTCAAATAATACTTTTTTCTCTAATTTCCACTCAAAAGAGATGAGAGAGAGTGATGAGAGTGATTTATAAGGAGGAATCTAATACTAAAATTTATCCACGAAAATATTCTAAATATATAATTCCTCCAACAGGATTAGAAAGTCAACCTACATTAAAATTTAATCTCAACAATTATATAAGCTAATTATGACAGATATTCATAGGTACATTTGGACGTTAAAGTAAAAAGAAACAATATATAAATCATAGCTAAACAGCCTTGTGTATAGCCTTCGTGGTTTCATCTTTTGTAGGTCTAATCAAATGGGGCATTAAAAAGAGTTATGGCCGTATATAGCTGTCAGAGGATGAATGGCGAATCCGGACTAATATAAGAGCTTTAAGTCGCGGTTCAATGCAAAGTGGTATAAGTTGTGTTTTAATTTTTTTGATAGCTATTGATTATTATTTTTGTTATTTATTATAATTTACAGGTGTTTTGGAACTGAAAACTATTTTGATAATGAATTTAATGATTTATTTTTTACAATTTACAATTACTTCATATCTATGCATTACTTATTTATTTCAATGAACATAAATTAAAAACGGAACTATTTCTGTTGTTGTTTTTTGTTTCCATTTTGTTTCTTACTTCATAAAAAATGCATATATAATATAATGTAAGACAAGAAATATGTTGAAAAAACTACGCATCCAAATATAAAAGAATATTAGTTGAACACATTTATATTTTTTAAGCTATTTTTTTCTATAAAAAATAACTTTTTCAGTTATACAATTTTACCGCAGACATAATAAAATGAACGATTGTGAGAACAGGTCATTACATTCGATATTAACTGTTAATAGTGCTGTTAGCTCAAGTATCATCACGCAGAGATCACTGAGTAATGGAAACCGAAATGTGTTTGGATTTTGACCAAGCGTTAAAGATTAGGAAATTATTATATTTTAATGTGTCGTCGTATGTTTCAGGCACGAATACTTTGAACGAAGAAGTAAATTTATGATTATTATTATTTTTATTTAAATATAAGGATTTTAGAAAATGTACTCGTATAACAGGATGAACGTAGAGTGACTCGAACTTGCGCTACTTGGAAACATCCCAACGCTCTGACCACTCAGTTATACATTATATTTTAGAATTCTTATATATTTGTAGTAATTTATGTTGTTAGTATATTTTATTTTTTTGTCATTTTTACGAAATGGCAAGATTACTAATGAGAATGATTTGTTTCCCAAATGTTCCTCTAAGAATAGAACAACATTTAATTAAACGGGATGTTATTTGTCTACCGCTTATAACACATACCATTCTCTATATATATATCAAATAATCATTCTAGAACAGAACCTATTGATTACAAATTCTACTTCTCTGCTTTATACGATAGTTAACAAAAAAATTGAACTTCAAGTATAAAAAAATGAAAAAAGATACTTTTCTTGTAAATTTCGGCATACAAAAATATGACACTGTATATGACAAGTGCAATGACACGTCATGAGATTGCAGCAACACGTTCGACTACTGAAAACAATAATTCTTTGTGCATGTTTTTACTTATCCGCGAGATAAGGTTACTCTTACGTGATAACGCGTTGATAGACGATCCTGTGGACCGTTGTGTTGAGAATGTGTAGAAAGGGCTTTTTAATAAATAAATAAATAAAAAATCCAAAGAAAGTGGGGAACGAAGTCTAAACACTAGGTTTCCTATGCCTAATGCTATACTCAGGATAGAACGTGAAGCTGATAAAAATGAAGAAAAATGGAGAATCTGGAAAATCTACTTATTACAAAATAAATCAACCGTAATATAAAAAAAATGTTTTCTCAACAACATTACCACACATAAGCCGCGTCTACTGTCCCATAACACAAGACTGTAGGCGGATACTGATAGCGCCGTCGCTTGATGGAGATTGATCGCGAGAGTGTAAACACGCCTTTACGTGGCTGGACCTGGTTACGTGACTCTCATAATAACGTCGAACCCT
>JAKRZM010000265.1:151203-243111 GCA_036379175.1 Heliconius cydno galanthus
TTTACCGCAGACATAATAAAATGAACGATTGTGAGAACAGGTCATTACATTCGATATTAACTGTTAATAGTGCTGTTAGCTCAAGTATCATCACGCAGAGATCACTGAGTAATGGAAACCGAAATGTGTTTGGATTTTGACCAAGCTTTGAAGATTAGGAAATTATTATATTTAAATGTGTCGTTGTGTGTTTCTGTCACGAATACTTTGAAGGAAGAAGTAAATATTTATTATTTTCATATTTTTTAAAATATTATAATGATTTTAGAAAACGTATAACAGTTTGAACGTAGAGTGATTCGAACTCGCGCTACTTGGAAACAACCCAACGCTCTAACCACTAAGTTATACATTCTATTTTGAAATTCTTATGTTTTTGGTAAGTTATTTATGTTATTAACTTTATTAATTTTTTGTAATTTTTACGAAATGGCAATACTACTAATGAGAATGATTTGTTTCCCAAATGTTCCTCTAAGAATAGAAAAATAATTAAATTAACAGGTTATTAATTATTTGTATAATGCTTATAACAAATAACATTCTCTCTTATCAAATCATCATTCTAGAACAGAACCTATTGATAATTAGGCTTTCTACTTCTCTGCTTTATACGAGAGGTAAAAAAAGTAGAGTTAACAAAAAAATTGAACTTCAAGTATAAAAAAATGAAAAAAGATACTTTTCTTGTAAATTTCGGCATACAAAAATATGACACTGTATATGACAAGTGCAATGACACGTCATAAGATTGCAGCAACACGTTCGACTACCGAAAACAATAATTCTTTGTGCATGTTTTTACTTATCCGCGAGATAAGGTTACTCTTACGTGATAACGTGTTGATAGACGATCCTGTGGACCGTTGTGTTGAGAATGTATAGAAAGGGCTTTTTAATAAATAAATAAATAAATTTGTTCTATAAGATATAAGAAATGCGTATAATATTATCATTTGACCGTCGTGGTGCAGGGCATAAAGGTACGACTGTAACGGCGCACTTGTGTTCGATCCCCAATCGAGGGAGAGAATTATTATTATTATTTATTTATTTTTCTCTGGTACCAAGTCAAAAATACGGGGATGACTTGCGCCACTCAACACGAATTGCCTTGAAAAAATCCAAAGAAAGTGGGGAACGAAGTCTAAACACTAGGTTTCCTGCTAATAATGCTATACTCAGGATAGAACGTGAAGCTGATAAAAAAAAATATATTTTTAATGTAAAAAATGTAGAATCTGGAAAATTTACTTATTACAAAATAAATCAACTCTAATATTAAAAAAAAAAATTCTAAACAACATTACCACACATAAGCCGCGTCTACTGTCCCATAACACAAGACTGTAGGCGGATACTGATAGCGCCGTCGCTTGATGGAGATTGATCGCGAGAGTGTAAACACGCCTTTACGTGGCTGGACCTGGTTACGTGACTCTCATAATAACGTCGAACCCTGGAATATGTCTTTCATTTTGGGCTTAATAAAAAATATATATAATATAATATGTCTTTATAGATAGAAAAGTACTTTTAACTTAAAATCACTTTTTTCTAGTTTTACGTTTTTCCCGTATGTTAGAGTACGCAGATAGTAAGATTGTTAAGATATTTCGTTTCCTACTTTCCATACAACTATTGAGATATAACATGTTAAGTGACGACGCTCAACGCCGTCGTTTATAATCATTTACCCCATGTGTGAATCGAATCCACAACTATCACGTTAAAAAATTGACGCTTTCCCACTGCGCCACTGCTCCATCACTATAAGTATTATGGTTATTATATAATAGCATTGTAATACTAATACAAGAACATCTCAAATTACATCAGAATTACAGAATCATGAAGATGCACCTACTTTCTACAATATATCAGTTTGAGTCACGCCACAAAATTTGGTTTTCCTTGTACCATAAATCCAATGTTCTTTACGAGACGTCGCAAACGTGACCGGTACGAGTTGGCCCGTATACTTGTCCTAATATTAAATAAAAAATATATATTTCTTAATAAAAAAATAAGAATACCTCGATGGTACTTGAAATGTGTATAGAAGAAGTAATTAAACTAAAATACTAATAAAATCATGGAATAGAGGCCATAATGGCGCAAGGCGTGTAATTGTAACGCGACGGTGGTGGGTTCGATTCATCTGAAAAAATTAAAATACATATATTTTTTTTCATATCTGAACCTCAATAAATATGTCAATTTACATTATAATTAACTAAAATATGCAAATAGTAAAATTTACAAGCAATTATAACCAGAACGAACCAAATAGTTTTTATTAATTAGCTTGTCATAAACGTAGGTATCTACAAAAAAAATACCCAAAATCTTTCCCACATGTGGTTCTAAATACAAAGTTATCATGCAGTTGTGCACAAAATGTGAATATAATATCGATTCTATGCCTTGAAAATAGAGTTTAAATTATAATAATTATTTTTTGGGAGCTGTAAAAAAAAATTTTTTTCGTCACCGGATAAATAGGTCGCAGGTTATTTGCATTTGCAAGGTGCAAGCCTAACGGGACAGGGCCAAAGCAAACGGACGAACTTGTCACGTTGGCGCTACAGCGATAAAGGAAGCGTTTGTTTTTGAACACAAAGCTGTGTTTGACGTTTTTGTGTGGATAACATGAGAAAATTAACGAAGATTGTTCTTATTTGTACAGCCTTTTCTGATATTATAGGTTTTATTAATAAAATAATATAAACATTACACTATTCGTTAAAAATATTATTCGTAAAATTGTGAATTTGTATCCTTTTAATTTAAAAAAGGAGAGAAAAATATAATTTTACTATACATAAATATTTAAATTTACAATTAAATTAAATCAAAATTAAAAGTATCTTAGGTATCTTATAAAAAATAACACTCAAAAAACAAAGCTCGTCTACTTATATTAACTTTACACTTTAAAAGGTAAAAATTACTTTAAAATGTATGAAGTAGGACAACTAAGGTAACGTATTCTTTTTTTCCAATGTAAATGCTTGATATTTAAGTTAGTAATATTTTATACTATATCCATTATATTCACACATTATATTCATTACATATTAAAATATTAATAAACCAATAAAAAAATCTAAATATTCCTTTATCTAATATCAGCATAATATTTCTCAAGTAGTAGTAAAAACTTTGACCATATTCAAACCACATATTAAGGGACACACAGCATTTAGGACCAAATGGTAGTTAAAAATAGTCTCAGAAATGGACAAAAAATGCCATAAACCGCTCCTACGGGCAACTTTACGCAATATGGGTTTTGACCCTTATACCCATCGGATATTTGTTTTATTCTTGACATAAGTCATGCCGTGGGATTATACAGGATGCTACTAAATATAAATATGTTTTTATTTAGGTGAGATTTGATGCTGTTTTAGTACTGTTATGGAGTGTCTTATGGGTTCCAATTGATATTTAAAAAAAAAAATTTTCGCAAATTTATTTCTGAACTTCATGGTAACTGATTTTTAGTTAACTAATTACTAAGATCTTTTATCTTCATGTATAGTCTGTAAAAGGTAAAAAGGTGGAGTATAAGAAATAAAACACTGGCAAATTCTACCAAAAACTGTCGTGACAAATATATTTTTATTATTATTAACCACAATACCAAATATAATACCAAAACCAGAATAAAAAATCCACCAAATCCCATAATATTTCTAAGCAATTCCCGCAATTTTTCCTTCACGCAAAGCAATTATAATACAAACAATATATAATACCACAATGAAGTTAGAGCACACCTCCGGCCCACGTTTTTTGCGGGTCATAGCGGGCTAACGGTGAGAGCTACGGCTTCCAGATGCGGATAGCGGTATTCNGATAACATGAGAAAATTAACGAAGATTATTTTTGTTTGTAAAAGCCCTCTCTGATATTATAGATTTTATTTATAAAATAAAATAAAAATTACACTATTCATAAAAAATATTATTCGTAAAATTGTGAATTCGTATCCTTTTAATTTAAAAAAGGAGAGAAAAATATAGTTGTACTATACGTCAATATTTAAATACCATTTAAATTAAATTAAAAGTATCTTAGAGGTATCTTAAATGAAAACCCAAAAAACAGGGCAAATAAGGTACCGTATTCTTTTTTTTCCAATGTAAATGCTTGATATTTAACTTAATAATATTTTATACTATATCCATTCTATTCTAATTATCAGTACCTAAGTGTATATACATATTTAAATATTAGTAAACCAATAAAAATATCTAAATATTCCTTTATCTAAAATCAGCATAATATTTCTCAACTAGTAGTAAAAACTTTGACCATATTCAAACCACATATTAAGGGACACACAGCATTTAGGACCAAATGGTAGTTAAAAATAGTCTCAGAAATGGACAAAAAATGCCATAAACCGCTCCTACGGGCAACTTTACGCAATATGGGTTTTGACCCTTATACCCATCGGATATTTGTTTTATTCTTGACATAAGTCATGCCGTGGGATTATACAGGATGCTACTAAATATAAATATGTTTTTATTTAGGAATTTAGGTGAGATTTGATGCTGTTTTAGTACTGTTATGGAGTATCTTATGGGTTCCATTTGATATTATAAAATATTTTATTTTTCCCAAATTTATCTATGATAACTGATTTTTAGTTAACTTATGACTAAGATCTTTTATCTTCATGCATAGTCTGTAAAAGGTAAGAAGGTAAAGAGTATAAGAAATGAAACACTGGCAAATTCTATCAAAAACTGTCGTGACAAATGCATTTTTTTTCTACTGACCACAATTTAAACTAAAACAAGTTTTTAACATATAATACCAAAACCAGAATTAAAAGTCCACCAATCTCGTAATATTTAGAAACAATTCCCGCAATTTTTCCTTCAAGCACTGTCACGCTAAACAATTATATACAAACAATATATAATACCACAATGAAGTTAGAGCACACCTCCGGCCCACGTTTTTTGCGGGTCATAGCGGGCTAACGGTGAGAGCTACGGCTTCCAGATGCGGATAGCGGTATTCTACCATGGGGTTTTTTTGCTTACTTTCCTATCGTATGCCATGAAACACCGCCCTTCTGGAAATCATTTAAAAATAATATTTAATATGACAAACGCCATTATGACTGACAGCGCCGATATATTTGCAAAAGAGTAAGTAGATTTATTTTTAATTTGTAGTATCAACTACACTAGTACTAACCAAAACTATCTTTATTTTTGTGTTAGTTAAACTTTTATATGTTAGACGGCGGCGTTAAGCGCAACGGCATATCTCCATGCATTTTCATATATCGAAGTATTTATAGAGCAATTTGTACCAAATTTCCAAATATTGATTGCAATTATGTACTGCCCCTAATGCCATACTATAGAAGAATTTTTCTCAGTTTCACTCTGTATTCTGTATACGTAAGGTAGGCAATGGGTATCTAGGAACTTAGTGCTAATATCTCCGTTCCCATTAAAACTCTTACATTCTGCATTTTCTACCAAATTCTGGAGACATTAGGTGTTGAGTGAGAAACTCAACGTCGACACTAGATCGAAGAAATGAAAGTAATAAATGTTTAATTTTCTCGAGCCCACGTAATCGAACCCCATAACCTATCGTATGTACAGTTCACTTGTACACCTTCATCTAAACTGGCCTAAATATTTAATTATATAAGCATATACCATAAAAGTATTGAAACCTATTATATAATTAAATTTAAAAAATTATAATTAAAATCTTTAATATGAATGCACGCTATGAAACAGAAGTAAGGAATTTAAATGTCCACATCATATGTCCGTCTGGCCATCGTATCTGGCGACCACGTGTGTTGAATCCCTCCCAATACGGGTGATCGACTTCTTGAAATTAATATGTGAACTAACTAAGAAAATAATTACGTTCTCAATTATGCAATTAATTTAAGTTAGTCATATATTCCACCGAAAAAATTAAAATATTAAATATTTAATTTTCTAGAATAAATATAATAATAAAAAAAATGCAAATATAATAAAAAAGTCATGTTCGTACACAGGTAAATGTTCATTTAATATAACGTACAAAAAATGTAAAATACTAATTACTGTTGTTACCATTAAATCTAATTTATTAAAATTATCAAAAATTTTACAAGATATGAAATTTATTAATAATTAAAATATAGTTAATTTGCATTTATAAATAACAACTTAAATATTATAATATTATATTTAAAAACATTTATTTATTTTATAAGAATTCTATTTAATACTAAAGCCACAACTTTAGAACACATAAATCATGTGTGCGCGTGGGAATCGTACTGACCCATGGACAGAGTCAATGCAAAAAATATGAGCAAAAAGTTCACACTGGATAAGAATCTACATTTGATTAGTCTAGTGGATGTTACAGGTTCAATTTTAATAATGCTTGGTTTGGTTAACTTTGAATTATGTCATGGTTTTATTCCCGTATCAGGATAGACAGAGAGAATCTAGTGTTAAGACAAGACCGTTCTTCGTGAATAATAACTTTTAATCTGTCTTCGGAGGCAGTGCCACCGACGCCACGTGTTTCTGTAAGCGTTGTGAGTTCGATTCCTTCTCGGAGGAATGAATTAATTAATATTTTAATATCTCGTTCTGGTAACAAGCCAAAGCGCGGCGTTGAGTCCCGCCACCCAACACGCTATGTCAAAAAAAATCGGTGGATAGTGGGGAACGGAAATATTAATGGGAACGCAGTGTATTAACACTAGGTTCCCTCTACCTAACCTGCTATTTGCGGAATTTTTAAATATAAGTTATAACCTAATAGAACAAAAGCAAAATGTATCTATACATTATGCATATACTATGTAAATCGAATTCACGACCTACCTCTGCAATTAAAATCACAGAGACTATTTTAAAAAGTCAATTCTTACAATACTTATTTCAGTTATTTCAGATTTACTCGGCTTACTACGTCTGTGCCATATGAAGAATATTTTTTACTACCGTTATGGACACAGACTGCACAAATTATGTGAAGTGGCGAATGCATTTTTGGGTGCATTTAATAGGAATATAATATTTTAACATAATTATTTTAATTAGATCTTAATTTACAATATGTACGTAAAATTAAATATAACTATTATATTGATTAAATCCATATACTTGATATTCATCATTGGGGTTTTTTTCAATTATTCATATAGTAAAAAACACAAAAACTTTAATAATATATACCTATGTATAAATAAGTTAGGTATATAACGTCCTGTATTTCTACAAAACCGTTTACAAACAAGTAGTTTTCGAGTTTTCGAATCCATTCCTGCTCTGGCAACAAACAACAACAAGCTTAATAAGTATTTACTTAGATATATATGCAAATATTTCATAAATTCACCATAAAACCCATAACATTTGCTAACGAAACATAAAATATGTAAACATTTAAAAGATCACTATTCTCTCCGTGGTCCCATAAACTAATGTTTTTATGCTGTCCACAAATTCATTAGCGACGCAACATGTGTTGCCGATAGCATCGACTATGGCTATAAAACACGATGTTCGGGGACTCTTATCTCGAAAAATATAAGATGACCGTATTTATAGATACAAACACTTGTTCCAGAAGTTAGTAAATTAGAAAAAGTAGACTAATATTTATTGTATACTATACTATTTATTTTTCGTGTAGAGAGTTTTTTTAGAGGCACTGTAAATTTGTTAATTTTGAGTTCCGCTACTAAACACGCGGTATTTCAAATTCAGGTGGAGAATGTTGATGAGGAATGGAGTGTTTTGACACTATAAACTCTTTATATTATTTAAAAATAATAATTTGATATATTTTTTTAAATTCTTTTAATATTGCGTTGGGGACACAGAGACTTGCTGTATAATTTTGTTTTCGACGGAACCCAACAACAATCCATGTAAGTAAATGACCCATAATTAATAAAAATTATTTAAATATTTTGACTATAGAAGCGGTTAATGGGATTGAATTCAAAGCAATCACTTGTAAACACATTAATAGCAAAAAATTACATTATTTTCATTTTTTTCTCAAGTCAATGATAAATAGTGACTCTGTTTGTGTCTATGTATTTTATTGCAAAATAGATTTTGAAAATTGAATCTTTTAGGAATATCAAAAATATTCTTACATTATTTTATTATAAAAACATCTTATTATCTTTATTATTTAGGAACTATAACCGAGAATAGATACTCATCAAGCCATCCATCAACTCTTTCTAATTATATTCTCACAATGGACACAAAAGTTGAAAAACAGTGGACAATGGAATGGGGTCCATCGCTAAAGAAGGTCTATCAAAAAGAGATCACATGATAGACCCCCACATGTGGGCTCCAAATCCTCATAAAAAACTAAGAAATGTGAAACGAGGAATTATTCGCATCGTTTCCTTTGAAATTTTATAGAAACACCTTTTTTGTTGCAAAAAAGCATAAATAGAGGGTAGATAGTAAAAAACGTGCGGACAAAGGCCGGTATACAAGAAGGTTTAATACATCTTTTTCTGATGACCCCATCGTTCTTCAAACGGTCGACACTCGATAGAGCCCGCATCAATCGCAGCTACCTAAATAAGCTTTAGAGCAAATATTCTTACAAATAATAAGTAATTTAGAAAACCTAACAGAGCGCGCAGTTGGTTTCCGCCACGCATTACGCAATGCGGCAACAATTTAGCGGAAAATGGGGAATGGAGTGATTTAACACTAGATTCTCTCTACCTTATCAGCCGTGTGCGGTATACATCGTGAAGCTGATCTAAAAAAAACTTTAGATCATAGAAGGACAAATATTAGCGTCATCTACTTGTAGGCCACATCTATTTGAGGTCAGTCGTGACGCAGGGGCACAAAGTGTGATTGTAAAAGCGACAGGTTGTGAATTCGATTCTCATTTGAGGAAATGAAATATTTAATATTTCTATGCAACAGAAAATGGGGAACGGTTTGTCTTAACACTGGGTTTCCTCTACCTGCTGTGTGAAGTATATAGCGTGACACTAAAAACACAAATCTATATAGAAATCGAACCCAGAACCTATACAAAACATTATAATTAAAATACAATCTTCGAAATGAGGTGACAATGCGTCGTTCACAATAATTTGAAGCAGGGTGGGGCGACGATCGCGCGTCCGCTAATGACAGCCCGCGGGCCCGTGTCCAGCCCGCGCTCATTCAATGCAAATATCTGTGTAGATTGTGATTGTTGTAGACAGGATTTTAAATTATTATTTCAATAAGGTTTTTTTATGTATTATTATAGGTAAAGGCAATCGTGGCGCAAGTTGTGATCGTGAGTTCGATTCCCACTAGAGGTAATAAAATATTTATTTAGATTTATATTTTCATTTTTTCGCTTTGACGTCATGCATGGCGTTGAATCCGAAATTCAGCGGAATATGGAGAACGGAGTGTTTTAAAACTAGGTTCTCTCTGCTTACCCTTCTCATGTAGAAGGGTGGGATGCAGGGTAAAGCTGGAAAAAAAATCACAAAACAGCTAAAAAAATTGCTATTTCTACAGATTCATTTTGCTTCTTAGAATAATTCTAAAATTCCTTCTATATTTCACTCATTTTACAATATATAAGGTGTAATTCGCACACGGATTACAAATATTTGTATTGAAATTTCGTGTAAAAAATCGATCGGCGTAGGATTACACAGGTACTAACATCAAAAGTACATGTAGAACCTGTAGTTAATCGCCCTTTAAAAAAGTTTTTCCCCGATTTTTTAACCGACTACAGTCAAAAAAGGAGGTTCTCAATTCAACTTTTGTTATTTTTTATGTTTGTTACTTTTATTTTCAAATTTTATTAGATTGATTTTAATTTAATTTAGTTCTATATAAGTCTTAAATTTGCATATTTTAATGCACCAAATCGGTTTTTTTATTAAGCAATATAAATAGTAAATAATTTAAAAATAAACCATCAAATCTTCTCTAAGAAATATTATAGTCTTCATAACGTACACAATGACCCTTGCGATGACAAGCCGCCTGCCCACGCCCAAACCCATTCTACCGATCTTCCGTACTCCAGCAACAAGAAAGACAATGAAATTTATTAAAAAGTACTAACATAGCAATACATCGACAACTGTACTACCAATATGACTTACAGTACCAGTACATAGCAAGCGATGTATAACGAAATCTTAGGAAATATAGTCTTCTTAAGTAATTTCTATAAGTTATAATCACATCTTTCCTCATGTTCAAGCCTTTCGTCCATTCATACATATTTGGACGATTTTTCATTATAGTTTAAACACTCGAGTAGGCAGACGTTTTGTTTTATTGTTTCAGATTTGATATGTAATCGCTTTATCGTCGGTCAGCGTGGTCTTTACTGATGGCATGATGAAAACAAATTATATGGCCATTTAGTTCTCTGATTGACTCCAAAATGTAATTGATGATTATCTTTTAAGTTTTAAGTGTTTAAATATTGTTTTTGATAGTTTCTAGTATTTGAGACCGTCGTGGCGCAGCGGCACAAGGGTGTGACTGTATCGCGAGGGTTGTAGGTTCGATCATCACTCGAGGAAGTGAAATATTTATTTATTTGTATATTTCCATTTCTTCGCTCTTGTGTCGAGGCAAAACACGGTTCTGCCACTCAACACGTAATGGCTCCAGAATTCGGTAGAGTGTGGGGAACGGAATGTTTTATCACTAGGTTCCCTCTGCCTACCTTGCTGTGTGCGGGTTATAGCGTGAAGCTGATATTTTTATAAGGTATTTAAGAAAGTGTACAAATTTAGTATAATTTTTATTAATTTTATATTTAGCTCTTTAGAGATGTAGATGCGGAGAGGTATGAGGATTCTCAATCGGGAGAATATTTAGGTATAAGGATCTTTCTATAACATAAAAAAAAGATTTTCAGTCATTAGCCAGAAGAGACCTTGACGCGAATGCGACAGGTTGTGGGTTCGATTCTGACTCGAGGAAATAAAATATTTATTATTTTCATCTCATCGCTCTAGTGTCGAGACCAAACGAGGCATTGAGATCCGCCACCCAATACGCAAAGCCTCCAGAAATCGGTGGAAAATGGAGAACAGAGTGTTTTAACACTGGTTTGCCCCCAGCTGTGTGCAGCATACAGCATCTACCTAAAATAATTGTGAAAGCGTTTTTAAAATGTAAATCATGGCCGAAGCCGCTGGCCAATATGCTAATTGTAATATGGAACGTCAAACTGCTTGTTATGTTGATGACTGTACATTTCTGTGACCACACCCTCGTTTGACGGTGTCAAAACATTCAATGGGTCATCATTCATACGAAATTCATTCATATTTACTTCTTTTATTTTATTATAATAAAGCTTGGAGTATTTTCATTGTATAATTTTATAAGACAGACAATGTGATATTTTGTATATTAATATAATAATTATCATAATAAATTTAATATTATTTATTAATCTGCCTCTATAATAAAGTTTATAGTTTTATCTGTTAAACTTTTGTGTGAGGGTTGCACTTTGTATATGGAAAGACGAGACACTAGGTTATTAGATCAGATTTTTGTATGATATAGATTCTCTTTAGTCAAATACTTGGAGCTCGTGCCTAGAGTACCTTTTAAAATATGAAAATATGTATTTATTTTTTGTCAATATTGTCAATTTATTCAAAAATAAGTCTTTTTTTTTGCAATGTTGATTAAATATCAATTAATATACCTATTTCTGTTACATCTTGTATTGTATTGTTTGTAGAGCTTAGGTACTGGTGATGTACTTACTTTCTTATTAGCATGTCCGATATAAAATTCTAACGAAATTATAACATGCAATAATAAATAAAGGGGAACGGTCTTTTAACACTAGGTTCCTAAGTTACCCTACCACGCTGTGTGCGGGATACAGGGTTAACTAAAAATAGCTATGAATAAAACCATCGAACGCACCATATATTTACGTTAATGTCTCAATTATAAGTATTTTAAATGACCACCAATTTTGTAGGTCTTTCAAAGGCCAACATTTGCGTTTGTGGTCAAGCGTTAACAGTTTGATATAATTCGTAAGCATTGCGGTCGGCATGTGCATGTGCATGTGCATGTGCATGGTGATGTGTTGGTCATTTGGCTTTCACTTGCTATTGGCGACAGTTGGTGAACATTGAGTCTTAGAAATTACCATAATAAGCATGTCGGTTTTGAATTTTAAACATGTTATTTATGGTGTTTTTTTTAGTTGTTGAATGATACATGTTTATGCAAATTTGTGAATTTGAAACTGCTTTTAATGATTATTTAGGTAAAATCGAATGTTTTATTATTACTTTTTGATAGCGTTAGGACGTTCATATTGGATATGTAACAATTCATTTTAACTATTAATATTAGGTACACGGTGTATCGGTAAAAATGTTTAGTAGAGCCTACGTAGCGACGGTAGCCCTGGGCATGGGTTTTTATTAGGTCTATGGGATAACGGAAACTGGGCGCTTAAAATACATTATACATTGTAAAATGCATTATCCCAAATTTGGCCGAAAAGTAAACAATAAAGTGTACACAGTTTTTGTCTACTTACCCTACTAAGTATCTCTGCTTACTACGCTACCGCTACTAAGTACTAGGAATATTACTGGAGTTATAGGTAATATGTGAAAACGTAAAAAGAATGGATATCAAAACACCGCGGCGCGGCGTTAAGTTCCCCCACGCAACATGCAATGCCTTTATATATATGATATGTACGTTCTTTTCTTATGTTGGACACAATCCTACAACGCTCACCTATAATAATAAGCATGCTATGACGGTATTATATTGTTTAAAGCTTCAGAACTAAGAGATTGCAATACAATAATTAATTTATATAACGCGAATATGAGAACACTTAAGTATTTTAACATTACATAAACCATTTAAAAAGACGATTAGAGAAAACAAAAAAGAAAATAAATCACCGCTGTAACACTATTGTGAAAGATGTAATTGGTTTCTACATATAATAAGTTGTAATTAATGATGGGTGATGAGATATCAGTGGGCAGAGAGCCCACTCTGTGTGGGATTCAATTACTTAGTGAAATTACTGGTACAGTTCATAGGTTGCCGAAATTGCGTTACCTTGAGTTTTTTCTATTGGCTTCGCGCTTTATCCTGAGTAGGTATAGAAGGGTAAGCTGAAGCTAGTGTTAAAACACTCCGTTCCTCACTTTCCACCAAAATTTTCGAGGCATTGCAAGTTTTTCCTTGGTGCCTGAGCGAAGAATGGGAAAGGAAATCTTAATCAATAATAATTCATTCCCCCGAGTGGTGATTGAACCCTCGACCGTCGCGTTGCTGTCACTCTCTTATTCGCCTGCGCCACCACAGCCAACCTTGGCCTTGAGTTATTTTGTCTTATATAAAAACTAGCGGCCCGCCCGCGGCTTCGCCCGCTTGAACTACATTATAATTCATATTAATTAAAATCAATATTTTTTTTTAAGAAATTTTTTTTTAAACAAAAATATTAAGAATTAGTATGTAATTTCACCATCACTTCTAATTATATATTATTACGGTAATACTATGGCAGGTAGTGACCTAATTTAGGTTCCCGTCAAGATTGCTGTGGTAATAACTCTATTGACAATGTAAAACACAATACATCTTCTGTCCAAGAAATGATGTGCCATGACAGAAAAAGATATGAGGTACAGTCTTCATACAATAAAAATTGTATTGGTAAAGTATATCGTTAATAAAGTATGTTGTTTCTTTCACAAAAAGATAATAATGTCATTATAAAACGCATTTAAATATATTGCGGCATTGAGTTCCGCCACTGGAAATTGGAAAATAAAAGTGTCCTAATCGGGAACGGAGTGTCAACACTAGGCTCTCAGGTTTCTTTTGCCTACCCTGCTGTGCGCGGTATATAGCGTGAAGCTGATGTGATTTTTACAGAAAATAAAAATAAACGGAAAAAGCGAGCAATTGTAGGTACCTACATATACTCCAACCAAACAAAGCTATAGGCGACTAAAAGTTTATAAAATTAAATGACTCCACTCATTTCTTTATTCCGAACCTCAATAAGGCAACATTTGGCAGAACCGCGAAAGTGGGACTGTTGGCATTGTTTGACACAAAACATTGTCATTATTGGATGAATTCATTTTCGATATTTTTTTGCTGCGTACACTGCCCAGTTATTACTTGTGAATACAATTTCTTTTTAAAATAAGCCAATCGTACTTTAAAATATCCATAAGGAATGGAGAGTAGAGAGGAGAGGAGAGTGATATCATATTTAGAGAATATCTAAATAATGCATTGGATTAAATGTATGAATTTTTCAAAAACTACATAACTATAGAGTTTCGAAGTGCGGCGTTTAGTTCCGTCATTCAATGCACAAAGTACCAATAATATAGTTACTAATACATTAGTATTTGCAATTAGGTACCTCCTGACTATACTTATTTGAAAAATCGACTTTACCTTTGACTCGCTGACCTCCAGCCCACATGGCGGCCCACACGCATTGTGGATTCGGGCCGCGTATGCTGTGTTAGTTTTATTACTATACGAATCATCGATGTTTCGACAGCTTAAAGGGTCATACTTACGTAGTAAATTTTGACTTTTTATTATGGAAATAAGTAGTAATTAGGCTTTTTCTATTAATTTATTATTTAAGATCGGGAAAGTATTTTTCTATACATCAGGTATATTTAAATATTCTTTCAAGTTAAATTTGAACCCCCAAACGTTGAGGATATTTTGATAAAGTTTATTGATATAATTATACCATAATATTATTCGTATTTCATCAATATTGCGTTTTGTTCCATGCAAATTTTTATATTTTATTTGCATTTTTATTTTTTATTGTATTACTAGTTATATGAAAGAAATTAATATTGCACTTCTTAAGATTTTTAACAATTACTTTAATATATGCATATGGATTTTATAATATAAATATTAATAATACTTTTTTATCCAAAACAATTACTAAGCAAAACTTTTGTAAACACTCAGACTACTGTCACTTTTGGTCAACTTTTTTTGCATTTTTTCCTCAATGTGGTAACAAGGATCTGGCATTTGATCAAAAATATTTTATGAGTCAAAATTTATGTCGACACTTTCGTTGTTCCGAGTATTTGAATAAGAGGTCACTATCACAATTATAAATAAATACATGTAAAAATTGATTTATTCAATTTATTTTTATATATATTTATTTATCTGTTTTTATATAACATGCTTGCAAATTTTCGTTATATTTATTATTTTGCCACGAATAAAAAATATTCCAAAGCTGGGACGAAATATGAAAAATGTAGCGGATGCGTAAATAACAAAAATAAATAAATAAAAAAATTAAATCAAAATGGGGAATGAAGTATCTTAACACTAGGTTGCCTTTGTCTAACCTGTGCGGTATACAGCGAAAAGCTGAATTATAGACCAAAAAACTAAAAAAATAATATACTAAATTGTAACACATTATAAAAAAACATTTCATACGCAAGAGCTAATTTAGTCGACATTGTCGCTTCCTAAGGGTCAAAAGGTTTTGGCCTACAGTCTAGACGTAAAATATAACAAAACTAAAGCGAATTGTCTAACATGAGAACTCTCGACGTCACTTTCCAGTAGCCATTACTGTCTCCATTCATCTCATTGTCCCTTACGTAACTCAATACTAGGATTTTTTTTGGATTTTGTTGGATTTTTGTCAAAATATTTACTTTGCTTCGAAATCACACAATGGGTCTTTAAACTAATAATGCTATTCAGAATTGTGAACTGTGTAATTGTCATTATAATATTTTCTATGGGGACATTGATGCTGTGACATAAGATATTCGCGATAGGATGATTGGCATCTATCTTGAGATAACATCTATGTATCGTATTGCTTATTCTTAAGTGTTCGAGGATTTTTCTAAAGAAGATGGAGAAATAGTAGCCTAGTAGGTACCTATTCAAAATTACTGTTACCCAATTGTTAAAGCTGATGTGACATCGTCTGACTCCGAACTTATTAAATCTATCTTCAGAATTTCAAATTCTGTTAAAAATTATTAAATTAATTATAAATAGATATTGTCAACGGCCTTATCGTGGTGCCGGGGTACACTCGTATCATTGTAAATGCGACAGGTTCGATTCCAATTCGAGGTAATTTAATGGTTAATATTTTTATTTTAGAATATCGGAAAGAGGAGAACGGAATGGGAATAGTGTCTTCAGCTTCACAAGTTCAGGTTCAGGTTCCCAGGTTCCATCTGCCTACCCTGCTATTTGCAGCATGATGTACAAAACAAAAAACTTATTTATCTATTTAAACACATAATAAGCTTATTTCGTTTGAAAACGCTAATACTATTTACTTAACAACAAGGTGACAAAAAATAAACCTTTGAATGGACGGTCATTATTCATATTTGTATGTAAATGCTAGGCTCTACCTTGGCTGGAGTCATCAGGAATGAATTAGGTATCGAACTTGACCACGGGGCAGGGTCAGGAGGTGGAGTGACATGATGACGACTGCGCTTTGTTTAGTTTGAGAGGTTCCCTTTTTTTGCTGTTTTGTTGTTTGTTTTTTGTTATTTTTTTTTTGTATTTTAAAAGAATATTTAAGGAAGTATTGTTTTCGTCTTAGTTAGTTAGTCTATTGTTTGTATTGCTTATTTGCGTTTGCTTAGCTTAATAATAAATGTTTTCGTTCTTTTTAGATCAATAAGTTTTCGTGTATTAGAGTGTAGGTAGTTATACATATTTCCAATACTTATTGTTATTATTAAAGGCAAATGTAAATTATGAATATTTCATCACAAATAAAAAATCCTTTAGAAAAATTGTATACCTATAGATTTCTATGAATTTTCATTATAAAAAATAAAGCATAAATTTTCTAAAATATAATCAAATGAATGTAAAAGCTTGATTTGAATCTGTTATACATGTAAGTCAACCACTGAGACTACTAAGAGATTATAAAAAGTAAATCTACCATAATTTTTCATATAATAACAACACACCATGTTGATGTATTCTTTGCCATGGTAATTGCTGACCTCACCTGAATGGACTTGAACCAGTGCGATGCGGTCAATAGATGGTGCCAGGCGGTACCGGCCTCGTGCCATATCTTGCTATTTTTATAAAAACAATTTATATTATTTGTTTCTATAGCAATGGCTGTCTGTGTACCTTTCTTAACAATTGTAGGTAAAATACTCGTTTTGTAACGGATTTCATCCAAAATCTGCTTAAAAAATTATGATGAATATCCAGTATGCCAGGAGGAAGAAGATCCAGTATTATATAATTTGAAATATCTACTAATATTAACATTTTATTTTATATTACTTTAGAGTCGTGATGCAAGAGCGCAAACTACGCCTGTAAACACAATAGGTTGTGGATTCGATTCCCAGTCGAGGATTACATATTTCACATTTTCTTTTCTTCTTCAGTTTCGCCACTCTGTTGAGTGCTTGCTTCCAAAATTCGGCGGAAAATAGGAAATGGAAGTGTCTTAATGGGAATGGAGTGTGATAACATTACGTTCCCAGGTTCCCTCGGTAATCTTCTTCAGGATACATCGTGAAGATAAAAAAAAACAAAAAAATATTCATAAATGAACTGGGCTATGGTACATTGGCCGGTCAATAGCCAGTGCCTACGCGTACCACGCACCAGTAAGGGTAGCTGCTACATGCACCTATTGATTGAAAGATTAAATGGATAGTTTATATTATAATGTTATAGATAAGAAAACCGGTCAAGTGCGAGTCGGACGAAGTGATTGGCACGAAGAGTGAGTGAGTTACAATATAAATTAAGGAAAAGATCTGAACAGATGATAGAAAAAAATCATTACAAACTAATATTTTTAGTTCATTTCCTACAAAATGAGTACATATACCCGCAAACTTAAGTTTATCAACTTTTATAAGTAGAACTTATAGTTGACCTACAATCCTGAATCGATGGTCGAGTCCGACTCGCACTTAATCGATTTTTTTTCCTTTTGAGGTATAAAACCCTAAAAATGCATAAAAACAACGAAATTTAAGGACGTAAAACCCTTTAACACAACTTTTTAACATAATTTCTTACTATATTCTACAAATGTTATTGAAAAATTATATCACACTTATTCTAAAATACTATTTTATTTTTTATTTCATTATAACTAAATACGCAACTGTATATTAATAGTCGTGCTATACAGTTTTTAGTCCAAATAAAGCGACTATAAAATCAGTGGACTATAACTCAAGCTCATTACCTAAAACATAACAACAATAAACAATTATATAATAATAACAATGTACATCCAGACAAACAAATTTATTGGCTTGATGGAATATTATATTTCGCAATGATGAGTCAGCCTGAGAATAGACTATACCTCTGTGGGAGTAACGCATTGCGAGGTTTTGCGAAATCATTTAATATGCTAATTTGGCCTTTATATGCCATGGACTGATGCAGGTCAGTTGGATCGATTGATTTTAAATTGATTTATAATTATTGTGTACGTAATTAACGTGTGTTTGTGTTTTTTTGTTGTTTTTGTTGTGTTTTTTTTTGTTGTTAACGTCAAAGGTCAAAGATCAATATGTCATGTTATAGGTACGTTTAACTAATATGTGTTCCTTTTATATTATGTAAAGCGACACAAACAATAAATATTTATTTCTAAATCAATTATTTAATTGAGTAAAGAAATTATTACATTAAATTAAAACAAAAAGCCTTCAAGTCAATTTTAAATAACAAGAGTTAAATTGAAACACCGTTTTAACAAAAACTATAACCCTTGTCAAATTTTCATTTACAATTTTAGTTTTTATGAGTCTTACAAAAAAAATATTATTTTAAAAATTCTTATAGATTTTTAGTTGTCTTTCACAGTTATAATTATGTATATTAAGACAAAATATACAATTGATAGTAATTTATCACATAGTACGTTGGTGGTTCCGCATTAGCTACTGTGCTAGAAAGCTTTGAGATATGAATCAATGCATATTATAAACTTTACTAATATATTTACATATTTCATACTTTAAAAGCTTATTTTACTTGTAATTAAAATATTATACGATATCTTAATTTTACAGAGAAAATTATAGGTAATGGGAAATGTCTTAACACTCCGTTCCCTCGTGAAGTTTAATATAACGATCTAAAGATAGATTTTAGACTTTAGTGCAAGCGAAGACAAACAGCACAAAAGATATAAATAGTACTTACAAACACCAAAAGGTCATTCAAAGGAAGGTTTTTATGGAATATATGGAAAATTATACAACTTCATACAATTTTTACAAAAATTAATAAAAAATTACATAAAACGATATAAAATTGTGTCCACCCCTTTATATTTTAAGATGTATTTCTCTATGATTAGACAAGTCGTAGGCGAGGAGCATCTATTGTGATGCGTTTAGATATAGGCCTAAGATTATAGGATATGCCAGTCGTGGCTAAAGAATCAGTGGTTGTCGGTTCAGTTCCCACTTAACAAGAAATACCAAGAATTCGGTGGACAATGGGGAACGAAAATGTCCTATTGGGAATGNGTTCCCAGGTTCCCTCTGTGTAATCTTCTTCAGGATACATCGTGAAGATAAAAAAAAAACAAAAAAAAAATCATAAATGAACTGGGCTATGGTACATTGGCCGGTCAATAGCCAGTGCCTACGCGTACCACGCGCCAGTAAGGGTAGCTGCTACTTGCACTTATTGATTGAAAGATTAAATGGATAGTTTATATTATAATGTTAAAGATAAGAAAACCGGTTAGGTGCGAGACGGACGAAGTGTTTGGCACGAAGTGAGAAGTTACAATATAAATGAAGGAAAAGATCTGAACAGATGATAGAAAAAAATAATTACAAACTAATATTTGTAGTTCATTTACTACAAAATGAGTGCATATACCCGCAAACTTAAGTTTGTCAACTTTCATAAGTTGAACTTATAGTTGACCTACAATCCTAAATTGGTGGGCGTCCGGCTCTCACTTAAACGATTTTTTTCCATTTGAGGTATGAAACCCTAGAAATGCATAAAAACAACGAAATTTAAGGACGTAAAACCCTATAACGCAACTTTTTAACATAATTTCTTACTATATTCTACAAATATTATTGAAAAATTATGTCACGTTTATTCCAAAAAACAATTTTATTTACTAGCCTACTGTATATTAATAGTCATGCTATACAGTTTTTAGTCCAAATAAGTCGACTATAAAATCAGTGGACTATAACTCAAGCTCATTACCTAAAACATAACAACAATAAACAATTATATAATAACAATGTACATCCAGACAAACAAATTTATTGGCTTGAAGGAATATTATATTTCGCAATGATGAGTCAGCCTGAGAATAGACTATACCTCTGTGGGAGTAACGCATTGCGAGGTTTTGCGAAATCATTTAATATGCTAATTTGGCCTTTATATGCCATGGACTGATGCAGGTCAGTTGGATCGATTGATTTTAAATTGATTTATAATTATTGTGTACGTAATTAACGTGTTTTTGTGTTTTTATGTTGTTTTTGTTTTTTTTTTTGTTGTTAACGTCAAAGGCCAAAGGTCAATATGTCATCTTAAAGATACGTTTGACTAATATTATATTTGCAGATGTAACATCACTGTATTCCTTTTTTATTATCTATAATGGCACAAAAAACAAATATCTTTTTCTAATTCCATTATTTAATTGAGTGAAGAAATTATTAATTTAAATTAAAACAAAAAGCCTTCAAGTCAGTTTTAAATAACAAGAGTTAAATTGAAACACCGTTTTAACAAAAACTATAACCCTTCTCAAATTTTCATTTACAATTTTAGTTTTTATGAGTCTTACAAAAAAAATATTATTTTAAAAATTCTTATAGATTTTTAGTTGTCTTTCACAGTTATAATTATGTATATTAAGACAAAATATACAATTGATAGTAATTTATCACATAGTACGTTGGTGGTTCCGCATTAGCTACTGTGCTAGAAAGCTTTGAGATATGAATCAATGCATATTATAAACTTTACTAATATATTTACATATTTCATACTTTAAAAGCTTATTTTACTTATAAATAAAATATTATATGATATCTTAATTTTACAGAGTAAAATTATATGTAGTGGGGAATGTCTTAACACTCCGTTCCCTCGTGAAGTTTAATGTAACGATCTAAAGATAGATTTTAGAATTTAGTGAAAGCGAAGACAAACAGCACAAAAGTTACTTACAAACACCAAAAGCTCATTCAAAGAAAGATTTTTATGGAATATATGGAAAATTATACAACTTCATACAATTTTTACAAAAATTAATAAAAAATTACATAAAACGATATAAAATTGTGTCCACCCCTTTATATTTTAAGATGTATTTCTCTATGATTAGACAAGTCGTAGGCGAGGAGCATCTATTGTGATGCGTTTAGATATAGGCCTAAGATTATAGGATATGCCAGTCGTGGCTAAAGAATCAGTGGTTGTCGGTTCAGTTCCCACTTAACAAGAAATACCAAGAATTCGGTGGACAATGGGGAACGAAAATGTCCTATTGGGAATGGAGTGTCCTGACACTGTGTTCCCAGGTTCCTATCTATATAATTATAGTTTTAATTTTAACAATAACTAAAAGACTTTCTTCTCTATGAAGTTTACAGGGAGCTTTACTAAAATAAAATTCTCTAAAAAATTGAGACCATCGTGGCGCAGCGGCACAAGGGTGTGACTGTAACGCGACGATTGTGGGTTCGATCCCCACTCGAGGAAGTGCAATATTTATTAACGTTTATATTTCCATTTCTTCGCTCTGGTGTTGAGGCAAAGCGCAGCGTTGAATTCTGCCAATCAACACGCAATGCCTCCAGAATTGGGCAGAAAGTGGGGAACGGAGTGTCTTGACACTAGGTTCCCTCTGCCTAACCTGCTGTGTGCGGGATACGGCGTGAAGTTGATTTGATTTGATTTTGAAATTCTTCTAAATTTTAAATTCAACTTTCATCTCACAGCTTGTGTCCAAATCATTTAATATTTAAACCATTCACAGATGCTTCTACATATATTATCTTCGTACTAACATAAAACGGCCGTAGTCCTTCGAATTATGACCGTTCTAATTTTACCACTAAAGGCGACCCACCCTAAAGATTTCGATTTATTTTTGTCATAGACCAAGCTATATTATTATTAAATAAGTGTTTATTTTTGCACCTCTACTGCCCGTCTATACCTGGATACTATCGGGGGATGGTTTTTATAGAATTTTAAGACGTATCAAGAGAAACTGACTGACTCTAGAAGGTCTACCTTCAAGCAAGCAGCAAATTTCAATCTCATACTTATCATGCAATGATGAATTAAAAATATAGGTACAAAAACAATAACTTTTATATAAACTAATTAAAAAAATATCTAAATGCCATTTCATATTGAAATAACTATTGAAACATAAATCATTTTTCGTCATGCTATATCCTGCACACAGCCTAAGGCAAAGGGAGCCTAGTGTTAAAACACTCTGTTCTCCATGCATCTTAAAAACCTAATATTTTGACTATATATAATATATTTTTTCATTACTATCTCTTGTTATTTAGTCTTTCCTAGTATAAGCATAGAAAGAGAAGCGACGTGAAAGGTAATATATCGTAAAAGGAATATGTGACATTAGTTTCTGTCGGACACATGTGCGTCCTTGAAATGGGGCTTGCGTAAGTTTCAATCTATTTTAAGATTGTAGCCTTTCTAATCGGGGTGCAGGGGAAAGATACATGCTTTAACCGTTACATATCAGTCCTTTACCGACTTTAAATAAAAAAGAAAGTGTCTATAGGAAATATCACTTGTGGTTTAGTGTGAGCCCCATATAAAGAGACACAGGTTCAAATCTTACTACAATATTTAAATATGTAAGTAACATATTCGTTTAAAAAATAATAATATTCTTATCATCTTAAGTAGATCGTTGTTGTTAGATTCAGAATTTAATATAATAGGAAATGCAAACGTTTTTTATAGATAGAATTGTTTTTTTTCTACAATTTAGCGATTTCACTTATAAAATTAAATTTATAAAACTATAGCTAAAATGATAACTAATCTCCAAATTATAAATTTTACTAATAGATTAGATGCGTTGCAAGAAGGAAGTCAGAAAATATTTTAATAACGATTTATCTTATATATTTATTATCTGCGGAAAATCGTTATTGTTCTGGTTTTTACTAAAGTGTATTGAATTTTTTATCTACTTTTTGATATCCAAAATATATCTATATATTTAATACAAGTATCTATTATAACTAATTTGTTAGGGACTTAATCCCGTAGGTTGTAGGTTCATTGTACCTACATGTATTTCTTTTCTGGTCCCGCTACATTAAAATTTTAAGAAATTATTAAATTTTATTTTTTCCTTAGTGTGTGAAGCATTTTAATAAAAATATTAAAACAATTAAATAAAGCATAACATGTTATTAACATTAAATTCATTTATATATTTCTTTCTTATTTTATAACACTATGAATCCCGTAAGTAGCAAGGTAGGCAGAGGGAACCTAGTATTAAGAAATATAATAGTTTAAAAAAAATACAATTTTTTTCACATAAATGTATTTTCAAAATACATCGGAAACCTTTACTAATGAAAGGAAATTATAAAAAAAAACATTCAAATTCGATACTTTCTAGCGACAACGTTTCATGTATCGGCTTCAAATTTTGTATATCCCGTTGCACATCTGTCAAGAGACAAAAAATATTTGTCGCGACATTCAATCATAAGTTTTTACTATTCTAACGTTTTCTTTTTGAATATACATAGATGTAGGTACGTAGGTACCGTAGGTAGGTATAGAGGAGTTAGTGACCATTTTTTATACTCTCCTCTTGTCTTCTCTCTTCTCCTCGTTGCCCTGAAAATAATGTATTATTTAGGATTTGATCTAACTGTACACGTTAGGGTTGGCGCGTATTTGCATATTTTTAAGATATGAACATATGTGATAATGGTCGAAGTGCTTAAAAGTTTAAAAATAGACACGAAAAGGAGGCACTAAATTAATATAAATCTTAATAACAAGTACGTTATCTTTATAAAAAATGAATATTGTTATAGAATAATAAATAGTAATAAAAAACACCACCACATACACCTACATATTTAAATAATACAAAACAAAAAAAAAAAATCACTTAAGTTATATTTTTTTAAGAAAAATAAAAAAATANAACATTGAAACTTAAACAGTTACAGACGCGGTAACGAACCTCCGAGAGGGTTCTACCGCCCTCGCTTTTCACGCCGTCTAGCGTCGAGTAGCGTCTTCTGGCACACATGTTTTCCACATACTAACCATCCCTCTCGCATCCCCCACATACCCCTACATATGAACGAGATAAACATACATTAGCCATTACTGGGGCTTTTCTCTCGAGAAAACGACACCCCCCATCCGTCTCTATTTTCACTCAAACGGTATACCTTTGAAAAGAGACAGAAATATTTCAAACCTTTCGATAACCATTAAATGACCGTAGTTGTCCAGCCTACTAGTGAAATTTTGGGTTGAAAAATTCATGTGCAAAAAATTAAACTGAAAAGTGTTAGACATATATTTAGTAGAATATGTTTCACAGTAATGTAGTAGAGTCATATAAATTTATATTATATTATGTAAAAATATACATAAATTATCAATAATTATTTTTACTATTTACTTCTTGTAGAAGTTAAAATATAGATAATCGTAAGCGTGATATAAAAATAATTTAAAATTCCAATAAAATATATATTACTATTCCATAACATTAATAATTTTATACTTAAATAACTCATAAAATACATACATTTCCACATTGAAAATATAATTGAATTGACAAACAAATTTCATTCAAAAAAAGAAATTCAAATTAAAAAACAAACACTCTGGCTGAAAACAAAACCTCCAAGTTTAAAATTTCAATAATCGAACGCCATTTCACAACTCGGTGAAGTCAGTTCGGAAACAATTATAAAGAAGTTCTTTTTCGTCGCCCGTTCGCGCCAGTCTCTGTCATAAAACTTATTAAAGTCAAGGACCGAGATAAGTTCCTCGTCTTAAGTAAAATAACGCGGTAAAAAATGCGCTCGGAAAGTTGAGAGTGAGAGTGAAATGAAACTACGTGTTGCTTTTAGCGATGGAACTATTTATATATTATATTTACGTGGTGTGTTTAGCTGGATTTTTGTGGGGGTTATTTTAGTGTTGGAGTTAGTTTCTTTTTAAAATATTGTTACTAGAAAAGGATAAAAATACATTTAAAAAATAATTATAAATAAGCATAATTGCATTTAATAATATAACTTACTTAAAACAATCGCTCTACATGTTTCGTAGCAAACGTAGCAGATTGCTACGAAGAAATTATTGTAAGTGAAAATTGTTACTATTGCCTAGTAATATTAATAGCTTTCATATATATTCTACCTTGCTATTATACTAACTATATATTCCTTCCATAATAAATACAAAAAAAAACTAGACTGTAAAAGCAATTCATAATTTTCTATAACCCCTTACTAGTCACTAATTGTCCGAAAGTAGAGTTTTAAATTCCTACGCCATAGAGTTGATATTTGTTCCACCTGGCACCCGTCATAATCCTTTTCACGACCTGTCTCTTTAAAAAGCGTTCACCGTAGACTGACCGTGCGACGTCCATTCAATTAAAAATTCCATCTCCTAATCGAGTCATGAAATATGCAAGCAAATATTATCCCTTTTCTTTTGTACGTGCATCTTCGCCCCACCCGCGCACGCACACCGACGCGCGGCGCTCTCTACTTACAGCTATCCCGCTTACACCCACGCACGACGCGGCGGGCGCGAGTTGCGGCGTCCCTCTCGGGCAGCCGAGCGCGCCGCGACCGCGAGTAACCCCTGGCCACTTGTACGGACTCGCACGCGCCGTCGGCCGGCCGAGAGAGACGGCGCGAGTCGGACACGCCGCCACGAGGCCGCGGCGCCCTCGCGCGAAGGGACACAGGACAGACGGTCTCGGACATCGGGCGAGAGCGGGCGGCCGGCCGCACCTGCCTCGCACCGTTCCGCACGCGACATACTACATCGCGACGATAAACAACATACGCTCTATCTTACTGAAAATCTATTTTCTTGTTTCTTACTGGAAATTTAATTTTAATCTGAATTTGGACTCGCTGCAAGTTTTAATATTTGTAGAGACAGTGGTGAAAAATTACGGACAAGTGGAAAACAGTAATTTTGAATTTATTGTAAAGTGTTAACGTATGAATATTTTGCTGAATAAGACCACTCGCTGTGGATAGATTAGATAGGACAGAGACGTTCATTCAAGTGTTGATAAGACCTTAGGCGATCGAATTTGGCAAGTAAACATTGGAAACTGTGAACTAATTCTTGCAATATGAAAAGAAAAAAGTAATATCAGAAATGTTTACGATTTAATTTTGTCATGATGAAGAAATTACGAAGATGACTAAAATTATCATGTTGTGTGAATGCCGACGGACTTTTCAGGATTATTGTATGACATCTCGACCTCTCTTATCGAGACCGTTTTGAGAACAGGACGATAAGTCGCTGGACCGACGGCGGCACATGTGAAGTGCGCTAACGTACTGATAGCGAGATATTAAGATAAAGATTTCCGAGGATAAAAGAAGTTGTTGAAGATCTAAAAATAGGTGACCAAATCAAGATGAGAATCAAGATGCCAGCTGTACGCATCGCGCAAGGTAAATTATAGTAATTTTATTAATAATAAAAAAAATTGCAAAACTAAGCACAAGTTACATTACACGTAGTTTGATGTAAATATAAAAATATATTATTAGTAGAGTAAGAATTGTACCTATATCTTTATCAATTCGTTTATATTGGAGCTATCAAAATAAACAAATAAATAAATAAGAATAACAAGAATCCACGGAAAATAATTTTAAATTTTACGAAATGTCCTTAAAATGTAAGCATAAACAAGAAGTTGTACGTTTAGCTATAGTGTATCCACAGTGACGGTGACGCTATTCAAAGCTACTTAATAGCCCTGGCGAGTGTCAATATTTGTACGCTTGGTCATCCACCGTCCGACAGGAGGAAGACCTTTTATGTAATAATAAATGTGCAGAAATGAAAGGAAAATATAGTATTTGAGTAAAATTTTGTTTTTTTGGGAAATTTAGTTTCTTTTTAAAATATCAAAATTAAAATGTGAGCCCATTTTTTTATTTTCAAGAAATGTTTCATAAATGGTTTATGGTTCTAGTTTTTTATTTTTTTTTCGAATAATTTTATTATAAGAAAAAGTAGAGTCTAGTTTGACATAACGTTAATTCATATTTATGAATGTAAATGGTAGAGTCGGTTGAAACATTATTTTAATGATAATAGAATAGAAATTATTAAAGATGTAAGTGTATGTATTATAGTAAAGTGTGTGTAGTATATTTTCCCAACTATTTTTATGTCATTATAAATTATTACGGCGCCGCTCTATGTCCCACCGCTCAACACATACTGTCTTTAAATATAAACAAAGAGGGGAACGGAGTGTCTTATCACTAAATTTTCCCTGCTTATGCTGCTATAACGGACAAATCGTAAAGCTAAAAAAAATCCACATATAATTTTTGGCATAAAGGTATTATAGTATTTTTTTTATTAACTCTACGTCGTTATTGTAATAAATCATAACGTTTATTTTATAAAACTTAATCCAATATTATAAGAGAATCAGAATAAAAAATCTAAAAAATGTGAAAAAAATACTATCTAATTATGAAAAATATATGAAAAAAATTACTATCGATTTATATATTTTTTTCATAAAACATCTATATTGCTCAAGGGCGACTTGTTGCTTAAAGGTTTTATATCCAAGATTTAATATACGAATTCTCAAAATTCTATTTTTCAATTATATATTGAGTTAGGAACTTTAAAGAACATTTAATTTTTTTTGTATATTAAAAGTACATATAACAATTAAAATAGACAATAAAAGTATTAAATAAGTATACAAATGTATACCTAGTATGCCATATTACAGTTTTCAAATATCAAAATCTTCCTTTGTACACCTTATACATTTTGCCAGAGGAACCCAAAAAATGTAGAGCCGAATAAATAATAAATATATTAAATGTTATTCAAATTATAAAATCTAGCATCTTTTAATGTATTTTCTATTAAATTGTTTCTAAAACTTGGTTTGTTTTATTTATAGAAATTGTATTTATTGTTTAAAGAAATAAACTAAAATACATTAAGATATTCAATTAGATAAATTAAATAAATGAACAGATTTTAATTAAATTAACTTTTCAGAAACGGTAGAAATATGCGATTTTATACATAGATGTAGGACATGATATAAGAAATAATAACATTAATGAAATCGCATCACTCGTTATTGTTGTTAACGTTCCCACTGCCCAAGTGCTACTTTATTTTAATTACGTATTTTATTCAAATGCAAGTCCGAAAATTTCTCATGCTTTACTTTAGTTTCAAAGAATAGCCACACGACATATCTCTAATTGTTTCGAGAGTCTGTGAGAAATATTATATTTTTTTATCAGAGTAACAGTTGTTTATATATCAAAGACCCCTATTAATGTATTAAAGTAGATTTTATAAAATTATAACAACTAGTAAATTAATTGCGTCAAATGAACTCGTTTGGTAAATTTAAGACAAAAGCTCTACATCCAGTTAAAATTATAAAGTATGTAATCGTTTAACGCATGCGTGTGCGCACTTAAGCGCACTGATTCTTCTGAAGCCTAGTGTTATCGCACACATGAGCAATTAACACAAATTGACCGGAGGCGACAGACCGATCCTATTGGTCGGCTGTGGCGTGACGTCATCGACGTCTGCGGCCTTCGCGCCCGATTGGTCGACACGCGTCATTTCGTCGATGACACGTTTGTTCTTATTTTGAACGCAAGAGGTCTGAGGTACTTAGTTTTTGTTGTACGTTACAATGGCAGCCCCCCCTTTGTAAAAATGTTTGTTTCGCTCCAATATTTCACCAAAGTTAGTATTTTTATTACTAATTAAGCAGTCCCGCACATTAAAAATGCAGGTCACCTTAAACTTTTTATTCCATTTCAATTAAGGAAGCGAAACTGTCCAAATGTAGAACCTTTTTGGTTTTTAAACCCTCTTCAAAAGTGTGGATTAGGGAATTCGTCAAATTACTTTATCAGGTGCGAGACTAGACGGCCAGAGGAAAACATCGGCCAAACTTTGGAAGTTTTAAAAATCCAAGTTAACTTTGCTACGGTGCCACTCTGAACCCTAAATAAAATATTAACTCGCGCGGCGATTTGTTTTTGCTTTAGAATGTTATACAACTAATTGACACGGGTTTGTCCCTTGACAACTTCGTAATTGGTACTATTTTTGTCAGATTTTATTGTATTTAGGAGTACTTTCGTAAGTTATAACTTTTTTTCTAAATACGTTTTTTAAGAGGACCTATTGGTGTAGTGGTAAGGTACTTTTAACCAGAAATCGTGAGTTCGATTACCCTCAAGAAAAAATTCTTTGAGTTGTATTGGTTGACGATTAATATTTATCACTAACTGTTAATTTATTATTTATTTATAATTCGGGTCAAATAGAAACAATAGTATTTATTTAATTACCTGACCACCATAAACAGACGACCTTATTTGAGGGGAGGGGCAGAGAGCCGTTAGCGGAAAAAAGTAAAAAAAAAATTCCTAAGTTTTTTATGTTTATAGCCGAAATGAACGGATGCTAAATAAAAGGGCCGCATGTCAATTTAAAACATTGTCTATATCTTGTCTTTAGCCGCTTAGCGATTCAATATGTCTTCATTAAGCGAATATTGAAGCTTCGCATTTGCAAGCGGAACACTCCATCTTGATCCTTGTCCAGGAGTTACAACCGCAACATTGGTTTTGATGTTCAGACCCAATTTCATATTGGAAATACATACATTGAAAGTATAAAGAAATTTATTACTAATTTAATGAAATAAGAAATTTATATTATTAACTCGTCGATTATATAAGAAATATATAAAGAAAATAATAAATTAACTTAACACTAAACAAGATTGCATGTAATTAGTAAAACAAAGGGTTTTGACCAACCTTGTAATGCCTTATTTTGCAATCAAAACCAATTATCTCTGGGCGTTGGCAAAACTGACATAATCGTCGCCAATTACAATGTAACAAAAATAATTGTTTCCAGTTAGTTTAGTGGCACGCCCAGAAAAATAATTATCCTTTTACCAATCGTGAGAAAGAAAAAGCCTCAACAAATGCAAGCCGAGAGCCATTCCAATAAATTGAATTCGTCAAACGAATGTATAAATTTAGCAATTGACATCATTCGTCCATTAGAGGATAAAAATAGAGAAAATATTTCAGGTTGCATCGGATAATTTATTCAGATGAGTACAAGTTGGTATTTAAATTATGGGAATAAAGTTAATTTAGTATTTAGAATAATGATATTGCGGACGGCGGCCACCCGTTCTGAATTTGCAACTGGACCGCCTTGTGTTTTTTTCCTTTTTAGATGTCCCTATCGATCGGCGTTTTTGCGATTCCCAAGATAAAGAAGTATGGATTTACATATGTTATTTCAAAAGAGGTCCAGGCGATATTTAAATTGGATTTATTAGTCCGTTCCTATTAAGTGGGTCTACGTTGGGGGTATTAAAGCGAGCGGTACTGCTTTAAAATTAGTACGCATACAAATGTATCGTGGACGACATCAAGCTTTCTTTTTGAAGATGCACGGCAAACAATCCTTTCTGGGAGGAAAGGTTGGACAAAAGGATTATTTTTTCCAACAATACAAGTCGTATTACAAACAATGGAAACAGTAGCCAAACATAGTTTTTTTGTTCAAGGTGTTGAAGTAAACATAATCTTTAAAAGAAAGATGAACCAGAGATAATTATGTTTAGAAATACACTTATCGAGTACCAGTTATCTATATTATACACTATTATACATTTTTGTTGCTCTTAAAAGGATTAAATCGTTGAGTACTTAGAATTTTCCTTTTGTGCTATAACAATATAAAGTTCAACATTTCAAATGTAAATTAATATAATTTTGAACTAAAAAGATTTTACATTTTATTATATAATAATATGTTGAAAGGATTTAAGGATTTATATGGACAAATAAAACAACGGATCTCACGGAGGTTCTATTCATAAGTGAATTCAATTCAGTCTTCATTGTGAACCAAATTTCCTTTGACCAATGGCCGCCCATTAGGCACTATTACGTCTAGTTAAATAAATACTCTACTAAACACAATGGGATAAAAAATGTTCATAACAAGAATTAATTTATTGTAAGCCACGATCAATAGACGGTGAGTGGGTGGACAGTTTCTCAAGAGTCCATCTTTGTCAGGCTTTGATACCAATTTGTTAGTGTCGTCGGTTCAACGCCAGCGATTTAAACTTTGGTAGGTTTTGGATTTTCGGCTTATAAAGGTTCAGGTATTCTGTAAAACTATAATTATATCCTTATTAGATTCTTATGAAAACATTTATACCTCAAAACAGAACAAATTTTAATACGCACAATATAAAGTAAAAAAATCACAAATAACATATTAAATTTTGTAAAAGTCCGATACAACAGGTTAACAATAGTTTCAAATTCGATAGAGGCACCTGAAGATCCCATATTTTCCCATGGTCAACGATAAACACCTCAACAAAAAATCAATCTTGCTTTTGACAAACAATTGGTCAAAGAGATTTTTTTCAAAATAGGTCGACTTCGCACCCACATAGTCGAATATCCATCCTAACAATGCTAACAGGGTTGGAATCCATAGCGTTAGGCAAAATAACTATTGTGTCATTATGAGAATTTCTTTCATCGATTCTTATAGAAAAGGGTTTAGGAGTGTCACTTTCTATTATTGTTAGTTTATATTTCTTTACATCTATTTTTTTTTATTTATTAAAATATTCCATTTTTGATAGCATATCAAAATTATAGATATATTTATGTTTTAATTTTATTACTGCATAAAGGTATATAACTATTTAAAGTCCTAAAATATTTATCTTAGATATTATTGTAAACGCTCGCCGTTTGATTGACATGAAGATTGTAGTGTATCAAATTCTACCTGATGTTATGCCATTCTATATTCCGACCAGTTCCATGACCATTGTCCAACTTTCCTTTGATTCGGCTAAACTTTGATTTACTTTTTTTTCTCCTTTTTTTTCTTAGATGCCTTCATGTCAGGACGGACAGGCCTTTTAATAGTGTGGTTGTATTGTATTGAATTACAACCAGTTAAGCGTCTTTTTTGCTAATATTTGGTCCTGTTCTTTACTAGGGTCAAGACTGAATTAAAATTTTATATAGCTTATGACTCTTTAATATTCATGAACCAAAATTTTTGTTAACTAATTATGTGCCATTTTTACGTATAAGATTCGTTTCTAAAAATTTATAAATAAGAAGTAGAAACGTATTACCTAGATTACGGACTATTTAAAAAAATACATTACATTATTCAAGGAGAGTTAATCACTAGGCTCCCCTTATCTATACCAAAACATATAAATAATATATGTGAATAAAAATAAAATATTTATTATATAATCCAAAGCAAGAACTTACGCTGTCACGCACATCATATTGTTTCTTAAAGGGATTAAGTGGGTGTTAAAAATCATAAAATAGTCAAAGGAGTGAGAGATAGCGATGTTCGCTTATGATTTATATTATTGCATTGTGTCGGAGATGTAGGCGTTTTCCTAGATTTATAATAGCTTGCCCTTTCTGCTAAATACAATGTTTGATACTATTCAATAACTTTAACATCATTTTCATTCAATTCACGCTTATCACGATATAATGAGATTGGAAATATTTATTGAATTGCAGCTATCACATTTTATACTTAAAGAACGTAATTCTAATTTAATACAATTAAAAAAAATTGGAATATTGCTGATATTAAATCATACATAATTATATAATTACTAGATTTCTATATAAGATGAAGGAAGTTTGTAAATAACGTAGAGCTCACAATCGTATAGAACCGCCAACGCAGACTAAGTGTCACCGCAGCGCGATCACATTTCCGGACGAGCGCTAGATGTTTATAAGGTCGTATCTCCATACAACTCTGGGAGCTTTCCCATACCGGGCAGTTCGTGACCGCTCGCCTTGTTAACGCGATGACCTGAGTCGAGATTATGCACTTACTACGTCTGAATGATGACTGCCTAATTGAGGTCATGTGAATAGTCTACGCTTACAGTAAACAAAGCTTGCGTTTTTTTGCAATCCACCATAAATGTAAGAGCGTAGAAAGCGCGGTGATTAATTAGTTCCTCCATACCGCTTCTAAGCATTGTGTATCGCTTGTTTGTTTGAATTTGTATTAACATTTGAACTTAGACATTAAAAGTTTTGTTTCTTTGTTCTTTTTTATAACAGAATTGTAATGACAAGACCACAAAATAATGTGCTTTACAATTGATAATATTTCTTATTTATAAGTAGGTTTTGAATATTTTAATACCTCATATACGGTTAAGAATGTAATTAATGAATTATACTGAGTATATTTTTTTATACTGATTACAAAGAAAAACGAATGATAATGTTATCAACTTTACACGCTGTAATCATCCATATCTCTTATATAGTTAGTTATCATAGTTTATGTGAATAAATATACTAACAAAGTATATTTATTTACTATTAGCAATAAATTTGATGGTAGCCACAAAGATCAGTTTTCTTCCGATCGGCAGATAACCGCCGAGTGACCCGCGAGCCCATTGTCTACTACAGTTCAAACGTCAGTGAGTAATATTAGACTTGGATTAGGAATAGATTTCCCATTGTGCAAGGTTAGTTCCATGTTGCTAATGCAAGATGTACGGAAAACGTTAGGTCGTTAAACTATAGAAATTATGAAATTATCGTTTGTCCCTTTTATCTTATCTTTTTATTCGTATCTTATATCTATTTTAAATAAAATCTAACATTAAATTTACGAACAGTTTTATGTACTAAAATTTATATTTATTATTGATAATTATGTACTAGTTTTGTCATTTCTAATTTTTCGTAACTCTGTGCAAGATAGTAAAGTGTTAAATACGTTATTGTGTTCTTTCAATGAACTAGTAAATAATTCTTATCAGACAGATTTTATATTGTACAGTTTTTTAAAATATCGATTTAAGATGTAATGATAAAAGCATATTTTTTACCTTTTTTCTTATTTTCGTATATGAAAACACACACTCCGAAATTTAATTTTGTAAACATTTTTTTTTAAATATCTAAATATCTATCTTATCCACACTAAACAGACCACATGTTATATGTAATACAAAAACTTATAATAATTTTGATACAGGTCATCAGGTAGTAAGAATAAAAAAAAAATCGCCAAGTGCATTTTCTGTTTTCTCTCACGCTGTCTCAATTTTTTGCTAGATGACACCCAACCCTTTCAAATCCATGAATACACAATAAATTGATAATAACTTAGAAATAGTTCCTGTGTACTCACATTAGATGATGAAAAGAATCCACAAAAGGTGGCTTGACCAGAGTTTTTTTTTATTAAATACCGCTCGGTTGCTTTTGCTATAGGAATTATGTTGTTATTATGATTTTTTTTAATTATTATATAAATAATATTATATTTGAATTTAAACAATTATGAATCCATGTTTTAAATTTTCGATTTCGATAAAATTGTCTTCAGTGGATAAAAAGTTATTGACACAACATGCTATCTGTATTAAATTTACATACACTTCTACTCTTTGAAAACTCAATGTCACCTTTTAACTACTATTCTAAGAACCTAATAAACAAAATATAACAAAAATACCTTTACGATTTAGATACCTGGAAAACAGTGTATAAAAGCACATTCGAAAAACCGCGAAACGTCCACTCGCGCATTTTATTCTTCATTTCTATAATTACCAAACGGAAGATACCACAACCACCTGTTCCGTTTTCACACGACCAGACCAGGTACGAATCTCGGACAACGGTAACAGTATCCTTTTTTGTTCTTCCTGTTATAGTTCGGTCACGAGATGTTTTTATAATCGCCTGTGCTACGGATTAATAATGGTGAAATTTTTGACGTTTTGTTATTATTTAAAAAAAATGGAGAAGGTTTCGGATTCTATATTTTTTAGGATAATAAAAAATAATTCGAGGCCAGTCGTGGCCCAGAGGCACAAAGTGTGACTGTAAACGCGACTGATTGTGGTTTCGATCGGATGGAGACTCTACATGGAAATATTTATTTAAATTTATCTGTGTCGAGGCAAACTGCGTCGTTGAATTCCGCAACACAACTCTACATGTAATGCCTCCGACTTTCATCGGTAAGTGGAGAGCAGAGTGTCTTAACACTAGGTTCCCTCTAGATACCCTGCTGTGTGAAAAATACAGCGTGAAATGGATTTTTTTTTATTATTTTTATATGATTCCCATAGCAACTTATTTCGGGCTGATACCCTATTTGCTTTACGAACAAAATTATTCTGTCATTGCGTAACCTAACATCACACGCAATTTGTCGGGCGGCACGGCAGTAGGAAAATCGAATTATTCTATTGTTTATCACATCCCCCGTATTTGAGCTTACCAGATGTACACTCGACGTCAATCTTCCTTGTTTGTTTACCTAGAAATAGCAAACATTACGCTCATTTTGCTACCCAGGGGTCATTTCGATCACGTTCTGGCCTATTCGGTTATCATAATTTCATTATAAGCAGAGAGGCAATCTCGAGAAATCTTAAATAATAAATCATATATTATGATTGCATTCGTTAAATAGTTCTTGCAATATCGCGTATTTTTTTGGAGAAACAAAAAAGTTTTTTCTTTTCCTCTTTGTGACTCTAGGAGTCTTTCGTCTATGACTCTTTATTCTTCACTTCAAGCCTATTTGGAGATATTATTTAAATTATCTGTTCAGTCCAGTTATCGTAAATTGTAAAGAATAATATATTTTATAAGCACTAGGTACATATAATTTTTATATATATTGAACCTACTCAGCCAAGCTATGCATAAAAACCACGTCGAACCAATAATTCATGCTAAATCTAACGCGACACAATTATAAGCCAGCCATCCATTTAGATCCGAAATAATATTCATTCACTAATATCATTTTCGCAATGACATGCACTTTTTGCTATTCAAATGGGGACAGTTGGGTTTTTTCTATATGGAACTTTCGCCGAGGTCTCTTCGCCAGGGTGCCGTGGACGATTACGCATATTTTTGCTCACACGTTATTAGGGGTGGTGTGTGTGAAAAAAATGTACTATTATAAATAAAAGGAGCCTAACAAAGGGATGGAAGAGCGATCGGGGTCACTAGGAAACAGCGGTTTTGATACGGCGGGTTTTTTTTTACCTGGTAGTCAGGGGGATTTTTTAATAACTTTTGGGACCCATATTCACCGAGCTAGCCAGTCAGTCTGTGTTCGTCTGCGAAGATGATCACATGCTTTATGACTTCAAGGTCTCTTGAAGTGAGTGCCCAGTGGTCCTCTGGTCATATTGGAATTTAGTTTAGTTATAGTTGAACCTTTTGGACTACATTCGTATGTGACTTCAATATCTTTTGAATAGTTTTAAAGTGCAGTTTTGGAAATGGATTTGTCATTAAGGAGTAAGTCAAGATTTTTCGACTCTGGAATCGACTTTAGACGAAAAGGTACTGTAATTTTCGTAGATTTTGCAAATTTCTCAACCATTTCGTACTTTCGGTCGTAGTTTCTCATAAACATCGATACATTTTGATTATACTATTCGAATGCATAACTCAATGAATCGAAGTTAATATAGAAAGAGGGGTAGCCATAAATGAGGCAATAACAAACGTTGAAGACAAATTGGAAAATAATAAGGCTGTGAAAATGATATCTGAATCGAAACATATATCTCTATGTGAATCTGAACGAATCTGATGCCATTTACATTAACATATAAATGAGTAAGTAAGTGGACTGTATCTCGTGGATTATTCTCGTAGATCGATCTTTTAGTGTATTTGTCATAAAGTAAAATTCTTACTGCCTCCGATACTTAATGTTTCTAAGCATATTATTCTTTTAGTAATACTTAAATGGTATTGCCATAAGAATTTTATTAATAACAAATAAATGCTTTACTCAGTATTATTGTATGCCATTCAAATTATGTTTCTTATTTCTTTGAAAAATACAGAAATGAAATAGAGAAAACTTACTCGCGACCGTTAAAGCTGTAATAGCGTACGCATGCCAAGAAAGCAAGAAACCTCAGCAGTTTATCACCATAAATAGATATTTAAAAGTGTATTTTAGTTATGTATGTGTGTGATAGTTGAGGCATAGCTTCGTTTGACCGCAAATATGTATATATGGCCGAATCATTTGTCTAGATAATATCAACTAAATTGCCTGCTTTATTAGTGTGGAAACTCTTTAATTTGTACGGATAGGTATAACAAAATAGGTTAAAATATTTTTAACTGTCACCGTAATAGAAATATTTATAGTTTTTAGTCTATATATTGTCTAGTCTTACTGTGACATTACTTAGGCTTATTGAAAATTATAATAATATTTTTTAAAAATATGAAATATTATAAGAGATCAATATAATTTCAAAAATGCTGTAAAATAGTATACCTTGCCAAATCCCTGTAAGCAGTATTTTACTTGCACTAGTTTTATTGAGACATTTTAGAAACATGCGATTAAGGTCTTAAGACATTGATAATAAGGGTTAGAGTGTATACAGTATCGTCCACTGTTAGTAGGGTTGGTCTCCGGCCAAACTCCCGACCGGACGTCGCTATATAGCCTTACTTTTATTGCTTTCGGAAAAACTGTATCTCTTGTTTCCATACTAGCGGGAACTGTGGCTATTATAAAAATCGTAAAATTGGCATCTCTATAGGTATTACATACTGACAACATTTTTGTTATAGCTTTGAAAATTTGATGAAAATTAATTTTTATATTCGTATATATTTTTGATGGAAAATTAGGAACGTTAGGTATGCGAATATTAATCTCAATGTTTTTATTAATTACAAATGTATCGAGTAGTAGGCGACAAATCCAATGCCATTAAAAAAACCGTACCTGTTTTACTATACGCTAGGATTTTTATTTATTTTTGATACGTGTAGATAAATATTTTATTTTCAAAACCATAAATTTTCATAAAAATATTATAAATTGATTTAAAGTAGCAAGCATAACTTCACATTTTATACAAAAATATCGTTTTACTCTTCCAAATCAGTTAAAGTCAAAGTCAAAGTCAAAATATCTTTATTCCATAAAAATGCTTAACATTTACTTGGACATGTCATAAAAGTAGAAAAAAAAATGCAAAACAAAATAACCAAAAAAAAAATGTGCAATTTTGACTTGAAAAAAGCCCGTTCAAATGGTTGAGCTCATGAGAAGATACAGGCAAAGAAACTCATGGCCACTCTTTACCAACCTAGAACCCACATGGTTCTACAGAATATCTCTAACTTTTTTAACATATCTCAAGAATCTATACTAAACCTACCACTACCACACAACATTACATATATACATACAAACATACATACATATATAGAGACAAAGCCTCTCAAAGTAATAGATACAGTTGGTGCCAATAATTAGGAGTCGGGCAGTTAACGACAGCGTTCCGAAATTAAGATTTTTGCCATAAATGCCCGATGCCAGGCTAAACTGCTTTGCGGATTAGGGGTTAAGTGTCCGCTTAACGGGTGTGCTAGGTATGTGTGGATATCGATAGTTTTTATTATTCGATTTCTTAATATATTGAATTAATTAATATATGAGAGATCTGTCGTGACGCAAGAGCAAAGGGCGTGACTGTAACGGGGTGGTTGTGGGTTCGATCCCCACTCGAGATAATGAAATAGAAAAGTAAAAATATTTCTTTACATATTTATATTTTCATTTCTTCGTTCTGGTGTCCGGGCAAAATGCGACGTTAAGTTCCGCTACTCAACACGTAATGCCTTGAAAAATTCAGCGGAAAGTGGAAAATGGTAGTAGTAGGTACAAGCGTGTAACTATCAACGCGACGGTTGTGAGTTCGATTCCTACTCGAGAGTAGTTGTTTAAAATATTAAAAAAAATAGGAAACAGTCTATGTCTTAATTGGAACGGAGTGCCTATATAAGTAAAAAAATAAATCTATATTTATAAAAAGTTATTTGTATCGATTAATACTATAACATCACTAGCTATACCGCTGTATAGGAGCTAAAAGTCCGGTGTGGCGTTTTTATTGACACTCGTGCCGTGACAAACAACCGAACCCTTAAGACAGTGGATTCTCATCTTGTTATAGACTATCTATGGGTAGAGGTATTTATATAGCAGCTATATTAGGTAGGAACCTACAGTGTGGGAACTAAAGGAAATTCAATGAAATTCCAACTATTCCAGATATTTATTATTATTTATATTAGCAGAAACCATCTTGTCCATCCGTTTAACTGTAAAGCGATTCACTCAGAGGATTGAATTACTTTAATTTCTCGCGAGTGTCTTGACTCTATATCTTTTTTGCCTATTCTCCGTATGCGGAATGAAATCAAACCGATTAAAATATCGATAATATAGGAATGTAAGGCTACTATGAGTATGTACACGTACTAATAAGAATACAATAAGATTAGAAATATCTCATTCGATACAAATGATTGCATTATAAAACTTTAAAAAGTTGATGGAGAAGAAGAAGAATGAAGATATGTTACCTGACACCAAAATTCTTAAAAATTTAACCGTCGATTTATAACATTTGTAATATTATTTGGATTATCTCACATTTCCCAATTTACTTGCAAATAATTCTCAAAAAAACCAGTATAAATTTTCAATTTGCTGTCCAATATTTTTCTATTAAGGGCTGTCCATCTCCCCCGGCGGAGTATCAAATTTCGCACCTAAAGCAACAAAAAACAAGTGAAAAAGAATAAAAATTCAAATCCCTCTAACGAACAGCTAATACTCAGGAGAGGATCTGTTTTCCTCCAGTTATTCCCAATATTCAGTATTGAATATCAGTAACACGATTACTGACCCGGCCTTAATTCGATCACTGTGGTCGCCATTTTTGTTCCCAGCCCCAGGACCTTACCTGCTGGCTGTAATGTGGCAAATTTGCAATTCATTTAGCTAGATGAATCTATTTTTTTATGTATTTTTTTTAATTCTTCCACTAAAATGTGTTAATTTGCATTTTTAATAGAAAATAATTATTTTCATTGAATTAATTATATTTGTAAGAACGATATTGTATAGAAACAAACTACTTTGGAGCCCAACTTTAGCTTATTTAAGCAAACGTTATATTTATTACATTTTATTTATTTATTTATCAAAATGAATACCTCGTTATCATTATCATTTAATTAATCAGTGTGAAATTAATCGATGAAATAATTTTAGAATATTCTCTTCACACTGGCCACCAATGTCCTCAGTTCCCTGGGGCTGAAAAAAAAACAGGATAAAGATAATCAGGGGTTTTTGTCGCTCAGAATTACGGCGGATAATTTGATTAGCTATCGGTGGGCGAGAGCAGTGCCCTTAAGAGGTATTCCTATTTTATAGCTACGCCTCTTTAATTTGATAGTCTTAAGCCGTTTTTATGGAATGTTTTCTATTTATATTTCTGTTTTTTTTTTGCTATTGATTTGTATCGTTTTGGTACTTAAGAAAATAAAATATACTTTGACAATTATTTAAAGGAAATACAGTACTGTTATTAGATTGATATGGAATATTTTATTCTCGACGGGAAATCGAGCCCACTATCTGTCGCGTTCACCATAACTGCCATAACTGACTTCAAATGACAAATTTGATATTTATTAAAAGATATACAAAACGATATGAATTTGAATGTATAAATTAACAAAAAAATGCTGTAAAATAATCAAAGTTTATACTTTTATAGTTCAATAAACAGTAAATAGTTCTTGTTTTTTTATATTTTTCTCTTAAATAGCCATACATAAGTGAACTATAGTATAGTATTATGTACCTATATATAAAAAAAAACAACTAGCCCTGCTACTCTGACGTCATTAGTGCGCTGTTGACTTAGCCCGCCTTACGCCTCAACGGAGTCCGCTGGGCGTGGAGTTTACTGGGACTTAGCCCTTACCTGTAATTATAGTGATTTAAATAAAATAATAAATGCTCTCTAAACATTATTTATGTATAAATTTACAAAGCAGTTATGAAGAATACATATAAATATGTATTCTAAATAGCAATAAGCATGTACTTTCGTAAAATATTAATTATTTTTTAAAATTTTAATATATAGAAATAAATTATTGAAAACATTTTCCTTTTATTGAAGTTGGGTAAAAATTAAAACAACTTGCACTATAAAGNACTACTATTAGATTGATATGGAATATTTTAATCTCGATTGGAAATCGAATCCACAATCTGTCGCATTTACAATCACACACTTTTGCCCCTGTGCCATAACTGACTTTAAATGACAAATTTAATATTTATAAAAATAAACGATATGAATTTGAATGTATAATACCTATAACAAAAAAATGCTATAAGATAATCAAAATTTATACCTTTATAGTCCAATAAACATTAAATAGTTCTTGTTTTTTTATATTTTTCTCTTAAATAACCATACATAGGTGCACTATAGTATAGTATTATGTACCTATATATAAAAAAAACAAGTAGCCCTGCTACTCTGACGTCATTAGTGCGCTGTTGACTTAGCCCGCCTTACGCCTCAACGGAGTCCGCTGGGCGTGGAGTTTACTGGGACTTAGCCCTTACCTGTAATTATAGTGATTTAAATAAAATAATAAATGCTCTCTAAACATTATTTATGTATAAATTTACAAAGCAGTTATGAAGAATACATATAAATATGTATTCTAAATAGCAATAAGCATGTACTTTCGTAAAATATTAATTATTTTTTAAAATTTTAATATATAGAAATAAATTATTGAAAACATTTTCCTTTTATTGAAGTTGGGTAAAAATTAAAACAACTTGCACTATAAAGTCTCGGAGCATGTCTAGAGCTTAGAAAAGTCACACCAGATCAGGCTATAACAAATTTTACATTGTACTTAAATGAGATTAAAAATATAAATGTGTTTTTAACTATCAGTGGGAAACGAAGTGTTTTAACACTAGGTTCCCTCTGCCTATCCTGCTGTGAGCGAGACAGAAGTCGATTTTTTTAACTACCACGTTGCACGTCTCAACCAGAAAAATAAGCATTTCATCATCAATTATGAGTAACCGGTTGCCTTCGATGAAGCTGTAATAAGCCAAGAGCTCGTTGTGTAAACATGCAAAAAGGCAAGATGAAACCAAAACAAATTTTATTAAACAATTTAATAAGAGTAAAACAGCCTGAATGGAATCGGAATTCGCCGACAAGGCTTTATTTGAAAAGACCTTTGAACTGAATGTCCATTTCCGACAACTTGAACCATTGAATAACTACTTGTCAAAGGCTGATGTCAAAATTTATGCTTTGAAATTTAAAGCCTAAATTATAAATATGAGGACTGAACGCGATAAATATTTTTGTCGGTATGTTACCTCACCTATTAGGAAACGAGAAATTCTCAGCTAAAACATAATATAGAAAAAATTATTACTAAAAATCCAGCAAAACGTGAGATAACAAAAATTAATAATAAATTAGAGCTTAATATTGATGTTGTCATTGTAAATGGACTTATTCCGAATAGTACGTACGAAAATTATATAGGCAAAGTACTAACAATAACATTTGAATAGGACTCCATCGATAATTGTAACAGAATATATTGAAACTAATTCTGGCTCCAACTTATAATAACTCATATAACAATCCACCCCCGCAGAATTCGGCAGCTACTATTTTTATTTGGCGTTATTGTAGTGAAAAATGTTTGATTTCAATGACTTCAATAGGGTGGTTCATCCCCTGCCAATTAAGATCGGACACGGTGGTCAGGGTTGTGGTGTGATGGACATATTTTTTTTGTTCTCGATATGCCGATCAATCTTCTGATGCACAAAATTGTGGCATATAAAATTATATTTCTTTATATAGGTATTATATAGAAAATGACGAATTCATCAAAATTGAATGCCATAGAAAAGTTATTTTTTTTAGTTCACGCTCTATCCCGCATGTAGCAGGGTAGGCAGAGGGAACCTAGTGTTAGGCCACTCTGTTCCCCACTTTCCGCTGAACTTTCAAGGCATTGAGTGTTTAGTGACTGAATAAATGCGTCTTTCCTTGATTCCAGAGCTAACAAATGAAAATATTAATAAATAAAATTGATTCCTCCGAGCGGGAATCAAACCCACAACCGTCGCGTTTACAGTCAGCCATTACCCCACAACGGCAGAAAACATATCTATAATATAATAAATATTATATACTTGAATCAGATGTAAATTTAACTTCGCGTGCAAATTAGCAGAGTATTACAATGTAGGACTCGGAACAAAATGTCATTAATAATTTACGCGGCGACGACAGTTGACTCAAAACTTTTAACACATAAGTTGCTGTGTGCGCACACATTGACCTTTTCTGTGGCGAAAAAACAAAGCACAGATTTAACTGTCATGCCGATGTAGTAACGAGCTAATTTAAACTTTTCGTTGAGTCCCTTCGAAGGGTGGGCCCCCCGTCCTCACCTGAGGCGTTGGGCTAGACTATGAGTTTTCAATAAATCACAGATAACATATGCTTCTGTTTTTACACATCTGGAAACCACTTCACTTTACGATACTTATTTCCAAATATATTTTACTTATAGGACTTTTTTTATAATATTATACGAAATCGTAAAACCCACCCAAATTTCTCTTTAACTTTCGATATAACTAGATATACATTTAAAGTTAATAAATCAGTATAATCAAATAAAATGTAAGTCGATAGTGGGTGTAAGCCAGGGCGCATGTGATGACCAGTGTCCACTAGCGTGCGGGGGTGTGGCTACCTGCGCCAACCAATTTACCCCATACTCGATATGGTTCGATCTTTGATAGCCGATAACTTTTATTTAGTTATTTTTAGGGTGCTTGTACATTTTATTTGGGAACATTTATATGGACTTTTAGATACAATATAATCACGTGAACTAAAATTATGCAAAGTTTTCTTGATTTTCATAAAAAATATATATTTCTAATTTATACATTTGCAACGATTTCATTACAAAATGAAATAAAGATGTATTAATTTAAAGGAAGCGATTTAAAAAAAAGCAAAACCATTTGCCACGAGCCATCACCTAAATAAATCATTAAAAAAGTGACAATAACACGACACATTTACATAATAGCCCCCCTAAACAAACTAGGTAGGACATTGTAAACAGAGCGGTCGAATCATGTAGTTTTTTCGCCATATTAATTTAGTACTCCGGTTACAATCGACCCCCGTATATTATTTCGTAAGAAAGCACGGCCTACTTTCCTCACAAAGAGATTGAAGGAAAAATAATAATAAAGCGTACGGAATGTAAGGGAGTCTGCATAGTACTTATGTAAAATTAGCTCGTACGGCTTTGATGTGCCGACCAATTGTGTGAGTCTTGAATATGAAAGTGCCTTTATAATTCCTGAGCGTCGATGCCGGTGTCGACTTATTTATTAGGTAATTAAAGAGCTATGTACTGTGTGTGGAATGGGCGGCAGGGTATGTAATACATGCATTTCAACAAGATGGCAGTTCGAATAAAAATTGGCAAAAGTTTATTATGAAAAATAGTATTAGTAGATTTGAGGCCAAAGTTTTTAAGTTAATTATACTAGTCTCACACAAGTTACTGTTGAAAATGCCTTTTTCAATACAAAATGAAACGACAGATGTACGTAAAGTACAGTAACGGGACAACGTTCTGCGAAAATAATTATTCACGACAATTGAATAATCATCCGTATCAGTTGCGAAAAATTGCGCACGATATCTCAAAGCGCCCTTTCTATTTGAACACCTAATTATGGCAAGTCAAAACATAAGATAAATCGCATATGGTGGACCGGCGATTATCTTACCTGTCCCAACAAAAGTATAAAATAGCCCCCCAACGCCGCAAATGGTACGCTGTCATTATCCATTGAAAGATAAGTGGTCAACACCGCAACTGACACCTTAAGTTCGACGACCGTGACTGGGACAAGATATAATTAAATGTAATTTAGCACTTAAGGGGTTGAAAGTGTCATTGTCCATATGTCGTTCAATATTTGAAATGTAATTCTCAGTTGAATACCTTTTCATCTTGCGTCTTTTGAGCTCGAAATGTTTATATTTGTGTATATTTTTTTAAAGTCGTAACCAGGAATTTCTACCAAGATATAAAAACTATAAAAGATTATTGACGTTTTGCTTTAATCAAATATGTCACTGATTTTCTTCACCCCTCACACTTACTAACAGAAAATAAAACCACAAAGCTCTCTATTTTTAACACAAGTATTATCTTCTATAAAAAAATCTATAACGTTATTAATTAGAACTCTAACAATATAATTTTCTTCTCATTCTTCTCTCAAATCTTACTCTTGCTTATCCACAAAATTTTTATTATACTAATCAATTGATATATCCACAGCGGATGCGGACAGCGCGGCAGAGGGCGGCGGTTCACCCACGCCCGGTGTGACGGACACGCTCACGTGCGGAGCGTGTCGCAGGGCCTTCGCGCTGGCTGACATTGTGCGGTTCATACAGCACAAAGTCTCCTCTTGTGATAAGGATCTAACATCATATCACTGCTATAGTGCTGGTTAGTAAATATATCTTATTTTATACTTTAAATTTAAAAAATCTTATAAAATATTTGTATTATAAATATTAGAAATATGGTTTATATATCTTATAATCCTAAAAGTAAGTAAATTAAGATCGTATCTTTTAAATGTTACAAAAATAACTAGAAAATTGCACAAATTGGATATATTTACCAATTAAATGTATATTTGTCTATGTTGTACTTAGGTCCCAACTCAGATCAAGAGGATGGATCAAGACCAGGCCAAGTAGCAAGTGCAAATTCGAGTGGTAGGAGACCATCACTCCTCACAGCAAGACGACCTCCGAGTAGCAGGGTGCATACTCCGCCATTAGCCAGTCCTTCAATAGCTCCGCCAGATTTACTTGAAGATGGCGGTGCTTCGAGTACGCCTAAACGACTTTTGGATGGTACGTTTCTAAACTGACATTTTATATTGTCGTCTTATTAAAGTATTTAATTAATTTGGAATTGTTATTATTTCTATATAGTAATTTTAATTGCTTAAGTTATAAATACCTGTATATGTTTATTACATATGTTTATTACAAAAAAATAAATTAAGTAACCGAGTTGATTAATTATATTTTTATTTATAAACAATGCACTCAATAGTGAAGAACTGTAAATAATATTCATATTTACCAAATATACCTCACTTTTCCATTCCAATCCATTCACATTATGTTATAAAGTAAGATTATACAATCATAACTAACAAAATAATTTGCCCAGAAGCTGATGCTGGAGCGTCGACACCAAAACGGAGAGCATCAACATCACCGATGCCATCAAGTTCACCTGATGAAGACATTAAACCTAAAATAAAACAAGAACACATGGACACTACAGGATCACCTGAAGATCAAAAGAAATCTAGGACTGAAGTAGCAGACGCAGAGTCTAACACGATGCATAGTGGTAAGGATCTCTATACCTTTATGTTNATTTATATATTTTCTCAATCTACATTATTATTATAAGATAGGATTATATAATCATAAAATATAACAAAATAATTTGCCCAGAAGCTGATGCTGGAGCGTCGACACCAAAACGGAGAGCATCAACATCACCGATGCCATCAAGTTCACCTGATGAAGACATTAAACCTAAAATAAAACAAGAACACATGGACACTACAGGATCACCTGAAGATCAAAAGAAATCTAGGACTGAAGTAGCAGACGCAGAGTCTAACACGATGCATAGTGGTAAGGATCTCTATACCTTTATGTTGATATTAAATTTACAGAATTTTTAAATAGACAATAAAGAAAAGATGACAAATTCGTAGTACCGATGTTACATCATGGTTTGTTTAAAATGTTTATGTCATCGCGTATTCTTTGTCCAGTATTTAGGATTTTATTAATGATTCCTGTCCACCGTCAGCTTCAAAGGATTTGATCTTTGGAGACGATTTCATCGTTACGCTTAGCTTTTGTCCATTATTGTGCAAGATGTTACACAACAACAATACAAGCTACCATTTATACTTTGCTTACGTCATCATACGGTCATACATTCTGGATTGAAGCTAATCCTGTCACATCATGTACGCATTGGTCAAAAGGGTGTTTAATTATATAGACGTTCAAAAATATTTAATTTTTCTCCAAAAATAATCTAGAAATATTTTACATGTACGGTAAGTTTTGTTATTAACATGAATTATAGTAAAATAAATATCTGATAAGAAGCAGTAGTTGGATAAATTATTTTTTTTTACATCTTAAGTCGTATTCTGTTTACAATCTCAATAACGCTAACATAATCCTTTAATTGTTTACTTGTAAAGTGAAGGGATATAAAAAGATCAGAAAATCGGAACATCTGTATAAGAACAATCTTACGGGGGTGGTTCGAAAAATAATCTATCCAAGAGCATAACCCTTTGTGCGAGCAGATGTGCCGTCATTTGACACTTTTGTATTAAACCGTTGCACAACAAAAGCTTTCTTAAGCCCGAAAATTGTGTACCGTTCAAAATTTTCGACCCGCATTTTGCCAACTTAGCTTCGTAAATTGTTATAACTTAAAACAGTAACAGTAAATTTCAACAAGCTATATGAAGCACTCTTCAAATATAATATTCCAATACGTGTCAATATATAATGAAAATTCGGAATGCTTCGACGGTATTAAAATAGCAGACAAATTTCATACCCACAATGATATTGCCGATTGCGCTATCATCAAAACGTCAATTGCAGGTTTTGCTTCAACACCAGTTGTTTCGGCTTATTGAGTTTATCCTAAACGTTCATATTAACCCCTTCGAGTGAGCTGTCACACCAGCTATATATTCAATAAGGCATGAGGGTATCATTCTAAATAAAATAAAATAAAATATGAATTTATTAAACTATATAGATATCGAAAACAACAGAAATATTCCATAAATCTACTAAACTGTAAATTATTTTGACAATAGAAATACTATAATTCTCTCGGTGACAGATAAATCCTGACCTCGTGCCAACGTAAAAAGGGCCTCTTTATTTAAAATGTATTATTTTGAACATATTAATTAACCCCATCGCGTTGTGAATAGATAAAGGGGATGTTTTATGAAAAAAAAAATATTATTTGCATGAACGCACGATTGACGTGCGCGCATTGTTATCTAGTGCCTTTTGTGATGACCCTTATATTAACGATAACAGCGATGAGTTACAAAGATCCAAAGTTTTGATACCAGTAGTTGGATATGCACCACTCTTATCATTACCATAAAGTCGATTTTACTATATATATTTTTATATAAATGTCATTTCGATTAATATAGCTATAACAGTATAATTGTCAAAGATGCTACCAAGGTTCTATTGTAAAAGACGATCTTTTTATAATTTTTTCAAAGATAAAAAACGTTTGGCGTGCTCCTGACACGTATAGGCCATGCGTTTGCCGTGACCTACGGAACTTCTTTGAGCGTGACACAATGGTCGAGGATATATTTAGTTTTTGTACGCACGGGAAGGTAGCTAAGTGGTGGGTTTTAAATAAGTGCATTTTAATTTTAGATGTGACATGTTGCCTGTGAAGGTGAGGGGAATGTTGTCTCGTGGCTAACGCGTGCTGTTTGCTTGTATTGTATGACGCGATGTTTTAAAAAATTATATTATTTTTTATTATTCATATCACGTGGATTAATTATATTTTAAATTTCTTATATAAGTTAACATTATTTATATTAATATCTTTAAAATATTTTTTTCTTCACTCCTACAAGTGGTCTTCACAGTCATTAACATCACAATAACGCGCGAGAACCGATGGTCGTCATGTATTTGTATCAAACTAAATATTGAATCAGGTGTGTATTGAGTCCAGTGTTTCTCTTCGGTACACAAGTTAATGAGGGATTGTTGCCTAAGTTTTTCATATTTAAATTAGATGGACAAAATTTGTCCATAGAAAACACGAAAAAAAGGGAAAACAATAATACGGAAAAAAAAAGGGAAAATAATAAACCATTTGATAACATGTTAGAAATTTATATCTATGTCACTTTCATAAGTCCCCCTATAGTCTCCGATAAAAATTATCCTTTTAAACTCGAAAGTCCACGGTCGACCGCATCGTAAAACGGTCGGTCAGCATATTCTAAACAACAAAGCTTTTTACTTATCCACTCATGCAAAATAAACGTTACCACAAAAGCGATAGTGGGTCGCTGATTCAGATAAATCTCTTGTATTTGTATACTAATTACGCATTCATAGATCGTTTCCTTGATCGCCCCCGTAAATGATTTCTCGCTAAGTCCCGTCTTAGATATTTCCATATCAAGACATGTTTTCTTAAGGGTCGGCCACAAAGGACCATCTCGACGCCCAATCTTTAATCCTATCTCGGGACCTTTGCGGGCAAATTTAAATTTCTTTAGAAATATCGTCCTTATTATGTATGTGCGGGTTTCTATTCCTCGTGACATTCGTGGGCGAGATAACGTAAGTTAAGTCCGAGAGGAGATTGTTGAGAAAAAACTACTGCCGACTTCCACTAGATCCCATCTTCGATATTTTTGTTATTGGAAATTGACCTCAACGCGGCCCACTTTAGAAACGTATTTCCTTCGACTTTTTTTGGATTAGTACAACCTTATTTTGTATATGAGGTGATAAGTCTTTATGAAGGGTCAACCTTTTCTATAGTGGAGCTCACCCTTTTAGTGAAAAGAGTCCGTTGATAGCTGATTTAGGAATAGTGATAATGCATTCACTGTGTGTAAATATATCATAGATTTACTCTATGATAGATTGCTTGGAACGGTTCGATTTAGCATGGTTTAGATTTTTCAATGATTTATTAAAATTATCAAATATTGGCATCGCATAGGTCTCAAACTCCCCTAGGTCAGGAATTTTTATAGCATTGTTGACAGGAATGATTGTGAGTATAAACGATGGCTAGATTGAATAGTTGTCATAGTTGCTTTGTGGTTTCGACGTGGGGTCCGATCTGTATTGACCAATAGGGAGAATTCGCTTAATTAAAATTTCATCTGGAATTGATGCTTAAATTCTTCCTTTAAGGTTTTATTATTAAGCTATTATTAACAAATGTCACATTCGTCTCACAAAATATTAATAACGTTACATTTCAAAATCAATTTTAAATCGCGTCCACTTTGATGTCCCTCGCACCCCCCTTACATTTTATTGTTTTTCCTTCATTTTTTGTAATATGTGGTAATGGTCGCTCCACACGTGTCGACAACGGTTATTACGAGTTTAAAATAGCCCCTCACATCTGGGAAAAGACGTTGCGGACCAATTTTGGAGATCACATTCGTTGTCTCGTACAATTTTGAATTGTTTATATAATAAAGTACACTTTTGTTTTGATATGAGTGCTTAGATTATACTAAAGTTTATTTGTTTAATATTATAAAAAAATATATTATAATTTGTTTTTGTTTTCCTTATTTATATGGACTACAAAATTACTAAAATTTCATAATACTTTACTATTTTTGTGTATTTATCACAATCATCTTTTTGTCTAATATTTTCGGATTTTAGATATCCAAATATATTTTGTTACAAAAATTGTATATATTCTAAATATGTGTGATATAAAATATATCAAATTTAAATCGGCTATTAGTAAAATCACACCCAAAGGCGGAACTGATTGTGGCGAGGGAGGAAACAATTTGCAGAGTAAGGCGATAGTTTACTGAAAACGGGCGCGGTGATCACCGTCACAGTGTATTTACACCCTAATTGATTGCGAAAGTATGTCAAAATTTAGCAGTTTTAAAAAAATATAATAGTATTCAGCTTTCAAAAGATATTTTCAGAGGCAAAATAAATTTGTTAAACAGTTTCTCTTATCAAAAGTAGAGAAAACCCTAGAAGATGAAGAGAGAGAAATCTCCACCTACCGTTTCTGTTTCTGTTTCTTGACATAAATATTTATTTCTAAACCCATAAATTTTCTCATATTGTCTTTAATTCATTTTATTTCATTAAGATATTTAATATCTATATGCATTTTCAATATTAGAATCCGTCGTGGCTCTCGGGCACAAGGGAGCGACTGTAAAAGCGACGGTTGAGAGTTGGATTCCCACTCCGGCAATGAAAAGAACGCACGGTGTTGAATTCCGCCACTCAACACTAATGTCTTCAGAATTCGGCAGAAAGTAGGAAATGGCACGTCTTAATGGATACGAAATATCTTAATATTTGGTTCCGAGAGTCTCTCTGCCTTTTACTAAGTGCAAAATAAAGCGTGAAGCGTGAAAAGAAAAGAAATTGAACATTAAAATTTTGTAGGTGACACAGACTATTTAGATGACAAGTTGGGTCACTTTGCCGTACATTCCGTACGAACCGCGAAACACTTGTGTACTCACTGGAGATAGGTAGAGTCAGTCGAATCGGTCATTTCATTGTTTACTCTGACACAGCATAGAGGACGTTTGGGTGTGACGCATGAGATGTCTCAGAAAGTCTTGTGCATACAGTCGTATTATTATTTTAAAATTATTAACTTACCTTATTTACGTTGATAAATTTATTGTCTCGTGTGAAAATTGTTGTAAATATATTGTTTTTTGTGTATAGTAGATAGAGGAAACCTGGGAACCTAGTTATAAAATATTCAGTTCCTATACAAACATTTCCGTTCTCGATTTCCGCCAAATTCTGGAGACAAAGAGTCGAGAGAATGATAATTAATATCTAAAATTTTATTTCCACAAGTTAGAATCGAACTCCCACCCTACCCTTCCCCCCCAACTTAGTTGTTTAGCTTATAATCAACCAGTGACCATAAATAGATTATTATCTAATAATATACAATCCAGTTATCTTTAGGCACGCTTAACTGAATAAAAAAGAAAAATTTCAGCATATAACACTAACAGACCACACCTGAAAACTCCAATAAAATGCCAACCACCAACCAATAAACCAAAATATACCATAATTTCGAATGGAACCACTAAAATATATACGAGTATAGCCAACATAAATAAGCTAGCGTAAATTGCGTTCCATTTCAGCAATTTTTATTTTTCATACTTTTCATACCGCAACATGTCACGTTACGGGTCACAATTTGCACCATTCGGGGTTATGGCTGAGGGCGGGTTGGGCGGAAGGGGAAGGCGGTCATTCAGCGCGACGGACATCCGCCGCATAACAAGTCGATCTAGCCTCGCTTATAAATATCGCATGCCTTGGAAATAGGACGCCTTTTTAACAAGTAATTGCCGTTCAAATTAGGTGGGGATTGTTAGTGCTGAAATGCTGAAATATGTTATAGAATAGGTGGTTTTTTTTTGTGTCTTTAATTGTATTTGAAAATATAGAGAAATGAGAGAAAATAGAGAAGTTGGTGATGGAGTTCTATGTTTTCTTCTTGAATTTTAAATATCATATAATAATTTAACAATGATACCTATAAAAAATATCATTAACATTAAAACGTGGAAACTATTAAAAATTTAAAAGCTAGTAAAATTTTTAACTTATAACTACTAAACTTTTTTAAATTTTGTAGGACCGCATTTTATCTAGTTAATGTTTTTTTTTTGTTCACTTTTATTAATATTTTATTAATAAAATAACATTAATTTATATTATTAATTTTTATTTTATTAATGTTTCTGTATTAAACAAACATTGGGTTCAGTAGTAACGTCAAAAATGATCATACAACTAAGATTACTGAATTAATATACAAAGAATTTTATATTAAAACATAGGAGAAAGCCTTTTAAGTAAAATCATTAAATAAGCATCTATCAAATAACTTAGTGAAATTAAAATTAAACAAAAGCTAATTTAAAAAGAATTCTTACAAAAAATACAAAAGAACTAATGGGTGCTATATAGGTAGGCTTCAGTGTTGTCCGCGAGAGGAGCCGGGGCGCTAACAACTGCAGCCCGGAAGAAGCGCCGGCGGCATCCGGCCGAATGTTTTATACGAACTATATTCACATTTTTCAACCCTGCTTTAAATTTTATGACTTTATTTTCCCGTACATGGACTAGATACTATTCTTTCGTCATTTCGGGCTTTTGTTCTTTTTTTTGAAGTGGCTCGCGAAACTTGAAACGCAAACAACTTTTTGATTTATTGTTAAAAAAAATGTTTTTATTACTTTCTGGTAATGATGAGGAAAATTTTTGGGAAGTCCAAAAAATTGTGAATATCGTTGATGTTGATAGGTGCTCGATTTATATTGCGAGGTTGATGGGGATATGATATTTATATGAAATTTTTGAAATTTGTATTTTTACGAAGTCGTTCTCCTCTTTGACCGTTTCTAAAAAAAATCCAATATTTCTTGAAGGTATTTTAACAATATATACTTCTGTAAGTAAAACGCTTAACGGTCTTGTATACTAATGATTAAAATTTGAAGCACATTACTAGGCCCATCGTTGCAAAAGATAATTCTCGAGCGCACGCCTTTGCCATTTAGATTTACATCAACGTCATAAAACGGTATTTACAATGATAAACAGAATCTAAATTTTATCACCTTATGTTATTAGGGAGTGTATTAAATCTTAATTTATTTTATGAAAATATCGAAAAAAACTCTTTTATAGAATATGAAGTAAAAAAGTTGTTTTTGTTTATAGCGTTTAAAAATAACATATTTCAATATTTGTAACTAGGTAAATCATAAAAAAAAGATTTTTTTTTAATTTTTTCATACATATGTTCGTTTATATCTTTTCCAATGACAAATTTGCACGAAAAAAAGGAAAAATTGAAACGGTTAACGCACTGTCCGGAGTTAAGCCACCCAAAGGGGTGGTCCAGACGGGTGGCGTTTAAAAATTTCACCCCCACTGATTCGCCCACAATGCCCATAATCAACGATTGCCTTTTGAAATCGAAACGGTTGTTAACTTCTGGAACTTCGTCTTTAACCGTTATTCCGGAGACAGACATTTTTCAGTATTTGGCGTTTAAACGAGTGTGATTTTTTTTATATATAAGATACCTATGCAAGAATGTAAAAAAAAGAGTATTATATATTATCATAAATATTTGATTAGCACTATTAAAAATGTTGAGATTTTCATAAAAATAAATAAACCAAAAGCATAGAACCTCTCTTAGGTCTTCCACTTTAGAATATTAGAGTAAATGTAAAAAGCTGTGAAAAGTGGAAAACTATTATTTCGATCTTTCTGCACAATATGTAGGAGATATAGGAAGAGAATAAAATAATTTTAAAAATTGTCTTTTTAACTGTATACTGATTATAGTCTAATATAAATCCCGCCATCGTCGACCCACTCGTTATTGTTTAATTATCACTTATCACACCGCACCGGTCTTGATGCTATCGTATGGAAATTACGCTCTCGGTACTGTTACACTATAAAGGTTAAAAAGTTTAAAAATATTAGCTATATTTCTTCTTCTTCTTTTTTTTGTCTATTCCTTATTTGGTTTACTTAGTATTTATTTTTTATAGTGTTTTTGTGCAACTTTATAATGGAATGTGAAAATTGTACAATACGGCAGAATAAAAAACGTAATATTTTAAGTACAAAAAAAGGATAATCATATAAGAAAAGCTTATCATAACACACTTATAGCTATACTATAAGATGTAACTTAAACCAAAAAATAATATTACCTAGAATTGCATAAAAAATTATGAAATATCCAATACAAATATAATATTCTACCATGATATACAGTTAAGCTGCAAAACGTTATCATTTATAGTTCATTGTTCCTGCGCTACATACAAACATACATACATACATACATACAGACATACATACATATTTTTTCCGGTCGGTCACAGAGCAATTTGACCGTTACATTTCAATAATCGTCTTAACATTCGAGATGGTATCGGACCGCGCCCACCGCAGTGACGATCCTCTACTATCGATAACGATTTGCCTTTTAAAACCTTAACTACTACTTACAATATATTGTATAATCTATTAGAATAGGTGATACGTGCTGTGTAATCCGATTTAGCTTGAATATATAATTTTTTAATATTGTATTGGATTGGTTTCGTAACTAAAAGTAGGTCTGTACTAAGTACAATATGAAAATTCATGGAAATTCTTAAAAATATTTTAATTTTGCCACTGTTGTTAGATTTTGAATTTTAATTTAATGAACTCTAAACGGAATTCAGCATTAATAATTATAGTAGATGGAAGGAACTTTTGAATCTAGAGTTAAGATACTCCGTTCCCATTAACACTTTCTTTTCTCACTTTCCGCCGAATACTCATATTAATATTAATATTAATATTAATTATTTTAAAATATATTTTTAAAACAATCTGATATACAAAACAAAATATTAAACAATTTTTTACATGTACTTTTTAAACATGTTTTAAATACATTACATAAACTCTTGATCTGATTATATTAAGTTCCCATCACTATAAGCTGGAGACGGAGACATACTCGTAATACAATGGTGTCCACAATAAAATTTGACTCGGCATCACAATGAGCAATCACATCACTGTCACAACTAGAGGTGCAGCTTCGCCACGGCTCTTGACCACCAAATCTTCATAACGATATTTTTCTTTAAAACAAACGTCTTTAATTGTCTTTTTCATATATCATCTGTGAGTTAAGCTTAAAAAAAATTCTTGATTTGTGTTTAGGTCATTGTCACGTCGTTTATCTATTTTTTTTTACCGTGATAGTGTTACATATAGATTTCAATATCAACATTCTTAACTCGGGCGGGTGTACGTGATTCGGGCACGCGTATATTTCATAAGATTTTAGAGGTGCATGAATCACCCGAGACACGGAGGGGCTATCAGTCACGGCTGCCGACGCACCGGGCCCGTGGACCTCCTGTTTAACATGCGCACCACGCGCCCTCCCTAGGCCTATACTACGATATGTGAGAGCTATTACTAGATACTTTGCCAGCGTTAATATCGCGGTATATCTTCTATCGAAAAGCTACCATTTATTCGTTACGTATTTTAACGTGTTTTTTCCTTGTTTCAGAACCGAGTAACTACGTCTGCTCGACGTGCAAAGCGCGAGTGCATTCCGCCTGGCGTCTGGTACAGCACGTTCAACACGTTCATGGCGTAAAGATTTACGTGGAGAGTATGCCACCACAGATGCCAAACAAACAGAATCACTCCTCATCAAGTACTTCTTCATCGAGTTCAGGGTGTTCTTCTACAAGTGCGCCGCTACCGCCACCTTCACTTCGCCACCATCCATTACTGCCACCACCAGATATGCATTCCCCTTTTGGAGTTGGTGGATTGCTTCGTATGCCTTTACCAGGTAGTTTACCTCCTCTAGCTCACCCGTCAGTACCACCAACTCCTCTGTTTGCTCGGCCTAATCATCATGACCATCGATTTAGAATGGAGCAACTTGTCTCAGAGCAGTTTCGTCATCATGGACTTAACTTAGCTGCGGCCGCTGCAGCTGTAGCAGCTAATTCACTCCCTCCACACCAGGCATTTCCATCGCCTGCAGATCGACCGCCTGTAATTCCAACATCATTACAGGGTCGAGAAAGACCACCTGTATCCCAGCCTCTCTCTTTAGAACCCCAGCTGGATTTTTACTCGCAGCGCTTGCGGCAACTGGCCGGTACGACCAGTCCAGGGGCGGCCACAGGCAATTCGAGCTCTCCTAGCCCCAGGAAGCATTCGCCTCCGTTCGCTTCCCCGTCGCCCTCGCGAGTCGGCCAGACTCCTCCCGCGGGCGCCGGACCCGGGACGGTGGACACTCCTCGAGAAGCTATAAGGCCTCACAGTTCAATATCCCCCGATAGACGAATTGAACCTCAAACTGCTGACGCACCGCCGGAACGACCATCTTCAACACCACCGAAGAGAAATAATGATGAGGCAATACACACCTGTGAATTTTGTGGTAAAAAATTCCGATTTGAAAATACTTTAATGGTGCATCGTCGTACCCATACTGGGGAGAAACCATTTAAGTGCAATGAATGCGACGAAGCTTTTGAGAAAAATTCAAAATTGAAGAAGCATATGAAAGTTCATAGAGGTCCTGATGCAAACACCGAGGATGGTGAATCTGGGGGTGACACTGGTGAGGACGACTCTGATGATGAATTAGAAGATGAAGAATTAGATGGTGAAGAGGAAGAAGATAATGATGATGGAGAAGATGTTGAGGAGGCTGAAGATTTAACAGTATCCAATAGCAGCGTTCCTAGTGGTCCTCCGCGCAAGCAAACTCCAGCAATACCAGCCCATCCTCCTACAGCCTCGGTAGTCGGTGAGCTTATGGATAAATTTGGGTTATCTAATATTGCTCAATATAGTGAGGCTTTCAAGCAAGCATTGCAAGAATCAGGGAATTCTCTTAAATGGCAATTAGCAAAAGATCGTGATAATAACAACGGTCCTCCCACCGATAAGCCAAACGGCATGCCACCTACTGCTGCTTTGCGCTTAAAAGAAGAATTTGCTAAAATGCCACCTCAGCCGCACCCACTATTCAACCCGTTTGAAAACCCATTTGAGGCCTCAAAACGAATGAAGCTTGATATGGATCGGGGAGAAGGCTGGTGGTTACCAACTTTACACGCACAAAGGCCGCCTGATAACATTTTTGATGGCCTCAAGAATAGCAACAACGGATTATTACAAAATCCATTACTAAAATCGAAGGAAGGACGTCGAAACGACACCTGTGAGTTCTGCGGTAAAGTTTTCAAGAATTGCTCAAATTTAACGGTCCACCGGCGATCGCACACAGGCGAGAAACCCTACAAATGTGAATTATGTTCCTACGCGTGTGCTCAGAGCTCAAAACTAACGAGGCACATGAAGACGCACGGGCGACTTGGCAAAGACGTATACCGCTGTCGTTTTTGCGAAATGCCGTTCTCAGTACCGTCGACGCTTGAGAAACATATGCGTAAATGTGTTGTGAATCAAAGTAATGGTGCTCTCGCTTTATCCGATGACTCTAACGCATGTCGTGATGAGGCCTCGTGACTCTACCCCTGGGGTGGGCTTCGCTTACTACCACCCGCGCCGCCCAGCCAGATCTTCTAAATAAACCTGCTGCACGCTACCAAGTTTCTGTTAATATATATAGAAATGTAGTCCGGTTACTATGTACTAAAGTTTGACTATGGCATAGATATAAATTAATCGTCTTTACTAAGTTTCAATGTTAACCGGACTAGGCGAGTCGGCGTTTGTTCAATTTCTAGTCTTAAGAAGAAAATAAATGGCGATTACTTTATATAATATAAAACCCATTGCAATATGAGCCCAAAAATCCTAGCATCGAAGGGCATTACTTTAAGTGATAGACACACTTAGTGACATATCTTTTGTGTGAGTGTTAGTTCCGTTGCGTTGTTGGTGTTAGATGTGAAATTTGGTTATTTTCATTGGAGGCTGTACTCATTATGTTATATTTCAACTTGTTTTGACATGTTTATTGTAAAAAGAAACCAATGCCAAAGTTAGCTACGTTGATTTTAACATTATAGCACGTTTAGTTTTTAAGCTGTATAGTGTCAATTAATGCGGTTTTTTCAGTATTTTTTAAGATCTTATGTAGGTATGTGTACGGTATATTAGGTAAGTTGTTTCGTAATTTTAGTATATTATGTACATTACTAAGAAAATGTTTCCTATCCTAGTTAAAACTTGTAAATACAATCGACGTAAGGGTAATACATATGTATGTAAAACGAGTACCTACCTATTGATGTTCATAATATTTTTAAAACAACAATATTTCGCATAAAGTAAATTCATTTTCGGCTAAGACGGTGAGTTTCCTTTTATAATTAGAGTCGTAGAAAACAAAATTGCAATCGTTAATAGGTGTTATTACCAACAAGGTACGTCTATATATAATGAAATTAGTGTTAAATATTATTAAATTAAAACTTTCTTGAAGTATGTGATCTTTATTTCCAGGCTTCCTCGAAAGCTAGTTACTTGTTTTATTAAGACTGAAAAATATTCCAGTTTTGTTTTAAATGAAAATGTCCCATGTGGAAGACCTTGTACCTTATAGTCCAAGCGTGAAATCTTTCAGTATACGTACTTAATGTAAATTATGATAGAATTTATATTAGATAATTATAAGTAAATTATAATAAAAAAAAACTCAATTTTGTCTCCTGATCGATATCCTGTTATTTCAAACTGTTAGGACCTCTTTGAATGATGTAAGAATATGTCATTTTGATAGGACCTATTAGATTAGGTTAGTTTTATTAAAATGTCACTAGTTAGGGCTGGGCGCTTACGAATGGTTTACAACATAATCGAATAACAAAATTATTATAACGATAGTCGATTTCGAATACAATTTTAAACTGTAATTCTTAGTAAATGTCATAATTAATCAATTATTTTAAATATAGTCTGCATGGAAACAATTACTATTAATGGAATTTATTATAATAAAATAATCGATTTCTATTATTATTATCATTCGCAATTGCCCATCTTTAAACGTCATTTTAATAATTAATTATTAAATGACCGATATTTTAGATAATTTATTTCTATACTAATGATTTATACAGTACAAATATATTATTGTTTGAAACTAGTGTTGATTCAAAATTTAAACACTTTCATGTAAACAGGATAACGGAAGGAGGACAAAAGGGGTGAATAGCAACAAATAAATAAGACAAATTTTATTGTGTAACTACGTGAAAGATGAACTGTTTTTATTATTTTTCATTTTTATTATTTTTATTTCAATAAATATCCATGATTTGTTAATCAGACATGTTTTTCATTTAACCCTATATCAATAAGTAGGTACCTATTATTTAACTATTAAACTGATTATATCAAGACCGTAGTGACGTTGCGGTGCAAGGGTGCGGCTGTAAGCGCGATGGTTGTGGGATCGATTCCCACTCGTTGACATGAAATATTTTATATTTTCATTCCTTCATTCTGTTGATGAGGCAAAAGCACGTCGTTGAGTTCAGCCATTCTATAGTCAAAGCCTTCAAAATTCGGCGGAAAGTGGGAAAGGGAAGTTAGCTTATATGATAAAATACAATAAATTAGATACTGTACGATGCGAGGGAAACTAGGGAAAATTTCCGTAGCTTAAAACAAGCACTTTACAAAGAAAGATAGATCTTTCAAACTACTCAATGGATTCCAATATAGTATTCACTAAATTAGACAGTATGATTAAAGAGAGGCCAGTCGTGGCGCATGTGACTGTAAACGCGACTGGTTGTGAGTTCGATCCCAACTCGAGGAAATTATATATTTATTTTTGCATTTCTCCGTTCTGCTACTCAATTCGCAATGCCTCCAGTATTCGACGGAAAATGCTTATCCCGCTGTGTGCGGGATACAGCGTGAAGCTGATTTAAAGAAGGTTTATAGAGAGGTATGTATAATAAATATAATAGTAATATATTAGTGTAGTCCGTACCCGATGATGCGATAGATATTAATAAAAACAACGATTTTCTATTTTAATAATTTCCTTTACTTCTAAATACAACATGCCTATTATACATTTGGTAAAGACTAATTAAAACTAATAAGCAATAATTCCCAAAAAATAATAAAAAAAACGTTTCCAAAAAAATAATAAGATTGACTGAACTTAGATAAAATTAAAAAAAGGTGTATCTAATATCATTTTATGAAAGTGGTTTAAACACTCGCACTTCCACTCGCAAAAAAAGGTATTTTTTGGTACATCTATAAGTAATTCTCAGGTGTAGCTTATATAAAGTGAAAATTACCAAATCTAATTATGAAACAAGTGGTCTTTTATCACTTATATTCTTTATATTCATTTTTCTGAATATTCAGAAAAATGAATATAAAGAAATCTAGTAGTAATAAAATGTTAATTTACGTAAAAAAGATTTGAATTGTGTACAATTTGTCGAACACATATATTTTTTAAAATATTTAATCTGGTTGTTAATTATATATAGTTGAAAGTAACACAAAAAGTTTTACTCAAAACACTTTAATTAATTATTTAATTTTTATTTTTCATCAAATTTAGTTTTTAATTTTATTTGCTTGCCTAAGAAAGTTCCCAAATACAAAATAAAATGATCACGTTTTACCATAAAACTCTTCCCCGAATTCAGCAGCCTGCCCGTGTCCAGTAGTACTCGTACTGCTCATAAAAGGTTAATAAACATAAAATATTTAATAAAAAAGAATAACAGGAATGGCAAAAAAGATTTAGGAAGGAATAGCGAGCTTTTCTTTCTTGCTATTCTGCTAAGGACAGCGAGGACCTAATAAAAAATTAAATAAAAACATTTTCAAAATAATAAAGTTTTATTATTGTAATTATTTAAAAAAAAAATCAAAAATCATTTATGGGACAACCCACAAACCTCAGGGGTTACCTACACTTAAACACCAAATTACTAACAGGTCTACGTCTACATTCTCGTCGATTATATAGATAGGTACTATCGATATACCTTAAAAATATAATTATATTAATTTTAACTTTTCTTTGAAATTATTTTTAAATATTTTTTTAATAGTTTTCTTAGCATGTGATTTATAATAAGCATTTTATTATTTGTAAAAAAATATTACGAAAGAAAATATTTAAAAAAATTCAATGATTGTAAATTGAAATCTTATATAGGATACATTATAATTAATTATTTAAAGATAGATTATAGACATTTTATCAGCTTATTATGAAAAATGTTACCTTTTCAACATATTTTAAAGTGACACAGACTAAGAAAACAAAAAAACGTTTGTAAACAGAGCTAGTTATATTTATACCTAGTATACTTAAATACGTGTAAAAATATAAAAGTACCAATAAATAAAACAGGTAAAATATCTTCTTATATTATTACATTTTCGATGCGTACCTTCGAAAAGATGCGTGAGAATACTGAAAATCTGTAAGTATAAATAAATAATCTACGAATATTTTATACATATTTTAAGTTCAGTCGTGGACCAGGGGCACAAGTGTACAACAAAGTTGTGGGTTCGATTTCCACTTGATAATATCTCGTAATATAGTAAAATTAAATAAAAATATACTAGGTTGCCCTTGCTATGCGGGAAAGAGCGTGCAGCTAAAAAGTTGTATAAAAGTTAAGAAATAAAGCGTGGTTGGACCCTCGTGATGTAAAATTGAGGGAAAAGAGATGGGCGGAATGGAGCTAAATTATCTTATGTTTATATATTTACTGAGTAATAGAAGTAGACTAAGTGAAACTTCTATATAGTTTTCTAAATATTCTAATTATTTTAAAGGTTATTCTTGATGCGATGGGACAGCATTTATACTCAACTTTATTGTTTACTCAAATTGATTATATTAATTTGATAGATTAACACACAATGTCTCGAAATCCGGCGAAAAATGTGGAACGGAGTGTCTTAGCACTCTACTCTTTCTGCCCATGCCGGGTTCTTGACCAAAAGATGATAAAATAAATAAATGAGAAAAGTTTTTCTTAGTTCTTTAATGTTTCTACAATTATTTTTGTTAAATTACAAAGTCAAAAATCTTCTTTCGGTGTGGAAAATATTATTATATTTAAAATAGGTAGGTAATAATAATACATAAAAATATATGAAATCAAATGAAAAAATATCGAAATTTACTATAATATAGTTTTAAGGTTTAATATAATCAAACTAGCAAGCCAAGTTTACTTCGATAGTTGCGCCATCTAGCGGCGAGTAGCAGCAGGATTCTAGCGAAATTACGAATACAAAGTTTTTCTTTACTGTAATTTATTTATTGGAATACAGAATAATATAATATAAGCATAATAAAAATGATTTTGCAACATTCCAACTACGATTGTGTTTAAACTTAATATTGATGACACTAATTATTATATTCTTTAACATACTAAAGTACTTTGTTATTTTCGTTTACTATTATTAAATTGAAGTATATAAGAAGCTATTGCATTATTTAGACACTCAGAAATTGAATCTAATAAGAAGTCAATAGTGTCATAAATATCGATCCAATAAGAAAATTATTGACTTTCATAACAAAGTTTTGAATGACGACACTAGATGGCACTATAAGTACAAATTCAAAAGACTTAAATGATTTATAAAATAGATGTCGCTATAATTAAATATTATGTTATATTAAGTTTATAATAATTTCAGTACACGCAATGGTTATGTGTTCACAACCCCCACTTGGTTGCTTTATTTATGCCTATATTCCAAATTTTATTTATTTTCCTATTTGGCCCTCTACAAAATAAGCTTAAAGCTAAAAATAATATTTAAGTATGAAAAAAAAAAATATCATAAATATTCTACTTTAAAAACTACTTCATTGGCTTAATTATAAACATAGATTAAAATAGTACTGAAAAAGTAGAATAACTTAAGGTAACTTTTAAAATATTTTGCACATGTCCTAAAAACTTATGATCAATTACCCTTTTGGGGAACATTTAGTTCAACTAATTACGAAGATTACAGTCCGCTATATTTAAAGTTTCATCTGAGCTGTCTCCCTCGCGGCTGACCAGGAAGTGTTTAAAGAACAACAAGAATCAACCCTTTTAATTATTAAAGTACGTCGCATTGCAGTCAATTTGACTTGTTATAATGAAATAATGTTATATTTCCGATAGTATTTCATAGACATTTAAATAGTTGAATTATTATTTATTAATATTTTAATTTCTTTCTGGCATCCCCACTAATGCCTCGAAAAATTCGGAAGAAAGTCGGATTATTTTCACACTAGGTTCCTTTTGCCCATCCTGTCCGCGGGATACAGCGTGAAGTTGATTTTATTTTTAATTTAATTTTTAGTTAAATATAAAAATATGTGTCAGTATCGTTAGAAAATGTTATGGCTTCCTATCAAATAACATCGAAATCTTCAAATTCTGACTCTCCTCTGCTCTATTCTTTTCCATCCTGACTTACAGTATGGTGACCGAGTGTAGGGTGGAGGTATAGTGTTGACTAGAAATAAATTTTCTTAAGACTCATTTGAATTATAACATTTGGGAACTGATAATTTAATATTACTCTGTCAGATATTCTTTATTTTGTTTTATTCCAGGCTTGAGAAAATTTTTAAAATATATTTTTTATCTGTTTTTATATAAAAAAGACTGAAGAAATAAATGCACTTGTACGAACTACACACTATTGTAAATTCTTATACGAAAATGGATTCATATAAACTAGATTTTAGTTTATTAAATTGATGTTTACGATATAGTGGAATAGCAAAAGTATCTAATAGGACACACAATGATTTACATTGGAAATTTTTGTATTTAAAAAATATAAATCTCCGGTTTGGACTAAAAGGAATCCTTAAAAAGTTGAAAATTTTCAAATAATATGATTTCGATTACTATGTTCCACCTAGTAAAAAGTAGGTAAAATCAAGAGTCCCACAGGGGGTGCCCTTGCCTTTAACACCCTCTCAAGTAGCCACGTAGTGCTTGCTATTTCTCAGGGACAGAGTACTCTCTTCCCTACTCACCTGGTGTCACTGTAAAGGCCAATAGGGCTAATAGCATTAACATCATGCTTAAAAAAACATATTAAAAAAAAATATAGATATATAGATATATAATAATAGATATATCCAATAATAAATAATAGAAACTACATTATAATAAATTGTGTGGTATTTGAACGTGCAAAAAGCATACAACCAGCACTCACTTTGCACTATAACACAAAAAAATAAATTAAATACTTAAATATTACGCTAAAAAAGCCATTTTATTCCATTTTAATTCTAATAGTAAAGTTTCGTAAAACTTCATAGTATGCAATGACCCTTATAAAAATCTTATTGGAATAGATCGAGTGTTTATTCAATGAAGTGCGTCCTTTTTATGTTGACCAATGGGCAGTGGAAGCCACGCCCTCGTCCGCGGGTAGTGTAGGTTGAGAATTAAGTTTTTATAACAGCTTTTACATTTTTATATTTTTTGTATTTTGTAAGTATATTTTTTGTTTTAAGTAATTAGGTATATTAAATATTTATTTTTTTATTTTCACGCTGTAGCGGGATATAGCGGGATAGATATAGGGAGCCTAGTGTTAAGAAAGTATGAATGGCGGCATTCATCGCCGCGCTGTTACCTTGGTACTGAAAAGAGAGTTAAGAAAAGAAAATTACCTCACAAGTAAGTAATTATTGATCTTTTTTATGCATGTACCTATGTGTGTAAATTAAAAAGTAGCATTAAGTTAAATTACAATTATTAGTTTTTTTCTATATTTTAAAATGCAGATTATGTTTAGGTTTAATCAACAAATGATAAGAACGAGTGAAAAGTTCTTTAATAAACATTATTTTAATAACTTCAATAAACATTAAACAATGCGCCCTGTTTCCTATAATTAAATTTACGTATTAAACAAAAATAAGAAGAAATAAATAATTATATTTGAATAAAAAAATCGGTTGATTCACATGATTCAATTAATTTTTCTTCAGTATGTAACATAAATCAGCCAAAACATGACTCAGTCAGTATCAATAATTTACAAAAAAAACCATAATTTTAAAACTTTCTTCACTCAGCTCCAATATTTATATAAAAAATAACCGTTACAATATTTAATACTATGTTTTATATCAATAACTTTTCAATCTCGGCCATCTGCCATTCGACAATGCCATTTTTTTATTATATTGAATGCATTTCGTAATATGCAAAGTAGGGTATCATTAGAATAACGAGTAAACTGGTTTGCAAAATTATATAGTACTAGATAATATAAATAAAATATGTTAAAATAAATTTTCTGTTGATATTTTATCAGAATAAGAATCCATAGTAGCGCAGTAGGGCAGCGCTTGGCTAGAAACGTTGTAGATTTGGGTCTTATCCCGGGAAAATGATTTATCCTCATTATTCCGCCCTAATCAAAGAAAATTCTGCATTGAGTTAAAAGTTGTGTTTATTAATGTCATACAATTTCTCAAGCTCCTACCGAAAGCGGAGAATTGAGTGTTCTAACACTAGATTTCCTCTGAGAGCATTCGTTTGATAATGTATCCTGCTTATACTTGTAACAGGATATAGCATTGCATCTTTTATTTTTTTCTGTATATGGTAATATATAAAAGACTATTCTTCTAAATGAGTGAAAACTATTATAAGAATTAGCAACATTTGCATCTGTTATTTAGGATTGGATCAAAATTACATTTTTTATGCAATAGTGATAGCAAGTGAGAAACGGAGTGTCTTAACACTAGGTTCCTTCTGCCTACCCTGTTATGTGCGGGATACAGCGTGAAGCTGTAAAGCTGTGACAATAAAAACACCCAATAAACTGAATAACTCCTCCTATTCCTACTATTCCTATATCTTATAAAACAAAGTCGCTTTTCGTGTCTGTCTGTTGTTTCTAACTCTTCTTCTTCTAAACCGTTACGTTGGCCGTTTAATGTAGACCAAAACTGTCTTTTACTGTTTTTCATTTTAATAAGTACTTTAGAAGTTGTTACAATATCAAAAAATCCTTGCTGCGAAACGGCTCGCCACTCGCCATGCGTCCGCCGCGCCCGCCTGCCTTACACGCATCGGTGGTTCAGTGGTAGAATGCTCGCCTGCCACGCGGGCGGCCCGGGTTCGATTCCCGGCCGATGCATTCTATTTAATTTTCCTCACAGGCAGCCACGTAGTGCTTGCTTTTCATCAGGGACAGAATACCCTCTTCAGCATTAACCACACTCAAAAAAAAAACCCGCCTGCCTTTATAGCAACGAAGATTTAGATGCGTTTGCACGTATTGGATAATTGGAGTTGAATGTATTATTTCAGCGCGATATATTTGGTTTCATATTTTTTGTAGTAGTTATTAGTAGGTAGGTTTTTGTTTATAATTTCTTCCGTTTAAAAATAGTCATTTAACTATCTAAAAATAGTCATTTAAATATATTTTAATAAGTACTTGAAAAGATTAGTAGCACAGATTTAAAATTACGGTACCTACTAAAAAATCCTTGCTGTGTAAAACAATTGGAAAATCCTTATTGAAACTACAAAAATGCGGGTTGCATTAGGGTTTAATTAATTTTCACATTATCTTAAGTGCTTTGCAAACATACATTACATGAATAATCCGCAAGAGGCCGCAAGAGGGTCGCTAGTATCATAATAAAAGTAATTATAATAAAAAAAAGTCGACATATCAATTAAAACACTTCATAGAAACACAAATCTATACTTTTAAATTAAACGACCATTTTAGCTAAAAATTTATACATGATATAAAAAAATAAAAATGCTTACCCTCTTGGACTAGTATTAAAGCATTTTCATCTAATTTTTCACTATATTCTTATAATTTCAGTAGAAATAACATTTTACATTACAAAAAACTCATATAAATTATTACTCGCCATTCTATTACACACGAGCACGTGTTTTAACTAAAATAGAGAAACGTTTATGACCTGTGGGTCAGTTCGCTAGGGGCTGGCTATGAAGGGGTTACGACTCCCTAACTGCCCACGAGCTCACCTAACATATTTGGTAGATGGGGTGATGACCATATGGTATTATATGGTACATAATTATTTCATAATATATTATTTTCAGAAAACAAAGAATTATGTCTCTAAAGCGCTGTATGTGAGGGTTTTGGATCTCTGCTTGGGAAATGGTTAAAATTAAAATTACACCAAATTAGTTTATTATTAAATAAAATATTAGTTAACTTTATCCTCTAATAATTTACAGTATTTTTCAATTTTATTTATTTAATTAAACATATAAATTGGATATTCTTTTAGACATTAATTTATACTTCAATTCATCGTTAAGAATTATTTTAAGTAACATGTTAACATAAGAAGAGAGAATAACAAAATAATTTTGTTTTCCCGCCAATGCCTCCGACCACAGCTTCAAAATAGTTAACATCGCGTCACCATTAGAACAAGAGTAGAACTTATAACTAATAGAATAATCTGTAAATAAAAGAAAAATGACCTAAAAAATATTATATAAATAACATTATATAATAAAGTCCTATATATTTTTTATTTAGCATAATTATTTTATCAAGTGTGGCATGAACACCAATATTAGACACTAAAAGTATCACAAAAACAATTACATCCCTAAAAACTGTCAAAATCTCCACATTACACAACACTAATATCTTTATTAAATGTTATTTCGTACAATGTAATCAAAGTATTAAGCAAAATAGGTGTGCATAGATGAGTGACACCACTATCACTTGACCTGCCTCTCCTTCTCCTCCTTTCCTTTTCTACGATCAGATTAGAAAACAGACGACAAATAAATAAATAAGAGAGTTCTAATTTGAATGGCCACCGCTACAATCCAAATCAAAATTCAAAACCGCGCTTTCTCTTAATCCGTGTTGAGGATCACAATAAAAGGTAATACATTTTAACTCTTGGATAAAAGCTGTGGTACTTTAGGCTTTATTGAGAGGGAATTTAGGTTTAAAATGCCTTGGGAGCTTCAAAAATAAGATTATCCAAGCGAAAGTAGAAGGTGAAAGGGAGACATTTAGTCGTAAGGCGCGATGTGCACTGGTTTAGTTTTGTGTTGTAATTTTTTTTCTATTATAAATTATTTTTAGGTAAACAATCGCTTTTCATTTAGAAATATATAAATATTTAATTGAAAAACTAAACTGAATATTTTAACTGGTAAAATAAAAATAAATATGTTTTTTTTAACTTTCTTAAGCTGTCTTATTTTTTAAATATAATATTAAATTTGCTAAGTAGCTGTCGTTGAAATTAGTTACAACTAACCGGCTTCTACTCTTTATTTTTTTTTGTCTTTTCTTTTTCGCTTTTACTTGAGTAATATTTTATGTAACTGTGATGTATTTGAAATAAATACAAATATTCACATTCTTTTATTAAAATGATCGAAATGAACAAATAAAAAGATTCAAATATACACACTAGATCTTTCTCCACCACATTAAGTGCAAAAGGTATTTTTTTCACTTTTGACACTCACAGCAGGGTAAGCAGAGGGAATCTGGTGTTAAGGCACTCCGTTCCTAATTTCCCACCAAATTTCGAAGGCAGTGCATGCTGAATGGCAGAACTCACCGCTATGCTTTGCTTTGACACCAGAGCGAAGAAATTAACGTATTTAATTCACTGTGACTGGCTTCAAATCAAAATAATATACATAAAAATAAAATATAAGAATGTTTGTCTTGGTGTACGTTTCTCCCCACCCCAGGTGGCGAGTAACCAGTGTAGCGCGTCTCATTTGCGATCGCAATTAACTCGCTGCGAGCGTGATTGGAACACGTAATGTGACCAAATGTTGACCGATTTTGTGTTTGCACGAGACTAAACGGTTTGTTTGTTAACCATAGAAATTAAATATATTTATCTAATTGTATCTTTGTTTTTTTTTTCAGCTTCACTGTATCCGGCACACAGCAGGGTAGAGGGAACCTAGTGTTAAAACACTCCATTTTCCATTTTACGCTGGGTTCGCGGGTTTAGTGGTAGGAGCGAAGAAATGAAAAAGATGATTGTGGGTTCGATCTCCTCGAGCGAAACGAACCCTCCGCCGCCGCCGTCGCGGTCACATTCACACTTAGGTATGCCGCTGCGGTACGATTGGTCACGATAAGCTATTTTTTAGATTATGATCAATTTATTGTCATTTAGATAGTAATAGAATAGGACTCTCCATAGGAACTTCTAACATACATATATACCTATATATAGTAATAATTATGTTTTGCTAGCAGTAGGAATGCACACAATACAAGATCTCACTGCATTCACTCAGTAAAAACAAAGGATACAAGGATAAGTGTTACGATTGACATACACTGTACGGACTACGGACACAACCCTTCAATGAGAAAATATGGAAATCTAGAAATACTATTTCTCTACTACTACTCTATTATATTGTATGAAAGTGTAGAAAAGAAATATTCAAGAAATTTGTCATATAATAAGGTATTATTATTTTACCTTTGATAATTTGACGAAAAAAAATATTTATAAGTTTGATAAGCGTTTAATATGTAGCCAGAGAGAGCGAAGCCCCAAACCTTAGCCGTTACCTACTGAATAATAGAAAATTTTTATGCCTTTACCAACAAATACTAATCCATATTAAATTTGAACCTGTTACTATCTCATGCTGGCACTTTTAAGATAACTTAGCTATAACATCTAAAACTTTATAAACATTTATATTTTATATAATAAAAATTTTATTATTTTTATATATCCATACAAAACGATGTACATTCTTCTCATCTAGATTTCAACATCTATTTAATTGTACGTCTTCCTACAAGGTACACGGAGTGCGAGGTAAATAACAAAGAAATATGTAACACAAAAGCCTTTCAGGGGGAGCGTGGACAATTTTACACGAGTATTTACAACCCCGCTGTCCAACGGTCTCGAGGAATTGTGGGGGTAGGCATGTAGGTGGTATTAAAGTTATCGATATACGTGTTTATTTTTTAAATATTATTAGTTTTTTGTTATTTAATATATGCATTGTATCGTATAGGAAAATAGGAAAAAATATTTGTTGGTTAAATCTTTAGATTACTAACTTATATGCTCGTTACTTATTATATGATCGAAACATACATTTACATAGGTTTAACAATTTAAGCAATAAACAAGCATGTAAACTATTAAAATTTCTAATGACAAAAGACATTGCTACCACCTTAAGAGAGAAGTATTACGGCCGATTCAATAAACTGTAGTTACATATACGTAATTCATAAAATTAACAGCTACATTTTGTGCTTACATGGATAATGGATATCACAAGCGAACAGAATAAAATAACTAACAAAACATTTATAATTATTTATAAAAATTTGAAATTATTTATTTTATATAATTTCAAAATAAATATATATGCATCATCATCATCAGCCTGAAGAGTCCGCTATTTCACATAGGTCTTTATGGTGACATGTCGTTGACAATGGTATCAAATCCAGTACTTGCCATCCAATTTGTATAGATATGTCTTGGTTCGGAACGCCATTATAGAAAGAACAGAACAGAACAGGTATGTCTTCACTTCAACGACTGTCATTTATACTGTCAGAATAACAAATTTACAAGAGATTTATCAAGTAAATAAAAACCAACTCGTACATTAATTTTATTTACGTAATTTTAAATTCTAAAAAAAAATAACATAGAGATAAAAATAACATATCGATAAAATCTCCTCAATCTCTATCCAACCATCATCAACTCCGCATTCGGAAAATCTACACTTAACCAGAAGAGCCAGCCCTCCCATTTATCCTTACTGTCCTATGGGGTGGGACAGAGGGAATAGGAAGGGGGTGGGGGTGGATGGAGGGGGTTAATTCGGGGTGCAAAGGGCAATGGGCGCTCGCGCAACTTAGCGCTTGTAGCGATTTGCTCTTTGACTAAGTTTTATGTTTTACTTTGGCACCAAGTTTTTGGGAACAAACAGATATTAACGCATGAGTGCCTCATATGAGTTTTACTTGAAAGAACAAATATAAAAGTCGATTTTGTATCGTTTTATGGTTTTTATAAGTATTTTGCGTTTGGTGTCAATGAGTAAAAAGGTTACTGTAAAATTACATAATAAATATGCATCTTTGAAAGTTTTAAATAAAAACATGATTTCATAAGAGCTGTTTGCTACTATAAAAATTCAGAATATTTAAATAAATGCTGTTATAATATCATAGTTTCATAAAAGAAAATATAGTTTGTATTCATAGAAACGACACACGTCTTAGGATTTCGATATTTTTTATTACTAAATACAATAAAAAAATCTAGTACTGTTATATACTATTGATTAAAAAACAAATATTTTTAATCAATAATATAGAACAGTATAGATACAATCTTAATATAGATAACTACTATCTTATATACTATTATTTAAAATTATCTAAACATTTACTAATAAAATTGGCCTACCTATACAACAACTACCAAGAGAAATACTAAAATATAATATAACATGTAATATATATTTAAATAATAATAAACCAGAATCATTTGCCCAAAAATTACAATCGCCATTTAAAACTCCATACGTAAATCAGGGCGGGCGGGGAGTTCCCCCCATTTCCCCCCGTTCCGAGCCATCAGTCTGGCCACGGCAATTCGGATGATGAATTAATCCTGCAAATGTGACGCTATCACTTAGCCCTAATGTAAGGATATAATATTACGGAGAAATTTTCGGGGTATATTCGAGTTTTGAGACGGTTTTTGTAAGTTATAGCTAATTTGGTATGTTGGTACTTGGTTTTTTGGTTATTTGTGAAAATGTGGCGGATGTAACAAAAGTTTCTTTTTAGTTTTACTAGTCATTTGTTTAAACAATCTTATTAAATATTTATTTTGTAGGTCTCGTGTTAATTTTGTAATTTTTAAATATACAATATTAAATTACAAATCCCCTTTTTTAATGAAATGATATTCCTTAATTTGCAGTATATTTCGATGCTCTATCAAGCTCACTAATATTTTTTTGAAACTCTTTTAGAGAAACATGTATATAAATTTTGTGGTCTAGTGTCGTACATCTGGGAAATTTCTGATGGTCAAATCTGCTAATATATAGTGCAGCCAAAACGACTACATTAACTACGAATTACGTAGTTAACACAGTGATCTATCTCTATATTCTCTCTGCCTTTTTAAATGAAGTTTTAGCGAGCACACCACCAAATATAGCATAACACAGTTAAAACCTACACACAAAAACAATAGGACAAACTTCGCTCATCGTGCGCATCAGCCGTGACAGTCGAACATAATCAAAACTTGCCTCTCAATCCTGATATTTATATATCCAAATCCTAACAAAGAATAAAAGCCACTACCGTCTAAAATTTAAGTGTCTTTATTCTCCGCAAGAATAAGTCCACAAAGGGTAGGATGGAGGGTGTACATATCTACTTTTCTTCAAAGACTATTATTTGAATGTCTTTCAAGCCGTGAGAAGGGTCCGCCCCAGCGCGTGTGCTCCTCTGATAATGTAATTAAAACAACACCTTTATTCGGAGCAGTCACATTTTGTAACGAGTTACAGTTTGATGTAGGTTTGTAGGTTCTTTCAACGTTTACCTGAGCTGGGTTTTCAGCTTTATGTACGTTTGTACGTTGAAATTGTAATTGTAATTGTAAAGTTTTGTAATTAACTTTGATTATGTGGGGTTTTCTTTGATATTATTTAGTTTTATTTTCTATGTGTAACTGGTTATGGGTTGTGGATTCGATTCCCACTCGAGAAAATGAAATGTTTAATATGCTCATTTCTTCGCTCTGGTGTCGAGGCAAAGGTCTTAACACTAGGGCACTAGGGTCTACCGCCTGTAGCGTGAAACTAAAAAAAGTATTTTAAATATTTATTATATTCTTAGATTAATTTGTAAATTTTTTTGTGTTGTAAAAAAAATGTATACCATTTTTTAGATAGTGAGAATTTTTGGCGATTGACTCTGCTAAAGTTCCCCACTTTCAAATACATTTTGTTCTTTAAGGCAAAATCCAATATCTTATTATACAATAAATAATTTAAAATTTATTGTACTACTGTGTATTTTTTTTATTTTGATAGGAACTAATAATTTATTGTTTTTAAATTTGGAGTACCTTTTGGATTAATGCAAACATAAGTATAATTTATATTAAATATTATGTGTACTAAAAATATTAGATAACAAAATAATAAAACACTACTAAAACTCACTAACCTTAGATCTAAAAACAAGAACATTAAAACGCTGCCGACACATTCTCAAAGGGGTAAAGGACTGACCAATAGCACGAGTTTAACCCTTCAAGGATTACAGCTTTGTTTCAAATGGCAGTATCGTTTGAATTCGGCATTTTCGCCCGCCGCCATTTTGCTCATTTAAAATGGACGCACGAACAATAGGCGAGTGCTCTAGACGGACTGCGTCTACAAAGTGAACGAATGTTGCCTATTGTTTTAACGTTTTCTAATTTTGAATTTTTAATAACGTTCCTTCCGGTTTGTGTTTTGAATGTCGTCTCTTTCACGCTTGTGGTGGGAGTTCAAGTGGGAGAGAGAGGCGATGCTTTATGACGTTCCTAGGTTTTGTTGCTAGATCGGATGTATGTGTTTTAGAGCTGTTTTTTAAAGGTTTAGAAGTAGCTCTCTTTCTACTTCCTTTGTTCTGTCAAGAGCATCCTAAAAAAGATTTAAAAATGTTTTAAAAGGAAGAGCCAGTTTGAAGTAAGCTTTAGGAAACTTAAATCATCTAAAAAGATGCAAAAAAAATTTATAATGAAAATGATAATAATAAAATTAATATTAATAAAAGAAATATCAAACAATATTTTCTGTTCAAAGCTGTCAGTAATAATGTTCAATCATTATGTGGACTAAATGTAATATTATTTGAATTATAACATGAAAATAACCAGAATTTCGTGTTTCCATTGTCCCTGCGGACATTAGTCCCTTACATTTTGGGGTCAAAACTAGATCATTTTTTTCAATAGACCGGTGCACGTCGGGTTAACAAAAAAGCGTGATTTGGTACAATATTGTCCACTTTTCGGTAATAAAGTTTTGTCAACAGGAGGCGCGTAGCCACATCGAAGGGTTCTCTGACAAATTATCAGAGAAAATAATGGGTGTTGATAGTTGGATTTTAGATACCATCGATCATTTGCGGGTTTATTGTATAGGTATTTATATAAATGGTGTTTTAAATGATTTAAATTGTTGATGTTTTTACGTAGCAAGATTGTTTTAATTTGATATATTACATACATATATATAAAATATATGATTAAGATCGCTTTAATAACGTGATTCCTTAAATGTATAACTTGTAATTCGAAGATGTAAAAAGAATTAAAATAGTTAAAAAATGTTGTACATCTAATATACATCTGATATTTTTATGATATTTTACAGTATTATACCAGTCCATTAGAGGTCCAAATGAATTTGGGCAGGTAATTATATCTACATCTACCCAAATAAATATAATATTTTGAGATTACAACTAAACTTAAAATATTAACAATTTTATTTTTGTTTTTATTTTTGAGTAACAAAATTTTGGGGATTATGTCACAAATTAAATAAAAAAATGGCAAACAGGTAAGCAGAGGGATCCTAGTGTTAAGAATATTTTAATTAGAATTCTAGAAGCATTGCATGTCGAGTGGCCTTAATATACATGTAGGTACGTATATAATATATAGCATAACCTGAAAATATACATACTTTAAACAATTCCATCTATTTTAAATAACCACATTAACATATAAGCATATAAACACTAAATAATCGAGGAACCCTCAGTTACTTTGCCTGGACGCTTCGCTTGTTCCACCTGCGTCCCCTTTGTCCTCCGTTCGAGATGTTCATCTTATTGAGTATCTGTATTGACTGAACTGTAATAAGTATTTGTATCTTACAGTGCTAGTAAGAGATAAATAATAATAATAAAAAATATTATTGTTAATATATATTAAAATTAAATGAATTAAAAATTAAATGTATTAAAGACTCCTTAAAAATTAGTTTTTTCAAGTATTATTTTTAAAAAATATATTTTTCATTTTTTTTTTCTTCTTTCTCAAATTATTTATTAATGTACCTATATGATAAATATAAGTATCAAAGGTTTTGAATTTCAAATAGCAATCCTCCATTACTTTGTTTGTCATGAACTAAAAAAAAATCAGCTTCACACTGTATGCCGCACACAGCAGGGTAGGCTGAGGGAACCTAGTGTTAGGACACTCCGTCACTAACTATGTCGCTTTAAAAGTCTAAATTGAACAGTTTAAAAACATTATTTTTAGACATAAAAAAACAATTATAATATTTAAACAAAAGCTATTTTCGGTAATAGTAAATCTAGATCGTAGACAAGAATTAGTATTAGCATAGGAACGACCGTCGCCAGGCTATCTGACGTACGGATTTAGTGAACACTATTTGTTTAAGCTACCTCTGTCCACAGTACATTTATATATTAACAACAAATATTATTACATATAATAATTTAGCAGTATTTATTAATAACACATAAATATTTTTGTACCAAAATTAAATATTTTTTGCTTTTGAAGGGAATACTAATAATATTATTATTACTCACAATTATCTATAAATAAAGAGAGTGAGAGAGAGTGAGATTGTCGAGTCTGAACTTCTCTTATTATACCTTTGTTTTGATTACTGCTGAAATATAAGAGAAATATGTCTAGTTATCATAAAAAAGCTACATTTGGAATATCATTAAAATCAATAATGAATTTTCCAGTTATGTAATATGTTTAAGGCTTAATATATTTAACTCTAATCCCAACACATAGGAAGCAAAAAAATACATAATAGAAAAATAAATATGAAATTTACCTTTTCCCTTACGTTTCTCTATACAAATAAATAATAATAAAATCTAATACAATAATACTTAATAAAAAAACCACCGCTAGTTCCAATATTTTCAAGTAGTTATTTCGAAATCCAACGGTTGACGGCGCACACTGTTGACATCACCATCGACATCAACACTGTACAAACGTCAATACAACGAGGACTTTCGACGGCTGCAGTGTAAATTACCAATTAGAATTCTTTTCATTCGGTGCCAACGAAAATAGTTGGTTAAGCGAACCGCCTTTGGTGCTATTGGAGGGTTCCGTTGGTATTATTTTTTTTAATTATATTTTTTTGTGTCTTTAGTGGATAACGTTAATTAGTGTTTTAACGATGTTCCCCACTTGCAGCAGGATAGGAAAATAAAAACCAAGTGTCAATATACTACGTTCTCTGTTTTCCGCCTGAAAAAAAATCTATAAAACTTAAAATATACTTTAGGCTATGCTTGATTCAAAAAATATTTTTTATTTAATTTAAAAATTGCAAAACATTTTCCACCGAATTGTGACAGCATTGCCGAGTGGCAAAACTCAACGCGACGCTTCGTAAAAAATATAACTACAAAAAACTGAAAAAAACACTATTTTCTAAAAAAAAACAACGGATTTTCAAAACACCCACCAATACCAAAGGAACCCGAACGCATTGCATCGTTTGTAGCACCTTAATTAGCGCAGTACGACCGAGTGGTTCGGAATTGCCACTTTTTTCCCCGATTGTGCCAACTCTCGATTGTACTGGCACGTGGGGCGCTATGCCAATTACGCTGATGACACTCTTTTGATGTTCTTACATCCTAATTAGTTATTACCTTCCTGTAATGGGGGTTGAAAGAATCTGTATAATACTCCTACAGGGATAAGGCAAACATTTTGCCTTTTTATTGTATTTGCCAAGAACTGGTCTTGGTCTTGTTTTGTACCTTTTGTGTGTTTCATTGTTTTTGATTTGTCAAATGAATATAGATGTTTCAGGTAGGTTTTATCATCAGGTGGTATACCTAAACGTAGGAAAAATATTATTTACCAATATAGTATGTATTCCAGTAATATGTATTCCAATAACTAACAAAGGTAACGTTCTTTTTAAGCAACATTTTTTTCATAATAACGCTTGACTATCACAATGTGACTTTACAAATTAATATTTAAATGTAATACAATAAAGAAAATCATTATAAAAATAAAAAAAAAACACAAGTTCCTTAGATCGTAGTTGTAGGTATATGAGGAATAAACAATTTTGTTTTAAACTTTCAGTAGAAATTTAGTCGCTATTTTGTAACATATATAATTCGATTTAAAAATATTACATTAAAAAATAAGAAAAACCTAGCTTCGGTTCATGGTCCTGCTTAGACGTTAAATTAGCTCCAGAGGGAAATGTGCAAATAAAATATAAACCTTTAGAACCTAACATTATCTTTAATAAAAAACAATTGAATGTTGATGCAAGTTTAAGTAAGCTCTCTACATTTTAATTTCATTAAATTTCCAGCCAGCTATGTTTATTTAAATAACTAAAATAAAATCACTGTCTGTAGATAGAATATATATGGGAAAAACTATTATTGGAAACATTTATAATTGTAATAGATCCCAAAACAATTTTAATTTTTTTTTGTCTATTTAAATCGGTTCATGAATAAAAAGTTGCATCAATTAAAGTTGTAATTATTGTAATATAATTCAAGTGCATGTGACAATATCCCTACATAATAACTACTTTATAAAGAAATATGAATTGGAAACTTTGATGATATGTTACAGATCACTAATGAAATTCAGATAAGAAAACAAATAATTTTGTAGTACAAGCGGGCGAAGCCGTAATCGGCTCGCTAGTTTAAAATGCAAACATTCAAAATAAACGTTTGCAAAGTAGAAGTATTATTTTAGAGGCACACAATACTGGAACTACAATTTTCTATAATGTACCTAGAAGCTATTTTCCCACAATGAAAGGTAAAAGTCGATCGCTTATATAAAATTGCAGGTCATATAAAAAGCATATTTATGTAACAATAATAAAGCATCGATTGTACGGTTTGTACTGTTCACTCGGATAAAACATCTATGGTTTTAAGGGAACAGCACTCAGAGGGACGGCTGTTTGCAGGAGGGAGGCAGTTATGCTATATATTAGTATTAAGAATATTGTTATTGAAAATATTTAGGTACGTTATGGGAATGAGAAAACAGGAAATGTTGAAATATTATGGGAGATATGTCAAGATAAAAAAAATGTACGTGAAAACACAGGATGGAAGGTCTCGTGAAGATAATATTTGGTGCTCCCATGTTTCTGGTGTTTTCTGAAACTATCTGTAAATATGCTTCAAATAGGCTTCTTTATAGCAATATATAAGTTATTAAGTTAATTTACTATTTACTCTAATTCCAGACAATTGATCAAGATCCTGAAAATAAATATATCACTGTGATTTTTTTCTTACTTTACAGTCAATGATAATAGCGAACATGGATTTACATAATTACAAACAGAGTTTTTGGGATTTGACGATTAACGCGACTACTTTCCATGTTTCAGCTGCAAAATACTTAGAAATAACAATATGGTTAACAATTTAGAAAATTTCCGTCTTTAAGTTATAATACAAAACATTTTTAAATTCTTGGTTTTCTACTGTATAAGTTTAACAGTTGAAAGTCACCGAGCGGCTGTCATTAAAAGGCTTTTAATTCTTGATGCTTTCCCCATTCGCTGGGCCGATACGTGGATCTGAAAAAAATATACCTACCTATGAATAAAAGCTCCCACAAGACAGATTTGAATATTTTATAATAAAAAAGGATTTGTGTTTTCGGTATTATATATTTTGAAATAGAAATTAATTTTATTTATATCTAGAAATATAACAATTGTAGCAGATGTTACTTAGTGAGAAATTTACATTATACACATATATATTTATGTTTCAATTAATAATCTTCTCAAACTAAAAAAAAAAACACTTTAACACGCTTTTAGCACGCTTATGCGTCTGCAGTCGCGACGGTTGTGGGTTCGATGCTCATCCAGGAGAGTGAAATATTTAATATTTGCATTATCTCGGAGAACTAAAGTGTTTTAATGGAGAACAGAATGTTCCCTAGGTTCGTTACACTAGGTTCCCAGGTTCCCTCTGCCTACAAAGCGTGATTTAGCGTGAGGTTAAAAAAAATATTATATATATTATATTAGCATACGTAGATACATATAAAAGATCATAAACATAATAACCCCTCAGAACTAACCCCTACAACTGTCACATTGAAATCTTTCAACAAAAATAACCTTTTTATTTGAACGCATAATATCTATCAACAATGATTCTGTTCATCTGCATTAGAGCGCCTAACTCCGCGTTTTCTTTTCTCCTTACAATTTTCATATAAAGCTGGCCTTGTTGCCATACTGCATGCATGCTCGAACTTCATTATAGCATTTCCTCCACATCATTTCCTTCAGACATCTTACTTTGAATAGTCATTTTATGGGAAGCTTGTTAGCATAATTCTTCATAATTCTTCTTTATTTGCTTCTATGGGATTGTTGCTTGAAATTACTATTGTTGTACACTGTGGAGTAGAAAATAGTTTTTAATTATTATTGTTATCTTTCATAGGAAAGTGGGGTTTCGCTAAATAATGGAATGTGTAAAGGCTGTTTTTATATGTGGACTATTTTATTTTTTTCTTTTCTATTCCATTGTATAAAGTGAATGTTTGTAATATACTTATGTATGGGATAGCGGTGTGATTTAAAATATATATGTTTTTTTGAGATTTTTTTAAATTACTTTAATTTTTAAAATGGTAAAAGCCTAGTGACATTTATAAATTCGATAAATTTAATTAAATCACTTAGTAGAATCACAAAAATCCATATTTTATTATTACAATGTAATGAAAAGTAAAAATGAAATATAAATTGTTATCCACCACTTTCCTCCAATTTTTTAAATATTGCATGATAATATTGGAGTTCAACACCTCATTTTAATAACCATATTCCCCGAATGGAAATCAAATACATAATCACCGCAGTTACAATTAGACACTATACCACTGCGCCACCATAACCACAATTCATAAAAGAAAGTAATTATTTTTTACTTGAGAACAATAGATGCCATCACAAAGCTATATTTCGACCTCAAGTCAACCTTAAACTGAACGCATCGCTTTGCAAAATCAGCAGAGGCTAATTCTCGACCACACAGACGCGCTAATTGGAAAAACGGAGACTCCGGAAAGAAAGAAAAAAAGAGGTTAGACGTCCGCAAACGTTTCAACACAAACTTTACTTGAAATTAAAAATAATTTCAAAGCTTTGTTTCTATATCTTGACTATATCTACAATGAAGTTTGAATTGACGTTTGTTTATATAATAGAAGAAATGGTCTAGTTATGTTTAGTTCAATTTAAATCTCTCTTTAATTTTAAGAACATATATCATAGAAGATATAATTATAGCATAGCAGGGTAGTCAAATACCTAGTGTAAAAGCACTCCAATCTTCGCTTTCTGCTCGCATTTCAGATATTACAAATTAAGTGGGGAAACAAAAATAATTAATTGCTCCAAATGAGTATAGAACCCACGACCATCGCATTTCAGTTACTACTGTACTGAACCACTATAAACAAATATTAAATATTACATTTCCTCGACTCAGAATCGAACCCACAAATAGCCCCACTTACAGTCACACTCGTGTACTAATGCAAGACTGGCCTCTAATAACTAAAAAACTTACTTTATGTAACAATTGTAACAGTCATTTACGTACTTGCTGGTACATGCTGACGTATTTAACCCCATTTCCTCACCAGCTCATCCCCATCCGTCATATCATAATCAAAGCTTGTAGATGAAAAGACATATCACAGTCCAAATGGAAATATCAATAAACGCCGTCAGACTCCGCCATACTTTGTGACGGCACTTTTTAATTAGCATCTCTGTGTGTGGTTCGCAAATTAGCAGCTGATATGAGACATTGCAAAGAGAAAGAGAAACGTTGCCCTCTTTCCCGAGCATTAACAAATTACTATGTTGCTAGATTTTTGTTTGTCTGTTTATACTGTGCCTACAATGGTTGTTTATGGTTTTATGGGACAGGTTTTTTTTTATTTATCACGCTTTATCCCGCTAAAAGCGAAATGGCGAAATCCAATGTAAAACACTCAATGTATCACTTTTTGTTGAATATTTGAGACATTTAGTGTTGATGAATTAAACCCACAAACGTCTCGCTTAATGAAATGAATGAATCAAAACGAGAAAGATATACTTTTTTACAAAGGTGCGGTGATAATACGCTTTTGGTTGCGGATTTGCATGGATTTTGTTAGAATTTTTGGCAAAATCTTTTGGTTTCTAAGCGAATTTAAAGTTAGATGGAAATTGGGCAATGTTTTATACGTCTTTTTTACAGTTTATATTGTTGTAAGGTGGTTGTAGAATTAAAATTAATATCTGATACTAGTTGATATAAATGATTTTTAGTTTTTCAAATTTATTTTAAGGATTACCTAAGCTACGATCGCTCCTGCTTAGTTCTTTAATATATAATAATTATTCTTAACATATTTTCCGTTATTTTATAATACAATAATCACTATTTCCATACAGAAGATAGAAAACAAAACAAATAATCAATGGCTCCCTTCCTGTAAAACACACAGGATGTCTAAGTGTCATCCATACATTATGATATGAAATTATAATGCTATATTAAACCAGTACACACCTACTAATGAATCGGTAGGGTAGAAGGATATCGCTATCAAAAGCTTTCCGCTTCGTTGCTTCGTTAATACATTCTATGTTATAACAAAATTTTGGAAGTCAAAATACGTATAGTATAATGTTTCTTATCGTTCACTATATGTTTATCATATGTTAATATTATATGCTATGTTGAAGATATTAAATCATTAAAATATAATTTGCATTTATAAATTTTCATTAATTTTGTAATGATAGCGTAGTTACATTTGTTAAATATCCATTATTTTCTTTTAAATTTATATTTTATATTATATTTATATTGTTTTATTTTTTTGAGTTTTTCTAATAGTTTAGAGAGCTGAGAAAAAAATCTCACAGAGTTGAGAGTTAGCTCTTACAATCTATGTCATATGCAATCAAACTCTCTTCAATGCATTACAGTTTTCTGTATTCACAATTCACACTAACCAATACACAAATTCACTAAATAAAACAATAAACAACACAACTCAAACAAAAGAAATAACAAAAACAAAACAACTACAATAAAACAAACGGATATATCCTTTAAAATATTTAACAGCAGTTTCAAAAACCTACCAATTCCTCATATTCGCATATCCTATAATTAAACGCAGACGGCAACCATTGAAAGCCTTATGAAACTATGAAAACGTAATGGCCGTGCGTCACATCGTTAAATACCAAAAACAATGGTGCTGGCGACAGAAATTAATATATCATTACGTCAAATCCATGTAGCCAACCCTTATTTAAGGGTGGTCTCTTTCATATAGGAACCTCTCCCTCTTGCCTCTTAGCTGGCAAAGTTTTGTGGATCTCTGATTCGGATTAGCAAATATATAGAAGTGGTATGGAGTTAAAATTCTAATGTCTTGTTATATATAGTGCCTTCGGGTAGTGTTAGTGGCATAAATAACATGAGTCACTAATTTATGCTCTAAGTTTAGTTATTATAAAATATGAAAGATAATTTATGAGTTTTGTATATCTTTATGGTTGATTGTCTATGTTAGTTTAGACTTTATACTAGCTTTGTTTTATCCTGTGGTTTTTTTCTGGATATATTTTGGTTATTTTTTTTTTAAATAATAATTTAGGCTGGAATTTATGATGATGTTCATTAAAAACTTTTCTAAAATACATATCTATATATATAAAATCAGGAAAGGTCAGAAATCGAAATCGAAATCTCAGAAACTACAAGTGCTAGAAATCTCAAATTTTGCATAGGAGTTACTTATAGGACGTAGGTCGCTAAGGGTTATTTTTGGGGTCGAAAGTTTGTATGAAACTTCGTTACTACAAATGCTAGGAGTCTCAAATTTTGCATAGACCTCACTAGGACGTAGTCATGGAGACAGAAATTAAAAATAACATAGTTCACGCGGGTGAAACCGCAAGCGGGCCGCTAGTATAAGCATATAGAAAGGTTTAACAGTGTAGTAGTAGTAAATAGTAATTTTTTTTGAGATTTTTAGCGTCACGCTGCATGCCACAGACAGCAGGGTAGGCCAAGAAAACCTAGTGTTAAAAAAATTCCGTTGCCTATATTTTTATTATTTTTTTTAAATACATAAACGTTATATACAAAAAAAGAAAAGAGTTTAACAAAATAACAGTACCAACCCTTCATACCATCACCAACAAAACTAATAGCCAATCTACCAAGTGATAATAATTTTGAAGAATAATTAGCGTGTATAATCCTTTCCCCCAAACATATGGCGTATCGCAAGTCATCTTAGGGGGTACATTTTCTTTATCAATTGATGATGTTATAATATGAGATGATGTATACAATAACTTAGTGTTAAACAATTTATGTACGTATATTTACTTTAAGGGTAGGCTAAGGGAACCTGGTTTTGGGACCGTTCATCGATTTTCGTCATTATTTCTTTCATTTTTCTCGTGTGAGGATCGAACCTACAATAATCGTGTTTATAGTCAGACTTCCTCCCACTTCGCCATGATGATCTAGGTCTTAACTTAGGTGGAATGGCCTATGGGTTTCCAGGTCGATATGACTTGGGTAGCTTTAAAAAGCGTATCTACCTCTGCCTTAGAGGCCGGCAACGAATCTGTAGCTCTTCTGGCATTGCACGGGGTTGTTTGCGGCGGTGATCACTTACCATCAGGTGCCTTTTTAATAAGAAATAATAATTAACAAACAACCTCACACTAGATTATTAAAGTATGAGTTCGACTACATGATTTTTTTATGTCCATGTTAACCACAGAAGTAATTTAAGATTTATTTTGTAATTAACATGTTTTATTTAATTCACAAAAAATATTTTAAAAGAATTATGCAAAATAAACGGAATAAAACAAAAGGATGTTTTTTAAATAATGAAAAAGTACCTACGACATTTTTAATCAAAATGTTTATTGTAATTTTTTGTTTTACTTTACGCTTTTCCTAACCATCTAAATAATACACTCGATTTTCTGCTTTTCAATGAGAGACTGCCATGCATTTAAAAAAAGAGGTTTTATCATTATTAAAACAATTATGAAAAAACTATATTTTACAGACCAATAAACAAGATAAAATAAACAATATAAGATAAAAACAATGATGGTCAAACAAAATCATCAGCAAAACAAACAAACAGACAAAACAAAGAGATCTCTACATATTAATTGGCACACGCAAATACAATATCCGAGCTCAAATATTTCACCAGATCCGACATTTCTTATCCAACCCACTTAAAACATCCGAAGGGCAATGGGTCCTCCGAGTGTCATTCATCAACAACTTGCTCCAACTTTATATGTACCTAAACCTCTTATTATTTTCCACCCCCGACTATAAAATTGGTCCAAATTCATCGAAACACATAATAACACTCGCTCTTACGTTCTCAATAATAAGGTTTATAATATATTTTTGGATATAGTCCATACAGTCGTTTAAGGCATTAATTATCGTTGGGTCCCCAGTTTTAGGGGTAACCCTTTTCGTCCCTTGCTGGTCACCCCTCGTCCAGGCGCGTGCCTTTAAGTCATTAGCGATTGTAGTAAGGTATGTTGAAAGGTTGCGTTCTATTTTAATGGCGATCTGGATGTTTGTCTATGTATTCATTTGCATATAACATTTTTAATTTAACGTTGCTCTTCTTGTTTGTTAATGTTTTTCATGAATATTAGGTATTTTTATCTAAATCACTCAACGAAGCAATGTCTCGAAAATTGGTCGAAGTTGGGGAACGGAATGTCTCTAGGTTCCCTCGGCTTGCCCTGCTATAGCGGGATATAGCGTGAAGCTGGGTGAAACAATAAATAAACGTATAAGCATTTATTGAACTTAAACTATATATTTATTAATTTATTAATCTGCATTTTTTTCGTTTTCTAATAATAATATAATTTTAAAGACAATACCTATATCTATATTTAATAATAGTTTCAGGTATAATTTCAGTCAATTCAATAAAAACAGCTATTTAAAGCAATTTTGTCGAATACTTTTTAATTTATAAACCAATTGAAATAAAACTAATATTAAAAATTAACTTTTAGTGTTTGTTTTATTATAATCACTAAAAGTTAACATTTAGTGTTTGTTTTTATTTTCAATCAGTCGTGAAGCCAACAAAAATACAATAGCGAAAACTACATTAAAATCGATTAAGCCGTTTCTAATATTAGCGTGAACAAACGCACAGGCAAACAGACGAAGTTTATAAGTGTAAATATAGAGACAAAGCAATGAAAATATTTTAAAACGAATTATTCTATTACATACAACTTTATAATATAAATTGCACGTTTACATACTTTCACATATATAGTTGCAAGCCAGTAGCCCGGTGCTCGCTGGAACAAAATTAGTTTTCCAATACAGCCCCCCGAGCTGTATTAGCTTATCTTTCTACTTGGCACGCCGTAAATTGGTCAAAATCTCGCCGCTTTCCATTCGACTATGTAAACGTAAATGATAGGGTGTACACTGTACAGGGTGCTTGCGATTTGAAGGATATCTTTAGTTTTAAATAATATATTATGTTGTAAATAAGATATTTATTTACTTATTTATGCTTTGTTGTAGGCAATTTGAAACAAAAATATGAGTAAATGGCGGCTTAAAAAATATTTTCTATCAGCCAATCTCGTCATATATAAAATGTCTATAATTTATAGTAGAGTTGCCAGATTTTATATATACATTTACATACATACACACCTACCAATTATACATATTTACATACACTTTTTACCATATTTAATTAAATTATATGCCTATGAGTATACTTAACTTAACTACATATAAAAAGTAATCATTCCAGCCAATTAATGGCAAAGATTGGTTAATGATTGATTGGTTAATTAATGGCAGTCAGGCTGTAGTATCTAGTGTTAAAACTTAGTGTTGAAGTAACATATATATAATCAGTACGGTACGCACTGCTCTACGATGATTTTCAAAATATTAATTAAATTAAAAATAAGTATTTTGTACAGTATTTAATTGTTAGAGATATGAGGATTGGTCTGATTTTTTGTCCATCTCTTGCACTAATGACCCGACTGCGCGATGCAAAAAAGGGTAATGTGTTTTAATATACGGTGTTTAAAATGCGTCAATTGCAAGAAGTGCTCTCTAAATATTATATATAGTGAAGTGAGAATTAAATAAGAGGCGTTTGAATCACCATATCAACATTATATTGCTGCTAACCCTAACATGAGCTAGGTTCGAACGTAGGGCTGCTAAGCGTGTTATTTAAAACTTTTTATTTTTTAGCTATTTCCCGATTTTTAAATTGTACTAAAACTGTAGTTAATTTAATTAAATATATCTTTTTTTGAATGAAGTTTTCATATCTTTTAAAAGTAAACAAAAATATTTTTAATAACTATTAAGCAACTAAAGTTTTTAAATTCAGGACACCCTCAGGAAAGTGATATATATTTTTTAAAAAATATGCTTATAACAATAAATTCGCTAAATTAAAATATATGATGCTACATACATATTGATCGTAAATTTAATTTTAATGGCAATATACTGGCATTTAGACCATTATATATTTTTATACGTTGTCATGTCACACCGGAATAGAGTCTGACAGTGAACGCAACAGTCATGGGTTCGATTCCGACTCGGATTATTAAGTTATTTTCATCTCCTCACTCAACACGCAATGTCTCCAAACTTGAGGGATTACATGGGAAACAGAGTAACACTGGGTTTCCTTTCCCCACCCTGCTAAATGGAGACAGACCATGAAGCTAAAAAAAATTAACATGATATATATGTAAATATATTTTTGACAACCCTGATCTACAATTGCTTCAAGGGTTTGGTCCTCAACTAGAATGAAGATAATAATCACGAATAATCTTTCATAATTATACGTTAATGACTGTACTTGTATTTTAATAAAGGAAATATAAAATGTTTAAAGAAAAAACTATTTGTAGTAAAAGCTCTCTTTCAGGATATATGATAATAATTAATGCTACATTTTATAAGTATACTATTATTTTTTAAATGTTTTTTTGATACTATTTTTTGAATTTACTTAATGTAATGTATCCAGTTGTCTGAAATCTTTAAACCTTTTCAATATGACTTTCCAAGTAAATCATATTTTCAATACAAACTCGGTGAGTTACTATTTGTCTATAGAACTAGGTAAAAACCTTAAAAAAATCCACTAACAAAAATATTTAATATTAAATGGCACGAACAATAATATCATATATAATAGGTATAATGTAAGCAAATAATCAAAAAGCAATGTCGATGAAGTTAAAGATAAGTGCCTTCCCCAAAGTAATCTTTACACGCACCCCAAGAGCGAAGTCTAAACTCCAAAGTTGGAATAACTGGAAGACCATGGGCTGTTTAGAAAGGACCCGTTGGCCTGAAATATTAATGTAGTTTCATAGAATCGTATATGAGTGGAATGTATAGCTTCTCGATATCAGATGATTATTTTCAAAGTTATATATATGGTTTTTGTTTTAAATGGAATATTTCAAAGTTTTTGTTTTGTTTGGTATTTATAAATGATTTATCGTTTCTCATGCGAGGAATAAATTAAATTTTAAATTCTAAGTTGTATAATCAGACCGGAGAAGAAAAATTATTTAAATATATTTATTCTTATTTTCCTTTTGAGGTTTATAAACCATGGAACGAATCCGATCCACATGATCACCCAACTCTTCACAGCTGCGCTTCAATCGCTTCCAATAATACATTTTTGAGACCATCGTGGCACAGTGGAATATCGTTTATTGAAAAACGCAATGATTCGATATCTATTCGGGGTAAAAAAAAATATAAAAAATCCATTCTTTCAACAACATATTTTATTATATAAATAAAAATAACAAGTATACGTACTTCCATAGAAATATACATACAAACATACATACACCAAAACCAACAATCAAGCATTGTACGCCGAAAACAATAGCGTAGATGTGGCGTAGACATTACTCGTCTCATATGGAAGTGGACGAACAATCACTAACACTAGCAAAGAATAGAAATACCGCTATACGTATACATACACGCACACATGCACGAGTTAAGGGTGGACTACACTTGTCCTTCCTTTTGATTGCAATTAATTCGTAGGGTGGGAAGGGGTAGGGTTGGCCATGCGCTGGGCAGAACTTGGAGGTTGGTACTGGTGCAAGTTTCGTTTCTATTCGACAGAAGTTTCTAAGTATTATAATGAATTGGTATGTTTGTATTAATATATTTGGATATTTTAATATTATTATTAGTTTTTAATTTAGTGTTAAATGTATGAAATTTTGTTATGAAATTTTAAATAAGAGTGGGTTAATTTAAATGTGGCGACCGATTATTATGAAGATTTTTGAATTGATTTTACAGTGTACGGCGGTTGATTGGAAAAAGGAGAAATTAAATAGGTGTAGCAATGGAAATATACTGTACGGTGTATTATTAACCAATAAAACTATGTCCCTATATTATATACAATTGTTAACATTTTAATTATTACGAATAAAAAATATAATATATGAAGCTATTGATAATACATATTAAAATATATTAAAACATATTAATATTTAAGAATTTCCATAGTAACTGTAAGAAATGAGGCTAAAAATCAAACTTAAAGAATTTTCAAGATTATAAGATATATTTTAACATAATTCGTCCCTGTAACTCAAACGGTCTCATTCGCTACTCTTTGAAAAATATCCGGACATTTTTATCCCGTACTTATGACCTGTTAGAGGATCCTCCTTTTGTTATTAGTGGCTCGCAACTGTAGAGGTAAAGACTGTCTCATTTTATCTCATTTTTTACTTATTTTACAGACTTGATCATTGTTAATATTTTTTATTACTTGGATTTTAACATATAATTTGTTTTTCTTGTCTGAAGTCTCCTTTAAGAAATGATTTCCTAAATTTTGCAATTGAATTGCAATGTAACTTTTTTTGCTCTCACATTTTAATTTTATTTAGACAGGTATTAAAAATTATAAATATTTGATAAATTGAAAAAATATATCAACTGAATTGTATGAATTAGTACCTACTTATCCGAACTTTTTTTAGTCATATAAGTTTTAATATGTCAGGCAGGTTTCTTATTATTATAAATTTGTTTAAACAAAAAAACTTTTCTTTATAGTTTACCTAAGAAAAATGTAAATATTTAAAGTAAATTTTAATATTTATCACATAATGTATATACCTATATTTACAATCGTATTGAAAATGTTTAGATATATTGATTTCCTAGTAAAGTAATCTCTAATACTATACTGGGATATTTTTTTGTGATAAGAAGTAAAATCCTTTTAAAAATATCGCTTTCCCATAGATATTTCTGTTAGAAACGAAGCTAAAAATCACTAACTAAATACCCTCAGTATATTAAAATCAAACTTGTTCCTATAAATGTCACAGGTTAAACACATTATCTCCCTCAACAATATATGTATTATAATCATATTAACCTTACAGCATCTCTTTGACCATTTGACACGACGTCTGACCTTAACTGAGATGACCTTAGCGCAGCATCACTGTTGGACCAGTTTTACATTGCCCTTTGCCGTTCCAAGTCTTTTGAGTAGGGATGATACGAATTAGTTAATGTTTGTATTGCTTGATAAATGTATTGATAATTTAATATTACACACAATTATTAGATTATTTTTTTTAGAAAAAAGTAAAACAATTAAGAAATTACTGACATTACATATGCTTGTAATACATGTCTGAAAAATAAATATTATTATTATTATATACATATATCTAACTATGAAATTTCTAGTTATTATTATATATCTAAATCTTATATATCTAAAAGTTCGATTTAAGTAAATAGAAAAATGAGAAAGAAATAATAACACTATCTAAAGAAATCTCAAGAACTATTAATTATTAATGTGCTTTGGTGACAAAGACTATTAATAACGTAATTATACCTAATGAGTATATACATAGTATTTTCAAAATATTTTGAAAAAAAACAACACATTCTAAAAAAAATTCAATTCAAATCAATAGTTTCTGAGATTAGCGCGTTCAAACAAACAAACTCCAGCTTTATAATATTTAGTATAAATACACTACCATTATTGATGACCACCAAAACTACGGTCTTGCTCAAATCGCAGGTGTTTTAAATGAATGGCTGTATGTAAGATACTCGTAGTTGGGTCGCGAGGCACGCGTACTACGAACTTGGGTTCATTCGTTATTATTATTGCTTTTAGTTTGGAATGAACGCCTTTTATCTCGAACGTGACTGATGGGTGTTCGTGTTACAGATTATATTATAGTTGGACAGTTTCTTTATAGAGGAATACAGGTTTTTATTATTTTTTTTTTATTATATCTATATAGATATATAAATTATATATTTTTTTATCTTTTAATAACTTTTAACAAAGATAACAACCAATAAGGCACTTACGGTATAACGTTCTTGATTGTTTGTGTAAAAACATTATGTCATTATTGTTTAGTAACAAAACCAAATAGAGAAGTAAATAATTTTTAAAAATGTTAATTATTAAAAAAATAATCAATAAAATTTCCACTATTTCCACACAAAAAATATAAATCGATTTAAAGCTACCGCACTGCCCAATGCACAGCACAGACGCGTCCACATAAGCACATAGCCCTTCCAAGCCACAATGGCGAGGACAGACCATGAATATGCTCCAACCCTTCAGGTCCATGCGGCAATTATTCAAACAGAATAGTTTAACAGAAAGGATTGCGAGCACTGCTTTTTATAGTCCAAAAA